>JAIGNY010002606.1:432500-447500 GCA_020152595.1 Chiridota heheva | reverse complement strand
CCAGGCAATAATATGCAAATTTATAACAATTTGTGATTTTTATATGCTTTTACACGGCGACCTTTCTTATGAAAAACCATTTTTGATTATCTATCGAAATTCAACAAAGGGTCGCAGCAAATTATGACCAAAAGCATTTTCTTTTGATACTTACAATACCCTAAATTGCTAAGCAGGAATAGACTTTAAAATCATTTTCGCATTTTGAATTTATATTGACAGGTAGCAGCAATATATAACTTAAATGGTTTCAAATATACTTAAAACCATGCATGCAAACAGCAACAAATCACATCAAAATCGGTTTAATGTTGAACGTTTTCTGATTTTATAGTATCTTAAAAAATAGATACATAATTAGCATAAAATGCGCAATATATTGTGACCTCAAATTCAGAACTGCAGAATGGGACAACTGGAAAAATTGTTCAATCATTGTTTTTCTGACCTTCCCCAAAATATTTTGAATATGCATGAGAAGTTGCCTATAGTGAACAGGAAATTGGATATTATTATAACATTGTTCCAGGTTTAGCCGTGGAATTTTTTTTTGTGTGCTTTTTTTTGCTGAATTTCTGAAATTTCAGGAAATTAATATTTGATACATTCATCACTTTTGCACATGCTGAAAGTTTTTACAAAAATTGATATGTCATAACTTGAAACCTTTAAGTGCTATCAGGCTATTGTGGCCATTTCGAGGCTGTTCTGCTCAAAATTTAATGCCTTTTGGTTAGCCAAAAATATCTACCTGTCTATCAAGTTTTAAAGAGCTACATGTATGGACAGCAGAGGCGTGAGAAGCAGGGCAGGGGGCCCACTGCGCTCTCAGACGATTACACCTTCCCGGTTGCCTGCTTTCTTCCAGATCGTGAGGCGAACTTGGGAAATTATTAACATAAAATTGAAAAATGTGGTAAAATGATAAGATATTTTGAATACATTTCCTGAAAATTGACCAACATTTCCAAAAACTTGACCAAAATTTCCTGAAAGGTGGCCAGCAATTTCCGAAAACTGGCCAATATTTTACCAACAGCAAGTAAGTTGTTTGGAAGGATATTGATTGACAGGCTACGTAGCGCAATATATACCAAACTTCAGTATGAGCAAGCTGGCTTTAGGAGTGGCAGAGAAACTACTGAACAAATATTCACCCTTTAAAATATAATAGAACAATGCTTGGAATAGAAAGCCACAGTATACCTCAATTTCATTGACTTTCAGAAGGCGTTCGACAGTCTAGACAGAAGCATGATGTGGAAGATTATGGCTCATTATGGCATACCCATGAAATACACAAACTGGTTTGATGGCAGCAATTGGAAAACTATCTGACTAATTTTCTATGAAAACTGGGGTAAAGCAAGGATGTGTCATGCCTGGTTTCCACGTTATACTTTTTATTGATTGGGTGATGAGAACCAGTACACAAGCTGACAAGGCAGAGGAATGGAATCCGGTGGAACTTATTTACAGACCTAGACGATCTTGACTATGCTGATGACATTCAGACATTGCACCAAAGAACAAGTCAAACCATTTCTAGGACTAAAGAACAACTCAAAGACCAAACTAGCAAACTACACGAAACAGGTCAAACGATTGGTCTCAAGATTTATGAAAAAGACAAAGATCATGCGCATTAACCAGGTTAGCAATGTTAACAACAAAACTGATGAAAAAATTAAAGTTGCAAATACAGAGCTTGAAGATGTTGATAGCTTTGTCTATCTCGGTAAAAAAAACTGTTTAAAGAGGGAGACACTGATAAAGACATAAAGTGTAGAATTGGACTGCCAGGCAGGTAACTTTCAGACAACTTGACAAGATTTGGAAATCAAACATCTATCGGATAAAAGATAAAATAGATTATTTCAATCAAATGTAATCTCAGTACTCTTCTATGGATGTGAAACCTGGAAGCTGACGAGAAGAAACTAAATGTAAAGGAGATGCCTTAGAATTATTTTAAAAATTAGATGGCCAGTGAAAGTCACCAATGAAGAACTATATGAACGAACAGGCACAGTGCAGATAAGCAAGGGAAGATGGAGATGGTTGGGTCATGTATTAAGAAAGGACGAAGAAAACTGCCAAAATGGCCATCACCTGGACACCAAAAGGTAGAAGAGAGAAGGAAAGACCTAAGACTACATGGAGAAGAGTAGCAGAAAAGGAGAGAATCAGTTTTGGATGGAATAGCTGGAACAGAGAAGCTGCTAATTTGCTTAGAGAAGACTCAAACTCCATACCCAGGAGAAGGAAGCGGTAAGATAAGGCAAATACTTCCCGCAAATTAGCCAAAATTTCCGGAAATTAAAGAACATTCCTCAAAATAAAGAAAATTTTCGAAAATAAAGGAATTTTCCCAGAAATTGAAGATAAGAAATATTCAGAATGTTGAAGGGTATTCAGAGATTAGCAGCAACTTTTTATGGAAACTAAATTTACCAGCGCATGCATTTTTCCATTTGTCACCGGAAATTATTTTGCACGCCCTCTCCCCGAGAAATGACCCTTCCTACGCCTTGGTGGACAGGTGGCAGCAATGTGGGCTTGACTGGAAGGAAATTGTTTAAAACTGATCAACCATAAACAAGATTTATCAAAATGGACCATATTCACCATTTTACAGCAACAAATTTTACCATTTCATAGCAGTAACTCAAATTTCGTTATCACAAAGAGAAGACAAAGGAATGTCCTTGTTAACTTATCGTTTCCCATCCCTCACCAACATTTTTCGAAAGGGAGCAGTTGAATATGAAGAAGTTTTGATTTTACATCATGCCGTTAATCAAAATTTAGAATGAGAGTACAGTCTGACAGTATGGTGAATTGACTAACTGAAAATGAGGACTTAAACAGTTCAATGTAAAGATTTACTACATTGCAAGATTTGTATTTATTTATTTTATGCATAAACTGTGTTGTATGAGGCCACCCCCTCCGCCTCCCCCACAAACAAACACACTTTCTTTATGTCTTTCTTTCATACCTCGCAACTTTTGAATACATTGGAAATTAAACAATTGGACAAACTATGATTAGTCACAACTCGGAACATACTGCTTTTCTCCTCATTGTCAAGGAATTAAAAAGGGATTACAAAAACTTCCTATAATAAAGTTTTTCCTCCAATTTCAGCCATTTTGTGACAGCTTGCATGATTCCTTGCTGACATAATATAGACCTTTTCAAATCTAAATCGGCGATTTCCGGATAACTAATCTAAATAGTGTCACATGGCCGAGATTTACGTGTCCGTAATGGACCAATCGTATACTGGAGGAATCTTATTGACCAATAAAATACTGGAGGAATCTTTGCCGTCTGCACAATTCACGCACGGTATGGGACCAAGCGTATGAAAAAATGTGTATCAGGCGCACGTATCATACTTCGTTATACATTAAGAAAATACGCATGCGTATTGCTGCTTACATTTTTTTCCTCAAATCTGCACCTGATTGGTTGGGAAACAAAGGAAAAGTTCCCCCAGCATTTGTTTGGTTGAAGTACTGAAGAAATTACGTTTGGCTAAACTCGATTTGAAAAGATCTATAGAGAGCTTTAATCACGTGACTCAAATTTATCTGGAAGCCATTTTGCCAAGGAAGCGTCGTTGCGTTTCACGCGTCTTCACACAGCTCAGTCACATCACACGTACAACAAACATACTGCCTGCTAACCTACCTACCAGTTCAGCGAATTTTATTATTTTTGTTCGTGGCGGCGATTTTACTTCATATTTTCCCAAGGTTTTATATATTCACCGTGTATACAAAGAGTAACTTTTACGTAAACGCCATCTGATTGTTCGTTATACGCATACAAAGCCTACATACCTGGCATAAAGTGCTCACTGCAAATTAAAAACCAAAGATTGAAAAACGTTGCGACGTACAGCAGAAACCCACTTCGAACGTCGATAAGGATCAGATGGAAATCGAGAAAACGTCATTTTATTCCCCGGCACACGTCTATTAGCAAATTAGTGCAACCAAGGGGCACATCACGATATCGGCATATCTATCTTACAAAAATTATCTTATATAACAGCGTGCAAGCGTTTTTAGTCTAAATAAGTGTACAGCAGACGATCGTTCTCGCCCGACAAAATGGCGATGTAAACAATGTCACGTGACCTCATGACGTCAGCTGAAAAACCCTAATAGGCCAGGCTACTAACAATTTACAATTTGTAAAGACTGAAACAATTTTGTCTTCATTTTTTTAATTCAGTGAAAAAACCTTTATTGTGTTGTGGCTAAATATTATCCACTTCTTTTTATTATTTCTTACGAAGCCGGTTATAAAATATAGGGAACCCCGTGCAATTCCTTACAGTCCGGAAGCATGCCTATTAATAGGAACATTTATAACACACGAGAATATTGAAGCCATGCAGCCATATTGTTCAGATATGGCATAGTTTCTCATTTACGTACTTGAAATATTAAAAATCATTGTATTGAAAAACATTTTAATTTTTAAAATGGCTCAGGCTGTTTCGCGCCTAAAAGCCTAGCTCTATTGTCTATTTTTTCTAATATCTCGAAAACGGTGTAGTGAACATATCAAACGGGAGCAAAAAGTTGTAGCCATGACAGTAATGACGGTATTTTCATGAGTTTTAAGTTTCCCCTGGCAAAGATATTTTTCCCAGACGTATTCAAAATTTGAAATATGTAACATTGCATAAGGCTTTAACGTTAGGATAGCAAAGGATCATGGGAAATATCACAACATCGTGGCTTCCATGCAGTCGGAAATGCAGCATTACAAGTAAAAATTAAAATACTAGAAGCAGTAGCTATGCCAGCCTTCACATATACTATGGAAACTTGGACTAATCTATCAGTAAAGGAAGTACAAGTTCTAGAAAATCTACAATACTAGAAGCAGTAGCTATGCCAGCCTTCACATATAATATGGAAACTTGGACTAATATATCAGTAAAGGAAGTACAAGCTCTAGAAAAATCTGCAAAAAAGAATGATTTGCCGCATCTTCAACTTAAATAGTTCATCATCATATTCAGATATTGGGGACTTTTGAAAGAAGCAGGATTTTTGGCCAATATTACAAATTATTCATTACAAGACACTCATGTTATTACATTACTTACTCAACTCAGACGAAAGTAGAACAGCAAGAATAATACTTATTGAACAAAAAAATAAAGGCAATCCTGGATGTTGGTATCATGAAATCAAATACATATGAGGAAAATATGGAATTGATATTGATATAAATAATGTTCTGAAGAAGACAAAAAGCAAATGGAAGAAAGAAGTTAAAAAGAAAATTGAAGATGATATAGAAGAAATGGATCAAAGAAAGAAAACTAGCAAACTCAGATTTCAACTAAAACATGGTTTTGAAAGACAGAAATATATTGCCGAGTTGACATCAATGAAGACCTTTACTCAAATCAAATTAACGATGAATATGACTAAAGTTAAAGCCAATTACAAGAACAACTATCCTAATATAAACTGTGAATTTTGTGCCCATGAAGATACTACTGAGTACTGAACATATTTATAATTGTTTCTACTTTAAGAACATTATTGGAATGGATTTGAGCAAAACCAACCTTTATGGTACGGACAATATGAAAAACGTAAGGAAAATAATCTGCCGGTACGCAGAGGAGAGTAAATAATAAAAAATAAAAAAAGCTAACAATGAACAGATGAGCTTCCCCGATCTCCGTACAGTTTAAACCAATGTATAGTATATTTAGCCAACAGTGTTTTACGAGTCTTGCACGTCATCTTCGAATTTATTCTTTATCGACTGTACCTGGGGTTTTTTTTTTTATCACAGTGGAATCTGTGATGAACCACATGTAGCAAAATGTTCCCATTTTTAGGAATATTTATGTTCTTATTGATAGGCATGCTACCGGCTTGCTGTACAGAAGCTTATTTGGCGCGAAATCAGTAAAGGACTTGCTTTGAACATATGGCAATGTATAAGGTTAAAAGAACATAAATATCTGGGCAGATCAGTTTTTAAGTTTTGAAGAAAAAATTACTTTCAATTTTTGAATTATAGCCGATCAATGATTGATTCACCCCCACACACAGACACAGACACACACATACCCCCACACACATACACAGAGAGACACCCATATACCCCCTCCCCCGTCCCACGCACACACACACATACACACACACTTTTTTGAATGATGGCTACGCCACTGAGCTATTCCGGCTATAGAATATACAGGGACCTGGGGAATTTCAAACAATTCACTGAAATTTGAAGAAATGTGCCCAAAAATAAACAAAATTTCCCTAAATTGTCAAGTAATTCCGCGAGATCTTAAGAAGAGACGAAATTTCCCCAAAATCGAAGAAAATTGCACATAAATTAACAAAATTTCTTTTAAATTGACAAAAATTCACCGAAATTTGAACAGTTTAGGTAAAGGAGTATGAAGAAAATATGCTGAAATTGAAGGAAATTCCTGAAAATTGAAGAAAATTTTGCGAAAAATTGCAAATTTTCCGATTAGCAGCAAAGTCAGTGATGGAACTTAATTTACTAGTGTAATTTTTCTCCCACCTTACTGAGAGGTGACCCTTCCTACGCTCCTGCCTAACACTATATGTACCAATATGGTTGGGAGTTGGCAGGATTTAATATGAATGTGATGTTGCCTTTTTTTTTCACAATTTACTTTTTCAGCCCCCTCCACCCCCCCCCCTCCCCCCTTTACTTCAAAAATTGCTCCGCGGTCCCTGATGTATGATAAAGACTCTAAAAACTTCTGATCAGAATTTTCTGTACCGCGTTATGGAAAAATAATTGACAATTAAAAAGGATTTGCATGACAAAATACCAAGGTTGCCTGTAATACATCATACTTCCTACTAATATGCATATGTTGCCTGTAATACATCATACTTCCTACTAATATGCATATTTTGCCTGTAATACATCATACTTCCTACTAATTTGCATATTTTGCCTGAGATTAGAAACATCATTAAACGATCAATTTTTAACCAATTTTTATTATTTTGGCTACTTTAATAATGGTTTTAGAAGATTTTAGAGCCATTTAACTAATCTTTCCTCTATCATGTCTATACGTCCATATACTTTAAAGATTTGTTCAAGGTTTGAAGTTTGAAAGTAAGAGCAATATTCTGTTTCGGGTGGTAGGTAATTTTAGGCGATAAAAGGTTTTACTTCGACCTAAGGTCCATTGTTCAGATTTTCTGTACAGGTTTAAAATGCCTGCAGACCAAGGCGTAAAAAGGGTGACCAGTAAGAGGTAAGGGGAGGGGTTGAGGGGGTTACAAAAGTACCCACAAATTACACAGATAAATTAATGTTTCATGAAACGTTGCTACAGTAACCAGGTAATTGAATAATCAGGAAATCTTAAATTTTAAGATGCCTGCAGACCAAGGCGTAAGAAGGGTGACCAGAGGGGGGACCAGAGGGGGACCTAGAGGGGGTTACAAAAGTACCCACACATTGCACTGCTAAATTATTATTTCATTAAACGTTGCTACAGTAACCAGGTAACTAATTAATCGGGAAATCTTAATTTGTTGTCATTTTTGGGAAGCTTTCTTTAATTTTCCGGAGCTTTTCTTCATTTTCTGGAAATTTTCTTCCTTTTTAGAGAAATTTTCTTCAAATTTCGAGAGATTTTTTTTTGCTTTCGGTCCAGGTTTGTGGCATTTTCTTCAAGTTTGAAAATTTGTTCTCGATTTCGGAAAATGTTGCGAACTTTTTACCGAGTGAATTTTTTTGTTCAATTTGATATTAGCCTCCCATGTAGACACTCAGAAGAGCACATTACATTCTTCCTCCACTTCCTTCGCCTCTGCTGCAGACAAGCCATTGGCAATATCACTTTGAAATTAATTCTTGAATAAGGATGTTTCCTACATTTTTTTCTTCCGAATTTGTATGTTTTGTATGGTTATTTTTTGCATCTTAGCGTGATTTTGTGCCCCCCCCCCCGTCCTCTCTACACACACATTCTTTCGGTAGTCAAATCCCACCCATGCTATACTGTATAATCAAGGAGATGTTATTTCCAAATAACATCTTCATAACAGTTTTCAAAATTTGTAAGATAATGTAAAATATGCTTTCCGGACAAATACAAAGTTGTTGTCTGAATGAACAGGTATTAGCTTAATTTGGAAAAACATAATATAGACAGATACACTATGGAATAGTCTGCCTGTACAGAGAAGCAAGTAACATAATATAGACAGATATTATGATATTATGGAATAGTCTGCCTATGCAGAGAAGCAAGTAACTTAATATTGAAACAGTAGGGTGGATAAGTATTGGTGCTAATCGGCAAATCGGGCTTTCCGCTTTCTCCACAATATTCACAATGTTGACACTAACAAGACTCAGCGATATTTCTAGATTTGGAATCTCGGGCTATTAAGCCTTTCGTCCAGGATTCATCACATGTATCACAGGTATGTATAAACTGTAAAAATTGAATTTCATAGCCATATAATAATAAATGATGCAGATTGTATTGTATTTTGTGACATCACAACATGAAACCTATTAATTTCCTTAACCTATCAGTCCGGAAGCATGTCTATTAATAGGAACATTTATAACACACGAGAATATTAAAGTCATGTAGCCATATTGTTCAGATGTTGCGATAGAACGTCATAGTTTATAGTTAATGTACTTGAAATATTAAAAATCATTTATGTTGAAAAACATTTGAATTTTCAAAATGGCTGTTTCGCGCCTAAAAGCCTAGCTCTATTGCCTATTTTTTCTAATATTTTCGAACATATCGTGGTGAACATATCAAATGGGAGTGGAAAAGTTGTAGACATGACAATTATGAAGGTATTTTCATGAGTTTTAAGATTCCCCCATTTTTCCCAGACGTATTTCAAATTTAAAATATGTAACATTGTATAAGGCTTTAACGTTAGGATAGCAAAGGATCATGGGAAATATCACAAAATCACGGCTTCCATGTAGCAAAATGATCTCATTTTTAGGAACATTTATGTTCCCATTAATAGGCATGCTACCAGACTGCCTATCGTGCTTAGATTCTTCACAACTCTTCTTTGAATGGCATGAATGGGAGCAGCCGTAAATGACCAAGAAATTGTGCATATTTCAAGACTTGTAATCGGAACAATTCATATTCTTAAAATGTACTTGGAAGAATCTTTAAAGGTCACAAAAACTTACCAATGCTGAAACGCAGGTGAGTTGCCTGGCAAAATTGAGTTAATCAGTTCCTCAGTAGCTTCATCCTTCTTCTAATAGTTCCATTCACACAAATATCTTCATCGGTCATTCCACCCCCGGAGGAGGATGGGGGGGCACTTCCATATGTGATGTATATGTATATAAGCCGCCAGAGCAGGTTACTTTTTTTTGCACCATTTTTGTAGTGCAGGTGTTTTTTTTTATTACAAAACTATATAAATTGTACTAAATAGATATATTTCAATTTCTTTTTTAGTAAACAAATTGTGTTTTTTCAGCATTTTCGTAGTGCCGGTCCCAAAAAATGAGGCTTTACTGTGTTAATTTTGTACTGCTGGTCCATTTCTACAATATTTGTGTTAAATACTCACTCATACTGCATGTATCAAAATTGACTTCTTTCATACTGCGGGTTTCAAAATTGTATAATTTTGTATAATTTTATACTGCAATTACCCCCCAATCTGTCATACTGCGGGTATATTTTTCGGTTGGTGGGCTACACACCCCTATCACTTTTAGTATGAAGTGCCTCCCCCTCCACCCCCCCATCCGTCACCCTTCCTGCAATAGTTCCAATTACACAAATATCTTCATCCTTTTACAACATTGGCGTAGGCAGGTTTTTTGTTGGGGGGGGGGGGGCACTCATCGGTATGAATTTTGACTCGTGACAGTATCTAAGCGGAGCGCCACCATGAGCTGGCGCGTAGCGTTCAGAGAAATTTTCCAAAAAATGTTGCCTATAGATTGCCGGAAATGGCACTTCCCAGGCCAAAATCTTGCAAATTTGAGGCTGTTTTTCTTTGATTGTTCACAATTTTGCCAGAATTTTGCTGTACATTTTGCCCGAATTCTTGGTTGCCAAAAAAATTGGAAGAACTGTACCACCTGCCTCCGCCACATACTTGCCGAAGTACAATTTATTTAAACTCTATTGCGTAGCGATATAGGGGCAGTTTGGGTTGATGCCTGCAGAGTTTTTATGGGGGAATGTCAAAAGAAAATATTTGTAAAGCAAACAAAAGATCATTGATCACACTTGCACACCTGGCCAATGTTTTTGACTCCAGAATATTGAAAAATGAGGAGTTGAGTGAGGTGGCATTGTACTTACTTGTTACTTGGAGTCGAAATGTTGGAAGTAAATTTGACGATCAAACTTACCAAATCATAATTTGAAATTAAACCGCCGCGCTGATGTTATGGCAAATCTGTCAATGACTGATTCCACGTCTGGGCAATGGGCCCTATAAATTTGTAATAGAATAAGTGCCTCCAGTCGGGCTTCCGTCATTGTTGACCAAATAGCTGTAAGGGTTCTTTCCATTTTTGAAAAGACTCTCTCGGCCTGTGCAGAAGTCACTGGCAAAGTTTCCAGCAACTAGAGCAACAGTGATATGTTAGGAAACATTTCAAAGCAATGATCCAGGGCACAGGTGGATGAAGATGTTCGGGACCTGACAGAAACATTTTCCCATTTCTTACTGCATAACACTGGCGTAGCCAGAGGGGGCCACGGGGTCATGCCCCAATCCCATATTTACACAAATTAAATTACACCTATATGCCTATGTATCGTACAGATGCGCATACATGAAATGCGAATCTCCCTGCATTCACTGTAATGTAAATTCGTTGTATCCCTGTAAAACAAAACAAAAAATAATTCAAATTTGTAAATGAAATTTTGACGCAATTTTTAATTTGTCAAGAGCCGTGAACTTGCCAAGCCTGTTCTTACGCGATGATGATGGAAGATGGCGCCATTTTGCCACTGCTTTGCGATAACAAAGTACTACAAGTGCCCCATTATTTTGCTCAAAACTTTCCACAAATAGAAATCAATTTGTCTAAATCCTGAAGGCGGTAATTAAGTTCGATTGAACTTGAATTTTGAAAATGTCACTTTTCGCATATGGTTTTTCAAAAAGGAAAAGGGAAAACACGGATGAAGGTAATGTATGCCCAGTCAAGTAAATATATTAATGATATGTATACATAAGTGACCATTTGTTGTTCTTCTATCGTCTTTAATATAGGCTTAGTTCCACGAGTTTTATCAAACTATTTGTCATCGTCGGTGAGGGTGAAGCAAACACACATTTTTTATATATGTTCACAGTCCAGAAAAATAGGATGGCATGAACAGAAAATGACGGAAATTTTAAGGTTACTTCGTTTTCGACTTCGTAGTGGGGATTTACTTTTGAAGGACCATATAAAAACTTCCCATGCTAATGCAACCTACCTATCATCCTTGATTCAAAATGAACCTATTTGCGTCGCTGGTGACATGATTAGGGAAAGTGTTGTTGCTAACATCAAAAAAGCACAGTTCTGGTCTATCATAGCTGATGAAACATTGGATCGCTAAAAAAGGGAACAACTGGCAATTGTTATAAGATATGTTTCACCTAGCGATTCTGGAGTTTGGAGATTGCATGAGGACACGGTAATGGTATTGGACTTGATTTCTGACATCAAATCTAATAATCCTGGTGAAATTGAGCATAATGAAACCAAGTTGAGTGGCAAAGCTATTGGAGAAACGTTGCTAAGAAAGATTTGTGAGCTCGGTTTGAATCTGTCTCTTTGTGTGGGACAAGGCTATGATGGGGCAGGAGCCATGGCCAGTGAACGGGTTGGTGCTTCAGCAACAATAAAAAAGGCAGCTCCATTGGCCTTTTATTTTCATTGCGCCATGCACTGCTTAAATTTGAGTGCTTCCGCAATGTTGTGCGAGAAATTTCATCGACTTTTCGAGCAAATGCAAAAAAACCGGATCTGTTAAAGAGCCTCATAGAAAGTGACTCTGGTATTTCCATGACCAAGAAGCACCTGATTACGTTGTGCGAAACACGTTCTGTGGAACGACACACAGCAGTTGTAACATTTATGCAACTTATGAAATATACACTAGATGCCTTATCGGAAATCAAATGCTGGGCATCACCTTGCGACAGAAACAAAGCAGAGAGCCTTGAAAAATTGGTGTGCAACTCAGAATTTGCAGTTGCTTCAGTCATTTTGGAGAAACTGTCAGGATTGATGCTACAAGTTTCCTGAGTCTTACAAACAGTGGGGGGAGATTTATCCCAAGCGTTAGCCTTAGTAAACCGTCTCCAGTCTGTTCTCAAAGAATTGCGCAGTGAAGGGGAGTTCCATGACCTGTATCAAAAGGCAGAATCAGTCGCACAAGATGTGATAGAGGTGGAACTGCGAAAACCACGCATTGCAGCTAGAAGCTCATACCGACCAAATGCTCAAACATCGGACAACACCACCGAAGGCTATTACAGAGTCAACTTTTTTTTTATCCAGCCATAGACTCCATTATTGGAGACCTCAAGCATAGATTTGGACCACATCAACAACACCTTTTTTATCCAGCCATAGACTCCATTATTGGAGACCTCAAGCACAGATTTGGACCACATCAACAACAGATTATGAAACTTAACTACCTTGTACCAAATTGTATGGAATTCGCCAAACAAGCTGACGGTGAGAGGCAGTGGAATGATTTAACTCCTGCTATTGAGGTGTATACAAGTTTGATCAGAGATTCTTTCATGATTGTTAAGGGCGAATACATGTTATGGAGGAAGAAATGGGAAAATGTTCCTGTCAAGTCCCGACCATCTTCATCCGTCATTTCCGGCAATCTGTAGGCAGCATTTATTGGAAAAATTTCTCTCAACGCTACGCGCCAACCCATGGTGGCCAGGTGGCGCTCCGCTTAGATACTGTCACGGGTCAAAATTCATACCAATGAGTAGCCCCCAAACAAAAAACCTGCCTACGCCAATGCTGCATAACATGTATTCGCCCTTAACAATCATGAAAGGATCTTTGATCAAACTTGCATACAACTCAATAGCAGTCAACAGCAGTCAACAGCAGTCAATAGCAGTCGATAGCAGTCAATCTGTCAATAGCAGTCAAATCATTCTACTGCCTCTCACCGTCCGCTTGTTTGGCGAATTCCGTACAATTTGGTACACGGTAGTTAAGTTTCATATTCGGTTGTTGATGTGGTCCAAATCTATGCTTGAGGTATCCAATAATGGTAATGGAGTCTATGGCTGGATAAAAAGAGTTGACTCTGTAATAGCCTTCGGTGGTGTTGTCCGATGTTTGAGCATTTGGTCGATATGAGCTTCTAGCTGCAATGCGTGGTTTTCGCAGTTCCACCTCCATCACATCTTGTGCGACTGATTTTGCTTTTGATACAGGTCATGGAAATCCCCTTGAGTTCGCAATTCTTTGAGAACAGACTGAAGACGGTTTACTGAGGCTAATGCTTGGGATAAATTTCCTCCCTCCCCCACTGTTTGTAAGACTCGGGGAAACTGGTAACATCAATCCTGACAGTTTCTCCAAAATGACTGAAGCAACTGCAAATTCTGAGTTGCACACCGATTTTTCAAGGCTTTCTGCTTTGTTTCTGTCAGTCTGTCGCAAGCATTTAATTTCCGATAAGGCATATAGTGTATATTTCAAAATTTGCATAAATGTTACAACTGCTGTGTGTCGTTCCACCACAACGTAATCAGGTGCTTCTTGGTCATGGAAATACCAGAGTCACTTTCTATGAGGCTCTTCAACAGATCCCTTTTTTTTTTGCACTTGCTCGAAAAGTTGATGAAATTTTTCGCACAACATTTTGTGCATTTCGAATAGGAGGTACCTTGATTGCAGCGGAAGCACTCAAATTGAGGCAGTGCATGGCGCAATGAAAATAAAAGGCCAATGGAGCTGCCTTTTTCATTGTTGCTGAAGCACCAACCCGTTCACTGGCTATGGCTCCTGTTCCATCATAGCCTTGTCCCACACAAAAAGGCAGATCCAAACCGAGCTCACAAATCTTTCTTAGCAACGTTCCTCCAATAGCTTTGCCACTCAACTTGGTTTCATTATGCTTATTTTTACCAGGATTATTATAATTGATGTCAGAAATCAAGTCCAATACCATTACCGTGTCCTCATGCAATCTCCAAACTCAAGAATCGCTTGGTGAAACATATACTATAACAATTGCCAGTTGTTTCCTTTTTTGGCGATCCATTGATTCATCAGCTATGATAGACCAGAACTGTGCTTTTTTGATATTACGACAACACTTTCCCTAATCATGTCACCAGCAACGCAAATAAGTTTATTTTGAATCGAGGATGATAGGTAGGTTGCATTAGCATGGGAAGTTTTAATATGGTCCTTCAAAAGTGAATCCCCACTACGAAGTCGAAAACGAAGTAAAGCCCTGAAATTTCCGTCATTTTCTGTTGGTTCATCTCCGCTGATAGAAATTGTCCCTAGTTCACCTCTGTCTGTCTGTGGCCTCTGAGGGGAATGGTTTGTCGAGAACAGGTGAGAATTGTATCAATAATTGGACGAAGGCGATCTCTGTTTTGCTAAATCTCCCGCTTGTAAGATTCGTTAATGTGTCCTCTAATATCTGTTCCACGTTGAATCACTGTTTGTCAAAAGTGTTCCATTGCAACTACGTTTTCTTGGTGGTATTCAATGGCCTGATGACTTGATAAAGCTTTGTTTTTGCCTGTTAGATTATCAAATTGTGTAAGGGGTTTTGAAACCAATTTTCCTGGTAGCTGTCATTTCCCTCTACTTCTACCACCTACTCCACTACAACCTAAAAATAACACACATGGTACACAAAATACTCCTTCCATCCCTTCAACTTTGCTTATGCTCAACCATAGGAACTTCTTACAATGATGGGGA
>JAIGNY010002606.1:420000-427500 GCA_020152595.1 Chiridota heheva | reverse complement strand
AGTCATTTCCGATCATATTTATGCTGCAAATGATATATTTTGTTACATATATCAATAGCAACAATGTTTTTTGTGTGTTTTATTTTGATGTTTTCAACCGAAAGTCGAGAAATTTCGGGGAAAAAAAGCAATCATTTACCACTGGCAGTTTAGGCTTGCATGTAAATTCAATGAACTTATTTTTAATTTCAGAAGATAATCATTGAAATTCGGAAAATTTAGGAGTCCATTTCGGAAAATTGAGGAGTCCATTTCAGGAAATCATTATGGATTTGTGGAAGCACTGATTTACCTAATCATTTATATCCTTCCATTTACATAATCATTTAATATATACTTCCTTAATACCATGTTGTCATTCTGTCATGCAGGATCCGATGTGAAGGTTCGGTAGTATAGCTATAGCGAAATGCGTAGAAAGCAGGAGAAGGGGGAGTAGTTTTTCAGGGGACTAAGTACCATTTCTCCACCCCTAGCCCCCTCCTCCCCAATAATGAAGGTATAACGAAATGATTTTGAAGAGTCAGATTCCATGGTTTATTTTCTTCTGGAAATTTTCAATTTTAAAGAAATCTCCTTCAATTTTCGTCAAATTTCCTTCATTATCGTAAAATTTGTTTAAATTTTCGTGCAGTTTCCTTCCTTTTCGAGAAATTTGTTTTTCAATATTTAAAACGTTTCGTAAGATATTCCTTATTTTCGTGTAAATTGCTTTAATTGTTTGAAAATTGCTTCAATTTTCGTGCAATTTGCTTTGATATTCGTGCAATTTCCTTCATATTCGGCAAAATTTTATTACATTTTCGAAAAGTTGTCTTTCATTTTCGTAAAATATGTTACAATTTTAGTGCAATTTTCTTCATTGTCATTAAATTTGCTTCAATGTTCATACAATTGCGTTTTGGAATTTTTCTAACTTTTTTGAGAAGTTATCTTCAATTCTCATAAAAATTGCTTCAATTTTCTTGCAAGCTTCTTTATTTTCGGGACTTTTGATTTAATTTTTGTGAAATTTCCTTCATGTTTGTGAAATTTTCTTAAATTTTCGGAAAGTTTTCTTAAATTTTCTGAAAATGTTTCTTCAAGTTTCGTAAAATTTCATTCATTTTCGGGAAGACTTCGAGAAATTTTCTCAAATTTTCGGAAAATGTTGCCATATGTTACCAATATATCCAATAATTTTAATACAAATAGTTTTGAATTGTGAAAAGAGACTCATACATTTTTGTACTAAAGTTTGTTGAGACAAATTATAAAATCTTCCCCCTCCCCCCTCCGGAATTTAAAATACTTTCCTACGCCGCCGCTGGTAGCTCTATACTACAGTACAAAATGAAGTTAAAATAATATTTATCGAAAAACTTCGAATTTGATCGAATTCGACTTTTCGAGAAAAAACTCACTTTCGGTTTAAAAATCTTTCAATTTTTGAACAAAATTTCGATTTGGGAGTTCAAAACTTTAGGTTTGGATTGAAAATCTCTTTTAGCTTAAAAACATTTCAATTTTAAAAACAATTTCCTCCAAATTTCTGCACTTGCCAACACTCTGGGGAAAATTTCTCAGGAGCATTTGAAAAAGCTTGTCACATTGTTAGTCGGGTATATACGGGTGGTTAATGTGCAACCCCCCAGGACTCTTCCAAACCAACTTTTTTAGCTTCTTTTTATGGTCCTAAAACACATTTAAGATGTTAACAAAAGAAAAATCTCGGCACTCTGGTGATATTCAAGATGGCGTCCAAAATGGCGTCCAATATGGCGTCCAAAATGGTAAAATTCTATAAAAAGTCATATATTGGCCATAAATAAAAAATATTATTGAAAGGAAACCTCAAAATATTGTTTTAGAAGCTTTTTGGAGCACTTGCAACCATATTCATATTTTTTGCCATGTTCCTAATCCAATATGGCGGCCAAGATGGCGTCCAAAATGGCGTCAAAATGGTAAAATTAAAAAAAATCAAAATGTTATTGGCCATAAACAATAATTATCATTGAAAAGAAACCTCAAAATATTATTCTAGAAGGTGTTGTGAACACTTGCAACCATATTCATATTTTTGCATAACTTTGCCATGTTCAAAATCCAATATGGCGGCCAGTATGGCATCCAAAATGGCCGCCAATTATATCAAAAAGAAAATCATGAAAAAATTGTTTACATATGGACATTTTATATAGCGAATGTCCACCGCTTATCTGTTCATAAGAGTTACTAGTTTCTTCTACAATGTTCATATTTCATACATTTGAAATAACCTGTGTTTATAATGAATCAGTCACTGTCAGAATCAGAGTCTAGGCTGGAATAATCTGATATTCTTCATCAGATGAATCCTCCTCAGTGTCATCAGCCAATATATCTTGAAGACATGACGGCAAGATAGGTCCCTCTGACCACACTGGCTCAATGTATCCATCACAAAGAGCCCATCCATGTGCTGCAGGAGGCGGGATTTCAAGTATGGGATGTGTGCCCGTTTCCATTGAGCTACCCTGTAATTTGCACGTTTGATGTGTGGGATCAGCGACTGTCTACAAGGTGGCATCCTAAACAAATCTACTTTGGATGACTTGATGGTCTCTCCTTCGCCAACCATCTTCTTCAACATTGCACATCGAACTTGATTGGCATGCTTAAGTCTAGGAAAGCCATATAGAGCACACACAAACTCATCCAGCTCATCAACTAGACTCTCCTCAACTTCCCAGCTATTGCCCAACTTTACGAAAGAGTCTTGGTAGCGTGGCCTCTTTTCAAGTGTCTTCAGAGGAATTTTCTTCCCCTTTCCTTTAAAAGCGCAGTTGCAATCTTCACCAGTAAAGCAGTAAATGCCGAGAAGTGCCTCACAGTCTGACAGTATGTGGGTCCCAAGTCTTTTGCTATGTCACCGATGTCAAGGAGTCTCCGGTTAACTCCACTGCCAGTGTCAAACAGAACAGTCAGTGGACGCAATTTCTCTGCATAGTACAACAATATGAAGAAGATATCGCTATCTGGGCTGTGTACAACTGCCTGTTTGTAACCATGTTCCTTGGCATAAAACAAATACAGGATCACTCGGCTGTCTGTTTCCTCTTGGTTAGATCTAAGCCCTGGGATTTCATGTTGTTGCACAGATGCACCGTCGGTAGATATTAGCAAGAACGGAACACCTTCAACCACAAGTATAACTTTCCTTCCTACTAAACGTCGTGCTGCTTCTGGACTACTCCAAGAGCGAAGCATGAGCTGACACAACTGCTTTTGTTTTCGTCATTCTGCAGAAAGACCTTGAAATTGGCTGGCTTTCTGGTGTTGATGCCTTCCAAGAGGATTTTCTCACTGCAGCCACGGCGAAGCCCTCTGACTTTTGATGGACTCTTCCAGATACATGTCAGTTGAGAAGATTACATCTGGCTTATGGCTTATTTGGTCAAGCAGCTTGAAAGAAATTTGCTTGAAGGTTGGAGGCAGATCCTTCAATGTATGGAAATGGGCATTCCCATCTTCAATGCTGCAACGAAGAAGTGTTTCTCCAGCATTTCTGGACGGTAAGGAAGCTTGAGGCACGTCGCTTGTGAGGAAGTGGACTGCTGCTGCTTTGTTGGTTTTTGCCATGAAGCCATCGGGAGTACCTAGAGCATGAGGTACTGGTGTAATGCAGTAATTCATCAGTTCATCAATGCTTACAGGTTGAGAGAGTATCTGTGACTTTACAAGAATTTGAAAGGCTATATCCCCTTGCTCTTGATATTTCAAAGCATTTCCTTGAGCAGATGTTAGCTTAACTTTCTTGTTCAACTTTTGCATGGTCTTCAGCTTTAACTTCTTCAACGGGTCAAAGAATTCCTTTCGTCCTTCGTCGTCATCTTTTTTCTTTAGCCTCTCCTCAACAAACTTCTCCTTCTCCAACCTGCCAGCTTCCTCAGCAGTTAGAACATTATGTTCTATCTCAGAAGGTATGGGATTGCCAGATGAAATCACATACAAGCGGTCTTTGTCTGCTATGTCGAATGGGTTGAGGAAGCCTTCTATGGCATCCATTACTCGTTGTACTGCAGCTTCACTCCTCTTGATTTCTGTCTGGAGTTGCTCACGGTGCTTGCCACACTTGGCGTTATCATTGTCAAGACACATGTCACACATCTCCAATGTGGCCTGGTAGTACTTACTACGTTCTGATGTCGTCCGAATCCATCGCTGGTAAGCACCGTAGTTCTCTAAGATTCCAGTAAGGCCAGCTCCACCAGCACCAGCATGGGACTTGGCAAACTTCATGAAGGTTTCCTCTATCGTCTTGTCTACGGCACATAAGTTACCGGGTATTCTAGACCTGGCAACGGATATGGCTCCTTTCTCTAGTAATCGAGTAGCTCCTGGATGACTGACCTCAATGTTGGCGAGAAATGCATCAAACCAGGTGAGGTATCTAGAGTAATTGATTCCTCCAAAGCTAAAGAACAAGTCTACCATGTCGGCCATGCACTTGTGGTACAATTTCAGATTGTTTGTCTTTACTGCATAGAGCAGCATGAAGATACGGTGTGCATGATCCAAAAAAGATATCCAGAACTTGGCGGTTTTTCCTAGTTCTCCATTTCGGACTCGCTCTTGGAACACCGTGTAGTCATTCAGATACTGCTGAATTGTAGGATCTTGAAGAACAGCATTAAAATTCTCAGCATTACAGAGTGTTATCAAGGCATCCAGAGCATCTGCATTTGTGGGGCCGTGAGCAGTCTCATCCCTCTGGGCGATATAAGCTGAAAGAAGTAGTCGTTCTAAGGCTTCACTTACTACTTTCAGACACCACATGGACTTGCTATACGCTTTGCCATTTAGAACTCCTTTCAGGCAGCCAGAGGTTGTGAGATTTGCTTCTATAATGAGCTCAGAGTAGCCCGAACCAGCCATCTTATGTCCAAGCATATTCAAGTAGTTCATGATGGTATGGAAGGTTCCAATGAGGACGATGTGGTTCTTGTAAGCTGCAGGGTTGTCCCATATGATAGGCATGGCTTTCATGATTACACCAAGGTCAAATGTAGTTATTGTGTAACGCTGTCCAACTTCCTCAGTAGCCTTCTCGCATTGACGCAACAGTTCTTTCACAACATTGTACTCTGTGATAGGCTCGGTAATGGACGGATAAAAGTCAATGGTGGTAAGTTCACTTGGGGGCATCCAATGGCAGAAATGAACCCACACAGTGCTGGTATCTGCTGCTTGTCAGTACTACTTGCTTTTCGACAGAAAGCCCAGATGAAGTACACTGTTAAAGCTCTCTGTAACAAAGCCAAATTTTCTTCTGGCTGCTGGACATTCTGTAGGTCTATGTTAGGACCTTTTCTCTTTGCAATATGAAAAGGTGGCAATGGAGCAGGTGTGTCTAGCTTGAGAGAGTGCTCTTTAGTTCTGGGAATTGAGACTTGTGTGTGTACTGGGTCTTCAGGTTTCTTGGCTTCCTGTAGCATAATCCCAGCTGCAGTATTGATAGCAGGTCTGCTGTGTATGCCAGTAAGGAGTTGGTTGAAGTTGTCCCACTCAGAATGGAAAAGAACATTATGCGGCGATTTCACAATCTGTGCTGTCAGTAGTGAAGAACGCTGTTCCAGAGCAACTGCAAGCGCAGTCTCCAACTCCACAGAAAAGAGGTAACTCTCGCAATGGCCTAATCTGCTCAGGAGGGTAAGCAACTATCTACTTCGGTAGAGGTGGCGCAATGTCTAACGTTGTAGTGTTGTTGCTAACTCAGTCTAAAATTTTCGGAATAGGACTCTGCAAAAACGGTCTGCGATACCGACTTGGGATTTAAAAGGGTAAATTGGATTCATGCAGACCAAATTGATGCATACAAAACAATTTTCCCATCGGCCATCTATGATTTAGAAAATAGTAACAATACAAACATGGTTGGTAAGAGTTCCCAATGGCCCTAAAATAATATTCTGTACTTTCTTTTTAATTATGGACAATATATGACTTTTAAATTAGAATTTTGTCATTTTGGCGGCCATTTTGGACACCATATTGGCCGCCATATTGGATTTGGAATATGGCAAAGTTATGCAAAAATATAAATATGGTTGCAAGTGTTCCCAACAGCTCCTATAATAATATTTTGAGGTTTCTTTTTAAAGATAATTATTGCTTATGGCCAATAGATGACTTTTTAGAGAATTGTCCCATTTTTGGCGCCATTTTGGACGCCATCTTGAATATCTCCAGAGTGCCGGATTTTTTTTTTTAACATCGTGAATGTGTTTTAGGACTATAAAAAGAAGCTAAAAATGTTGGTTTGGAAGAGTCCTGGGGGGGGGGGGGGTGCACATTAACCCCCCGTATGTACCTGTCTATGTCCCCCCTTAATGGGGATCACAGTGGCCTAGTGGTTAAGGCGTCGGGCTCTGGTGTGGAAGGCACTGGGTTCGATTCCCGGCCAGGCCAGTGTGTTGTGTCCTTGAGCAAGACACTTTATCTTCATTGCTTCAGTCCACCCAGCTGTAATGGGTACCTGTGAGGGCAGTGACAGTTCTATGTGTTTGGAGCCCGGCGCCTGTATATGGCTGCTGATAAAACGGGTTTGTGACTCCCCAGGGAGTGAGAAAGTTTTCAGGAGAGTTAAGGCCCAGTGACCAGGGTAATAATTGTAAAGCGCTTTGATACAGTCTATGACAGTCTAAAGCGCTATATAAGCAATACGATTATTATTATAATAGCCTTTGGCTATACTTGAAATATGGAAGTGTTGGTGCACACCGCATTTTAGGGACTTTTCTTCCTAAATTAAATTTGTGGTTTGCCCCCTCTAATACCTCAAGGTGGTTTGTGCCAATAACTCTGGCCAGTGTACCCGCTGTGTTCTAAACAGTGCGTAGCCACGGCAAAAGAGGGATAGAGTGGGGCCTGCCCCCCCCCCTTCTCCTCCCCAAATGTAATTTTGGCAATAGAATTCTGGCCCCCAAATAAATGTATGCCCCAAATTGTGAAAAAGAATAACAGAAATTTCCAAACGTTTTTCTGACATTGTGAATATTCAAATTCTCCCTAACGCGTCCTAAATGTCCCGATTTTACTTAATATTGTTCTAAAAGTTTCCAATTGTTTCGAATTTTCAAATTAAAAAGAGGCCGCCGCCTTTAGCAATATTCGGATGATCGTGTTTTGTAAATACTTTAATTGGGGTGCAGGGGATGTGGAATCGCCCCTGCAGCTATGTAAGGCTTACTGCCGTATACTTTCAAATCAAGTTGAGAGTTCCCGTAAACATATATATATATATATAAATATATATATATATATATACATATATATATATATATATATATATATATATATATATATATATATATATATATATATATATATATATATATATATATATATATATATATATATATATATATATATATATATATATATATATATATATATATATATATATATATATATATATATATATATATATATATATATATATATATATATATATATATATATATATATATATATATA
>JAIGNY010002606.1:55000-417500 GCA_020152595.1 Chiridota heheva | reverse complement strand
ATACGATTGTGGCGATAAAAGCTTTTCCCTGGTTAAAACGGCTTCAAAATCTGTAGTTTTATCTAGATGTTTGTCATATTTGTGTCGGCAATTCAAAACACAGACTTTCGATATTTGACTTTTTTTTTATATCCGAGTATGTTGGAAGTTTTTTAAGTATGTCTCAAATAAACAACTAGTTTTCGCTTGAAAACTCATTCCGAGGCCATGATTACAGGGCTAGGTTTTTTAGTGTAATTTTACAATTTTTTTTTAGATCTTTTACCTTGTCATGCAGCTAATCTGCTAAGGCGAGTGCGCAAACACATTGTACACCTGAAACTATTAAGTACAAAACATTGAAAACAGTCGTTAACATAATCATACAAAGCAGCGAAATAGACCTATAGCCAGGGAGTTGCCATTCCCTGCTATAACAGTATCAAGTCCCAGACAGAATTCTAAACTTGAAAAAAATATATTGCAAATATACTTTGAAGATTTTTTTTGATGGGTGGATGGGGAGGAAATTATGTTTGCTGTCCGAGGCCCCAATGCATGGGCTGAACTCCATTTCATGAATAAAATGAAGATCATTTTAGACAGTTACTAACAAATGGGACATTTTTGTTATTTTCCGGAAAATTATGTGGGGCACGTGCCTCCAGTGCCACCCCGTTCCAGCTTACACATATATATGTGCATATGTCTTTTCCCCGTATATTTCCAAAATTTTCGTCGTTTTTCTGAATGAATTTCTGTCCATGCACTTAAAAAATAACGTTTCATCTGTTTTCACCGATGTTTCCACCACTTTTGCGTACACAAGTCTTCATAATAAAGATTGTGATGATTATAATCCAAGTATGTATTAAAGCAATTTTGGTATGTTTCACCCCTGTTTTTTTTCTTTTACCACCAGAGCTTCACCCATGGGTGTAGGAAGGGTCACTTCTTAGGGGGGAAAGAACCCCCCAAAAATTCTTCAGTTTTCGGAAAATCCCTTCAGTTTTTGGAAAATCTGTCCCTCAATTTTGGGAAAAATTTTAATTTTTGGGAATTTTTTTCAACATTGATGAAGTTTGGGGAAATGGCGCCAAATTTCATTAATTTTACAAAATTTTACTTCAATATTTTTGTGTTAACTATTACCCACTTTTAGACTCCAAACCGGGAAGCCTGAGCATGCAACCCAACAGGTGCAACCATCTCAGGGGAAGTTTCCCCTGCTCTCCGCTTCTTATGCCTCTTCCCTGGACCCCACAAGGGTCATCCCGGTTGTTTCCTGGCATGAAATGAAACAAAGTGAAAACTTTCATTATCTTAATGCATTCTTAATGAAATCTTTTATTTTCATAATCATGGACTGGTTTATCATAATAATGATTTGGAAAAATCGGAAAAAAGCGAATTTATGTTTCGGCAAAAGATTAGAGAAAATAAATATCGATGTCACATTGTGCAAGGGCGGATCCAAGGTGTTTTTTTTTGGGGGGGGGAAGGGAGGGGAGGGGGGAGGGAAATTGGTCACACCATATTGTCATTGAAATCACACGTACTTATCGGGAAAGGACTGTACCCAGAAGCTTAGAAAGCTGAGGAAGATGTATGAATTCACCTTCCCGGGTAGTAGGTCAATTGAAATTGGGAAGTTATTAACATAAAATTGAAAACTTCAGATAAAATTGTTGAATTTTTTTGTGCAAATTTTGGTAAAATTATTAGAAATTTTTGTAACTTTTATCAACATTTTTGGCATCATTTTCTGAAAATGAAAGATAATTCCCGAAAATGAATGAACATTTTTTCAAAATCGAAAAAATTTAAGACAATTTCCCGAACATTAAAAATATTTCCCAAAAATACAAGAAAATTGCCTAAAAAACGAGAAACTTGCCTGAATATAATTGTCCGAAAGAAATGTTCCAGAATGTTTACAGAATATGATAAAGAAATTTACCAAAAATGTAAGATGTTTACCAAAAACTGAAGATTTTTTTCTCGCAATAATTTAGTCACAACCATATTTGAGCGATATTTAACCTGATATATTAATTTTGTACAGTTTATTTGCCTAATATTAATCCCGCTACATACATTTTACATACATAATTTCGCCAGGGGGAAAGTTGCCACCCCCTGACCTCCACTGATGACTTGGTCTTTGTTACAACAGTGTATAGCATCGGTGGCACATTATGTTATTGGATAGGAGACCAAATCACTAATTATAACGAATGACAATTAATTCAACGAATACTCAAATATCATAGGAAAATTTGAGAAAATACTGTTGTGCTGTACTCAAACATGTACAAATCCATGGCCTACCTGAAGACGTTTTGTAAACCTGGCTTGGTAACCGCTTGGTATACCTTTACTCTATGGATTTTTTTTCGGGGGGGGGGGGGTGAATTTATTGAGAAGGAATGGGGGGTTACCTCCACCCTGATCCGCTCTTGATTTTTGGGAGTAAGGGAATGTTATATTTGTATGGTTAAAAATAGCGCCAACTATAGCCAGCAAGTCGACATTGTTTGCGAATCCTGGTAGTGAAGATTCCCAAAACAAAACCCACCATGCCACTTCCTACCGCCCGCACAAACTATTGTTATTTTTGTAGCGTTAGAGATATTTTTGACGTCAAACTAAATAGTTAAGTTTTCAGCCAATCAGAGAGCTCACTTTCGTATAAAGATCTGATAAACTTGTACACGATGACGTCACTTGATAATGTCGAAAGTCGAATAACAAAACTGAAAGCACCGTACGCGGACGCAGTATCGGTACTGTTTGTATGCGCAAGATGCAAGCACTGGTATGTTACGATGCATGTTACAGAGTTTTCGAAGTCATTAGGTCCGCAAAATCATGGATTGATTGTTTAAGCTATCAATTTTGTTAATCATCAATATGCGTGGTCTAACCTGAAAGGAGAATCGGATTTGTATGATGTTTTGCCGTTTTATTTTTGGATTTATTCAACTTTGTAGCGATGAAGCAAGCCGTAACGAAGCTTTATTTAGGCTAGCAACGTTTGATAATAGGGACGTTAATGTGTTTGCTATTCAGGCCTTAGGACCCTGACCTAGTAATTATTCTCCCTGATTGGCCTAACCATTGTGTGAGTTCTTACAGGGACAGTGTCATCAGTGTGTAAGGGAACGTGCAAGGAGACGGTGTCTAACTGTATTAAACCAGGTTGCCAAAGTTCAGAGGGGTAGCTTATTCAGAACCATGTCGTGGGCAAATTTAACAGATGAGCAGTGTGAAGCTACTCTGTGCGGGGAAGAAGAATGTCGGGACAGATATTGGTACGTTTTTCTCAGCTCGAGTTTGATCTCATTTTTTGGTGGATTAGTCACGATTGTTGTCTTACGGATTATCTTGGAAAATTTTGGTAGGAGAGCGGAGGCATCGCATGCAAGGGTAGCTGCAAATAGTGCCGGAGGGGATCAGCTTAACAAGGACCTACAATTAGATCAGGACGTGCCATTGATGACGGCCTGCAGAGAATGGGCAGCAGGTTTAGTATCGGCCCAAACATCAATAGGGAAAATCCTGGTGAGTATAGTTGTGCTGTCACTAATACTTTTTGAAGTTAATTATTTCTGTCTCATACCTTTAAAAAAACAGCAGCACCAGTTTAGGTTTAGGTAAAGATGGAACAATTTATACATGTTTGATATCATTGTTTTCTTTAAATTATAAATGTTTTGCATATTTTAAATTTTCTTTCCCATTTTACTTCTTCAGAAATGCATTGAATTTCAGTTGAAACAGCTCCAGTCTTAAATACTGAGTACCATACTTCAAGTGTGTGGTTCCAGTCCAGTCTGGAAAGTATGTTTTGCTTAAGATCTTTGGCATGGAGCTTAGCCAGTTCGACAAAATTTGGCATACTTTTTTCTCAGATTTATAAAGAAATACATTAAAATTACAGTGGTATGAACAAAACTAGCGTAAATAGCTACGTTTTTAAAAATTCTGGCGTAAATCTTTGGCGTGGAGAAAACAAACTTTCCACAGTGAGGTCTAGTGATCTGATTGATCCTCATTTGTGTTTTATTGATCCCTCTTTAAAGTATTAGTTCAGGGATCAAGCAAGTCCATATTATATGAAAGAAGAATTTAAAAGAAATATAATGGTTAAGAAAGCATTACAAAATCTTATTCCATTTAGGAGATATTTAAGTTCATTTGTGTAGCAACGACTGAAACCATACTAGTTGTTATGTCACAGCCTCAGATTCCTCAAAGGCTTTATGCTGTCAATAATAATTTGTCCTGAAATTTTGTGACTTGAAAGCCATTGGATATGTCATGAAAGTAATCAAATGGAATCTTTTAGGGGAATAATAATTTACCATTTGAAGAAAACTCAAGGAAAAACAATTTAAATAGTAAAAAAGCTAGATAAAATTTCTTTAAAAATACATTAACAATTGCTAAGAATGTGAGGATAAGGGCGTCAATCTTCCATAGTCGACTTACTACATCAGTCATTTCTACATAGATAAGACTGAGCTTTAAACTTGAATATCTCCTTAACAGATAAGATATCAGACCCCGAGCTTGATTTAAAAAGAGGCAGGGTGCTATACTTGTTGAGGGGCACGTTTATGCGCACGTGAAGCGTTGTGTCTTTTCAGTGTGGAGTCCCGGGGCCCCTTAAGGTTTAAGCCTCTGGTGAAGAAGCTCTGGAATTTTATTCTATAATCATGCCTCAGAATTAAACTATTCTGATTGATAAGAACCAGTCAATAGCCAATTGTTCTGTATTCATTTAAGGTATTCATTTGTGAGGTTCATTAAGAATATTAAGCTTGGAAAAAATGAAGTCTAAAAAAAATACATTTTTTGTTATGAGGGGCAGGGCGGACCCCCAGGGGGTGGAGCGGTGGGGGGAGGGGGAAACCCCTGTGAAACAACAAAGCTAGGGGTCTGAGATATTATAAGTAGTCTCTTCACCTTTTTGTTTCTGTTAAAGTCCTCTTTCATATAACATGAACTTGCTTGACCACTGAAATAATCCTTTAATAATGTTATAAATTTGAAAAAAACAAAACAAAAAACTATTCAGTATTCAAAGGAAAATATGTTTAAATTGTCAGTTGTACCATGTTTTTTTATGGGCTAAGAAATACCCCACACTTGGATAAGTGTGACTAAGCATCCGTGGAGGTGCAGTCTGTCATATGGTACATTTGTATAATCACTGTACATTATTCAATGTTACAGAATGTCCACTGATTGTTTCACAAAAGTTGTACTTTTGATATTTACAGTAGCTATCGAAGAACGAAAACCATTTCAATCCAAAACTTTTTGCTGATAAAAAGATTGTTTTAAACTATGAGTGACAATTTGCACATTGCAAAGTCTGGCAATCTGGAACATACAATATTTAAAGATAAATGTTGAGGCTTGGTGGTTACAGTATAAAGAGTGACTCGTTGTATCCAGGGAATGCCTTTACAAAACTTACGTCAAATTGACACATTTTCTCAACGTTTTATCAT
Source organism: Chiridota heheva (assembly GCA_020152595.1). Lineage (NCBI taxonomy): Eukaryota > Metazoa > Echinodermata > Holothuroidea > Apodida > Chiridotidae > Chiridota > Chiridota heheva. The sequence goes on along the minus strand of JAIGNY010002606.1, from coordinate 411,999 downwards.
ACATGTATATGTATATGTTATAATTTTTCATGTATTTTTAGATATATATTTTTTCTGTTTTCTCATTTTTATGTATCATACATATATTTGTACCTTTTGTCCTATTTATAGATATAATTTTATATATATTTGTACTGTATTTTGAATAAACTTGAACTTGAAAGAATTTTGGCCCGGGAGGCAAAATCTTTTGTACCGTTCATTAAATACGCATGCAAACATGATACCAAAACATATAATCATTTTATAAAATTTCCGTGTAAGGTTGTTTAAAATGATTAGAAACCAACAAAGAACAATGATAAACGAGAAAAGTTGACATAAATTTGTTCGCTTTGTTAAGAAATTCACCTGTTGTAAAAATGGACTAATCCAAATACTGAAGGTTAATGCACAGGTCATGACAATGCAAATACTCCATACATATTTTATAACAACAAATATTTAATGGTGCGAGAATATCTTCCAAATGAAATATTGCCTGTTATACTGTACCTCCAGGATAAAAGTTCTGAAACAATATCTAAATCCCCTTCATACTTCTGTGATTTACGCAAGCAAGAAGGATAAAGCACAAAGCAGTACATGAACAAAACTTACAAAATCAATATTTACATTTCTATTACCGAAATCACACTTGCTTTCCCCAATTTTGGTATGTTTCGATGGACATGCACTGTAGCAAACAACAGTAGTCCCACATCAAAGCCTTAAATTAATTTTGTGTGACTTGTTGCCAAAATTCTCCTACTTGTGCACAAACTCATAAAAATAAATAATTTTTTAACGTACTGAATTTAACCGAAATATTCAGGCTGATATTTCAACAGGGATATTTGATCTCTCCAATAGGATATCATATCCTGAACTGGATATCAATTTGATGTACTAAAGTTAGCCAGATTTTCCGATCAAGGATGTACTGTACCACTTCCCATTGGTCCAATAAGCTACTGGTCACTGACAACAGGAAAAATTCTACATCTGTACATACAAGTAGGCCATAATGCAAACAAATTTCATTTTTACCTTTTTTATGTTTGTTGAACTCAACAGCTCAATTAAAATAAGTACTGTTCCCTCTTCAGGGGCATGAAGTATTGTTATAAGAAACAGCTGCAGAAGGTGAAGTATTGTATGAAAAACTTGAAAACAGATGCAGAAGGTACAGTGAATGTAATATGTAATTAAAATTTGAGCTGAAAAGGTATAATGTTGGTGCACCTCTTTGTGCAGAACATTTATGTTCTACCTATACATGATTACAGACCTAGAAATATCTATGATTCTGGTGGTTAAAACCGCAGAAAAAAACGGCAATTCAAAGGTATAATTTTTGTTTTATTAAAAGAGAATGCTTTCTTGTTTACATTTCAAAAAAGTTTCCTTGATTAAGCAACAGTATTTATACGTGGTAAATATCCTCCATTTCATTGTGCGATCAATGATACATTAAATTGCGAAAGAGGGAAGCGTACTTACTGTACTGTATAATGTATTTACTAAATCAATTTTATTTGTCAGAATTTTTCGTAGGAAATTTTTTGACACCTTTATTCAGAATCGTGGGAGATTTTATATTGTACTTTTTTCTTCCTATTAAGCGCGAATGCTCAGGGTCGCGTACAGTGTGCTATTCAAACTGCATTGTGCATATAAGTGAACTGACATTAGTTGTTCTGCTCCTTAAAGTTTCAAACAGTCAGACCCGTCCTGATAAATAACCAGGTCGGGTCAGATTTGTCCTCTTTATTTTCTTCATTCTGAAAACCTTAAGTTGTTGTGGAAGTTGGTGCTGAGTATCATATTAGCAATGGATGAAGTCCTTATTGTGTGGTTATTTTAATTAAGATAAAGTGGTCTCACTATTTGCTACAGTAAGTTTGTGGTTATAACTTGCTGAAACAAATTTTTAAGGAGAAGGACAAGTCATGATTCTATAGTAGCCACACAATGACCACCACAAAAACATTGTGAGCATCAAATGCAAAATAAGCAAAGAATGTAACAAAACTTGAGACAAATCAATCTACTTTGATTAATGACATGTTATTAATCTATAATGTTGGGTGGTACGTTCTTATTAAAGCAGAGGCGCTTGATACGTCACTGACAGTATGTCCAGGATTGTCCATATCCTGTAGTGTAGACCTTTTCAAATCTTTAATTTCTGGAATACTGAATTAAATAATGTCACATGGCAAGATTCTCACGTCGATAATGGACCAATAGTGTACTGGGGGAATCTGATTGACCAATCAAATATTGGAGGAATCTTGGCTGTCTTCACAATTTATGCATGGTATGGGACCAAGCATATGAAAAAACGTTTCTTTGAAGGTACATGTAGTATGCCACCGTATCGCTGCTTAAAATTTTTTCCTCAAAACCTGCCTCTGATTAGTTGGGAAACAAGGAAGATTTTCCCCAGTATTTGATTGGTCGAAGTACTGAATAAATCACTTTCCGCCCAAGTGTCTTGTTTGTTTAGATTGTACAATTGCTGTGCTTGTAGGAATAGTAATTGTACTGACTTACTTATATATTCTTTGTTATACTGTGTGTGTATTGTAGTAGTACTGTAGTGATGCCATAGTATTAACAATGGAGATGAACAATACATTGAAGTGTGTGTTTTGTTACTGTACAAATGAGTTTGTTTGCAGTGAGTGGAGGTATTTTAATACAGAATAAAGAAGAATACAAGTGTATATTCTTATTGACCCAGTCTTATTTACATAGTGTTACATAATTATGTACCAGTGTGTCTGATGTGTTCAGCTACTGTACTAACTGTACAGTATGTGTTGCATTGGTGTGATGTCCGGTTTCCTCATAATTCAATAAATTTTGGTAAAAATGTTTTATATTGTATACATGTATATGTATGTAAAAAATAAGTTTCCATAGTTCCATGAGAACTATTACTAAAATTTGCTATCAATTGATTAACATGTTTCAGCATAAAAAAGAACATAATGATTCAGATCAAATACAAGATACATATTATGTACATTTACTGTACTATTGTACAAGCATATTCAATCTACAGTATAGTATAGTGCACAGGAATGACATATTCTTTAGTGATGGATTTTAAAAGAGAATTTGTTAAAAGGAAATCACTGATTTTTGTCCAAATATATTTTAAACACATTTTTGACTACTGTAGTTTAAAAGTACCAATATTTTATCTAGCTAGGAATAAAAGTTTCAAAATATTAGGAGCGTTTAAAATATTGGGGTGGGGGGGGGGGGGTGTAATGAGGTCAGGTGACATGTGACAACAATATTGGTGGGGGCTAATGAGTTTGGGTAACTTGATAACATATGTTCACCGAAAATTACTGTGGAACAAAGAAAATAATTGCATCATGCCACGATGATGCTATGTAATATTCTAATCTTGCATTGACATCTAGGCAAGTCAGGGACATGCTCTTTGGGTTTTAATAGCAGTAAGAGGTGTTTCAAAGTGACTTCTTATGTTTTTTGAGTTCATGGGCATGGAAGAACTCCCTTTTGTCTTGAACGTATGACTCCATCAAGATATTATGAGGCTTGTAGTAAAAATGTAGTGATAAAAAGGAAAAGGTATGTACTAGCCCCATTACCGCATACTCTCTCAACAAGTCCATTCTCTATGCAGACTTCGAATAGTCCAGCATGCTGTCCTTCTGATAGCTCTCCGACGACGACGAGTGAACACCTGCGTATTCGGTTATGATAGTAACAATGCTATCACGAAACGCTTAATACGACTCGGACGAGAACACAGGTACGACGTACGGACAGACATAACATCGACAACCAAGTCAATGTCCATGGCCTATGATAACCAGTTGTGGTACACTGGCGTGTCTACCTCGTGGTCTGTAGACATGTATGATAACCGCTACACCACAGTTAGTAGACTTCTGATAGCTCTAGAGAGAGAGAGGCTTGAATACACAATTACAATGACGGGGTCATCGCCTGCGTATTTGGTTATGATAGTACATATGCTATCACGAAACGCTTAATACGACCCGGACGAGAACACAGGTACGACGTACGGACAGACATAACATCGACAACCAAGTCAATGTCCACGGCCTTTGATAACCAGTTGTGGTGCACTGGCGTGTCTACCCACCTCGGGATTGAGCCCGGGGCCTCGTGGTCTGTAGACAGGTATGATAACCGCTACACCACAGTAGGTAGATAGCTGATAGCTCTAGTTAATCCTGCTTCTTTTATTCAGAAACCCCTGTAGAAATGTTCAGACACAGCTTTCATTAAAAAAAAAACACAATTGTGGGAATCATAAAAACGTGCTTGTAAGGTTCTGTGTTATCTTCCCGCTTCATAATTACTGTAAATGCACAAATCAATCTGTGCCCTGTAGAAAGTGGAGAAAAATGGATAATTCATTGATTTTTTACACTAAGTTGTTCCAGGTGCAATAGACATGATGAAGAAATTATATATTTTTAAAATTTGATTGTTTGTCTTTCAGTATTGTGTAAGGGGACAATGTTTTTTTCCACAGTACAGTGAATATCTTATACACTTATAGTTTATTATTACACTGTTTTTATTACAGACATTGTTGCCTCCGCCAATGGAGGTTATGTTTTCGCTTAATTGTTTCTTTGTCTGTTCGTCATCAACTTATCTCAAGAACTGATGATTGGATTTTGGTTGAATTTGCTGTGTGGTTTTGTTACTCCTTAAGGAAGAAGTTGTTACAATTGACAACATATTGGAACAGGGGAGGGACAGAAATGGAGGGGTGGGGATGTTTTAGAGTGAATTGTCTGTCATCAACATACAGTATTTTAAGAAGTGATGATTGGATTTTTATTAAATTTGATTACTGATATACATTTGGAATATACATAATATATCACAGTAATGAATTGTTTACATTTCAGTCACTGGTTGTGATGATTACTATAAGTAGTTATCTGCCGGTTGTGATGATTACTATAAGTAGTTATCTGCCGGTTGTTATGATTACTATAAGTAGTTATCTGCTGGTTGTGATGATTACCATAAGTAGTTATCTGCTGGTTGTGATGATTACTATCGGTAGTTATCTGCCAGTTGTGATGATTACTATAAGTAGTTATCTGCCGGTTGTGATGATTACTATAAGTAGTTATCTGCTGGTTGTGATGATTACTATAAGTACTTATCTGCCGGTTGTGCTGATTACTATAAGTAGTTATCTGCTGGTTGTGATGATTACTATGAGTAGTTATTTGCTAGTTGTGGTGATTACTATAAATAGTTATCTGCCGGTTGTGATGATTACTATAAGTAGTTATCTGCCGCTTGTGATGATTACTATAAGTAGTTATCTGCCGGTTGTGATGATTACTATAAGTAGTTATCTGCTGGTTGTGATGATTACTATAAGTACTTATCTGCTGGTTGTGATGATTACTATAAGTAGTTATCTGCTGGTTGTGATGATTACTATAAGTAGTTATCTGTTGGTTGTGATGATTACTATAAGTAGATATCTGCCAGTTGTGATGATTACTATAAGTAGTTATCTGCCGGTTGTGATGATTACTCTAAGTAGTTATCTGCCAATTGTGATGATTACTATAAGTAGTTATCTGCTGGTTGTGATGCTTACTATAAGTAGTTATCTGCTGGTTGTGATGATTACTATAAGTAGTTATCTGCCGGTTGTGATGATTACTATAAGTAGTTAACTTTCGGTTGTGATGATTACTATAAGTAGTTGTCTGCCGGTTGTGATGATTACTATCAGTTGTTATCTGCTAGTTGTGATGATTACCATAAGTAGTTATCTGCTGGTTGTGATGATTACTATAAGTAGTTATCTGCTGGTTGTGATGATTACTATAAGTAGTTATCTGCCAGTTGTGATGATTACCATAAGTTGTTATCTGCTAGTTGTGATGATTACCATAAGTAGTTATCTGCTAGTTGTGATGATTACCATAAGTAGTTATCTGCTAGTTGTGATGATTACTATAAGTAGTTATCTGCTAGTTGTGATGATTACTATCAGTAGTTATCTGCTGGTTGTGATGATTACTTTAAGTAGTTATCTGCCGGTTGTGATGATTACTAGGAGTACTTATCTGCTAGTTGTGATGATTACTATAAGTAGTTATCTGCTAGTTGTGATGATTACCATAAGTAGTTATCTGCTGGTTGTGATGATTACTATAAGTAGTTATCTGCTGGTTGTGATGATTACTATAAGTAGTTATCTGCTAGTTGTGATGATTACTATTAGTAGTTATCTGCCTGTTGTGATGATTACTATAAGTAGTTATCAGCTGGTTGTAATAATTACTATAAGTAGTTATCTGCTAGTTGTGATGATTACTATAAGTAGTTATCTGCTGGTTGTGATGATTACTATAAGTAGTTATCTGCCAGTTGTGATGATTACTCTAAGTAGTTATCAGCTGGTTGTAATAATTACTATAAGTAGTTATCTGCCGGTTGTGATGATTACTATCAGTAGTTATCTGCTGGTTGTGATGATTACTTTAAGTAGTTATCTGCCGGTTGTGATGATCACTATAAGTAGTTATCTGCCGGTTGTGATGATTACTATAAGTAGTTATCTGCTAGTTGTGATGATTACTATAAGTAGTTATCTGCTGGTTGTGATGATTACCATAAGTAGTTATTTGCTAGTTGTGATGATTACTAGGAGTACTTATCTGCTAGTTGTGATGATTACCATAAGTAGTTATCTGCTAGTTGTGATGATTACCATAAGTAGTTATCTGCTGGTTGTGATGATTACTAGGAGTACTTATCTGCTAGTTGTGATGATTACTATAAGTAGTTATCTGCCGGTTGTGATGATTACTATAAGTAGTTATCTGCTAGTTGTGATGATTACTATCAGTAGTTATCTGCTGGTTGTGATGATTACTATAAGTAGTTATCTGCTGGTTGTGATGATTACTATAAGTAGTTATCTGCTAGTTGTGATGATTACTATTAGTAGTTATCTGCCTGTTGTGATGATTACTATAAGTAGTTATCAGCTGGTTGTAATAATTACTATAAGTAGTTATCTGCTAGTTGTGATGATTACTATAAGTAGTTATCTGCTGGTTGTGATGATTACTATAAGTAGTTATCTGCCAGTTGTGATGATTACTCTAAGTAGTTATCAGCTGGTTGTGATGATTACTATTAGTAGTTATCTGCCTGTTGTGATGATTACTATAAGTAGTTATCAGCTGGTTGTAATAATTACTATAAGTAGTTATCTGCTGGTTGTGATGATTACTATAAGTTGTTATCTGCTGGTTGTGATGATTACTATAAGTAGTTATCTGCTAGTTGTGATGATTACTATAAGTAGTTTTTTGCCGGTTGTGATGATTACTAGGAGTACTTATCTGCTAGTTGTGATGATTACTATAAGTAGTTATCTGCTGGTTGTGATGATTACCATAAGTAGTTATCTGCTGGTTGTGATGATTACTAGGAGTACTTATCTGCTAGTTGTGATGATTACTATAAGTTGTTATCTGCCGGTTGTGATGATTACTATAAGTAGTTATCTGCTAGTTGTGATGATTACTATCAGTAGTTATCTGCTGGTTGTGATGATTACTATAAGTAGTTATCTGCCGGTTGTGATGATTACTATAAGTAGTTATCTGCTGGTTGTGATGATTACTATAAGTAGTTATCTGCTAGTTGTGATGATTACCATAAGTAGTTATCTGCTGGTTGTGATGATTACTATAAGTAGTTATCTGGCGGTTGTGATGATTACTATAAGTAGTTATCTGGCTAGAATTGATTTGGGGTGTAGTAAAAGGTTACAAACTTTTTGTTAGAGTTTCCTACATCCCTTCAAAGAATTTCCTGCATCCCTTCAAAGAATTTCCTGCATCCCTTCAAAGAATTTCCTGCATCCCTTCAAAGAATTTCTTGCGAAAACATTAAAAAAGCTGTAAATGTAATTTTTTGATCGATCGATTTTGATGGAAGTTTTGGCAGGTGTAAGGTAGCTCAGTTGGTTAGAGCTGCTCAGGACTACAATACCCACCAAAAAAAAGAAAAAATCAAGGAATGTTACAAACATGAGTGGGGGCGTATACAGTATGTCTTGAAATTACCCGTTAGGCTGAAAAATTAGTCAAAAATAATGGTCCATGATTCGAACGTGCTTTAAACAGATGCAGAAATAAATTATCGGCGAGTAATTTTGCCATGTTTGTCACGTACAGCACTGTATACACCCTTAAGTTGACATGCATCATGTTTTGATGATGATGTTTTGATCATGTTCATGCATTTACATGTAATTCTACATGAGTCCCGTTATCTTTTAAGACTTGACTAGCCTGATATTGATCATGTTTACTTTGCCTGGACTTTAATCAGTCACGACAAACATCTAAATGATTCACGCCCCATTGTTTTGTGAACTTAATTATAGGCCAGAACTTAAACAGGATGACAGACACACACAAAGTACAATGCTGTACAGTATCTTGCATGTACCTTAATCAAAATTAGGATAAAGAACCAAAACATCTGATTACAGGCATTGTTAATGGTTTCTTACATACATGTACAGTATATATGACATTTTATAGCATTATGACATTTTATAGCAGTTGGGAAATTTGCATTTCAATTGTTTATATTAGTTTATATTTCATTTGTTTGTTCATTTATGTATAAGGATGTTTCAGCTGACGTCATGAGGTCACACTCATAACTTTGTTTAGATCACCATTTTATAGGACAAGACTGTCGTCTGCTGAACACTTCATGGTTGGGGTCAATTGTAATTGTGTAATTTGTAATTAATTACAATTATGCTGTGCATGTAAATGACAATTTCTGGGCAGCTGTAATTGTAATTGTAAATGACAATTTCTGGGCAGCTGTAACTGTAATTGTTATTAAACTAAAAAAATGATGTAATTAAAATATTTGCAGGCAATAACGAGTTAATCAATACAATTCTTTATATATATATATTTTTTTAAAGTCTAGCAGTTATAAAACTCCTTGAAATCAGTCATTAAATTCTGTTTCCTGTGAATGGAAACTCCCTTAAAGAAATATTCCCATGGATTTTAATTTTTCCATATATGATAGAGATAATTTGTAGAAACAAAGTGGTGAAAAAACTATGTTAATATCTTATTCCGTTAAAAGTTATAACAATTTAAAGAGTACATTTTTTTCTTCTTAAAAACACCTTGTACAGTATATATGTCCTTCAGCTTGGTGATGTCATCAGACAATTCCAGCACAGTTCTTATGTATTTCTTATGAATTTAATCACACTTTTTTTACATTATGGAGCACATTTTTGGTTTATTATAGAGACAGGGTGGAATATATAATTTACAAGAAAACATTTTTTTTCTTTTTTTTGGGTGTACATCACATATTCAATGAGAAAAAAATCCATATAATTTGTTAGGAAATACACAAGAGTTTCGGTGAAATTGTCTCTATGACATCACAGATGTTGCTAATCAGTCACCTTTGTCCAAATTTAAAAATACTTTAAAATTTTGTAACTTCTTAACAGAATAAGATATTAACATAGTCTTTCACCACTTTGTTTCTAAAGAATTTCTCTATCATATATAAAAAAAATGAAAATCTATGGGAATATTCTTATAAATACAGTGGGTATTGTTCAACTTCCTGTGGGAAAAAGGTGCCTTTTCATTTTTATTACTGCATCAATTCTGACAAACAAAGGAGCTAGCTTTTAATTGCACAGAGAGCTTTCAAATCTATATCAGTTCTATAAATAGGGCTGAGGAGCCTTCTATTCAAGTTTTGTTGAAACAAATTAGCAATTTTTTATAAATATATATATTTTTTTCTGCCAGTTTGAAAAGAGACATTTGTAGGAGAATTAATTTTCCTAGACATGCTGGGAAATAATGCTTAACTCGGATGATGCATTGCAGCTTGATGCTGTAATTGTTCAATTTCCACATTTTTAACATGGTGGGTGCATTTGAAACTGCAAGATGATACAGCATATCATTTAGCAAGTGTTGGAACGGTTACTTTTGCTCCTCCTTACCAACTGGTAGCCTATAGATCTAATGAGTAAGACTTTGATCAATTTTGTGTATGCTTCACAATTCCTGTCAAATAAAAAAGATGCAGATGAAATTAATCTAACTGGAATGTTCATTTCAGTTTATTTAATTCATACATGCAACTCTAGAAATTATTCAATAACTGGTTCTTGAAGTTTGCTTTATATTGTAAAGTTGCTGAACTGAAAAAATTAATGTATCAGACAAGAATTAGAGATAATGACAATACTCTTAACAAAGTTACAAGTATATGAGAATTTATCTTCCTGCAAAATGTCAAACGTCATTTGAAATCTTCATTTCAAAGGTCTTTCCTACTTCAAGCAATGGAGGTTACATGTCTTAGATACTAATACTTACATCAAAAGACTTTCCTACTTAAAGCAATGGAGCTTACATGTCTTAGATACTAATACATAAGTCATACTGTCCTAAAAGTAAGTTTGATGTTTTTTACAGTTTACACCATTTGAATAAAGTTTTTATAAAATGTACACTAATTTCTTTTTCTAGTGTCTATTTATTTTATGTACAGTATATGAACTTGTTTCCCAGATTAAAATAAAAGAACAAAATGGAATAAGTCATCCTCAAATTTCTCTAATGAAACTTTCTTTCTTTAGGTATTCAGATTTTTTTTTCTTTCAAAACAGAACATAGGAGTGTGCAAAGGGAGCCTTTTATCTGCATGCATGACAAACATACATGTATATGTTTAAACTGCTATATCATTAGAAATGCAGAACAATAAAGCATGCATGATCATGAGATATGCTCCATTCATTGTAAATGATCAATCTTAAACTGCCCAAGACCTACACATTTAAAAGGTCATAAAAAAGAATTAAGCTCTGTAATTGTAATTAAAAAAAAAATTGTAATTGTAATTGCAAATTTCTTGGCAGTTGTAATTGTAATTGAAAATTTCCAGAAAATTTTCAGAGAAAATAATTGTAATTGTAATTGATTTTTGTATTGACCCCAACTCTGGTACACTTACATACGTTTGCATGTTGTTACATAAGATTACATTTGTAAATAGTATGCCGGAATCGCGCTGTGCCATTGGTTACACTAACTAATAGACGTGTTTAGAATCCACTGATTAAGATTATACTTGAAGTACTTGGAGGGTAATTTTTTCTTTAAAATAACATTTTTATTAAAGAATTAATTCATCTGGCCAGTTCATTTTAACCAGCACATGTTTATATGCTCAGCACGTGTTTCACATGCCCAGCACATGTTTTCATCACCAGCGCGTTTTTATCACCAGCGCCTGTTTTAGACTGAGTGTGTTTTTATATCTGATGTGACTGAGCTGTGTGAAGGTCAGACGCATGACATACTTAACGCGCAAAGCTCTGACCTGCAAAATGGCTCCCAGTTGAGTTAAAGTCACGTGATGAAAACCTTCTATTTGTTCTGCTTAGTTAGACTGCATGGCTTACTGTACATATGGCCAGGCAGAAGCAGAAGTATATTTCATATCAAAATTGATCAAAAACTGCTGAAAATGACAAAAATTTCCAGCAAACTGGAGGTGTAGATTGACAATGTAACAGTTTGATTTTTTTTCCGTTTTTAGGCTATAATACTCATATGAAATGCGAATTTGAAAGTAATAATCGGCAGATATATCTGTATTCTAATGTTAACCCGTTAGAGCTGTGAGTGTTTAGGGGTGTTAGTAAACGTGTACATGCCAAAATAAGCAAGCGTGTATCGTTTATATGCATGTAGTACCGTATTTTTCGGAAATATACCAAAATTGCTCCAAATTTTGGATGCTAAGTAAAAAAATTGCGCAACCAGTATGGCAAAAGTAGTGACTCCATTGCCCAAATAAATACTGGAATTTTGCTTTCTAAATCGTAAAATGTTTACTTCTACAGTATCATTTTTATGGAAAATGTGCATGGAAATTCAGTTAAGAAAGAATACATAACTTCCTTTCAACGTCATTTAAACTCAACATCACGTAACATTTTTGCCGTACTTGCTAGGGCTTTCACTGTGAAAATGTTGCATTCTATGATACCTCTGTAAAACATTTCAAAACTACTGTATGCCACTACCCTAAAAGTTCTGATCATATCATTTCTCTCGAAAAAATGGCCGTCATCATTGTGATGAATTTCATACAGAATTTCAGTTCTGTTAAAACCTTTTTCTGTTTATATTTTGCAATATTTTTTCTTTCTTGCAAATTTTTTTTGACTCATCGGGTAATATTTACATGAAAATGTACTGATTGTCACAATTCAAGTATTTTGACTGTGTGTTTTTTGGTCAATTTAACAGCTTGTAAAATGGGCCTAGATTGAGTGGGATTAAAGCCTTACATTATGACCTATTGTTAGTTTCACTGTTTACTGCTTTACGTTCTGGGTGCATTTCACAAGTTACTCAGATTTTGGCGTAATCAAAGGGCAAAATTTTCCCATTCATACATGTAGATGATTATGCATTTGTAATTCTCACATATAAAAAGGATTATGCTATCGGGTTTACAGCTTGTAAAAGTCATTGATTGGAATTTTGTCAGCCGAATGTGTGTGTGATTTGAATCATGAATGATATTGATTTTCAGTGGCAAGACTGACTATGAAAAATGATTACTCGCAATAAGCATTTAGTAAATGTTTACAAGGATTTGCGAGCATGTATTGTACCACTAAACGGTCACAGCTCTATAACCCGTAGAGTTTTAGATTCTCCCCCACAGGGTCTGATAGCGGCCAATCATGATGAGTTTAGTGATCTTAATCACACTGTCAGTGTTCACAATAAAGTTCAATTTTTTATTGTAGGGAGGGAGGGAGGGGGGGGTGGGGAGAGACCCCTTGTGTAATTTTTTTTTTTTTTACGGAGGGGATTTCTATTTGGAAAAATACTAAAAGAGGCCAAGAATACCCTTAAAAAGCCAAAAATACCGAAAGAGGCCAAAAATACCAAATAATGCCAAAATTTGGCTGAAAAAATGCCAAAATCTTTTGGCATTTTTCAGCCAGTTTTTCCCCCTTCAATTCTTTTTGAGCGAGAATTTGATGATACTGTATGTGCGGGAATCCCACAATTCCGCACCTAAATGTGAACTTTGCACGTCTGTACTTCCATTTAGGAACCCGATTTTTATATTATTTTCAAATTTGAAGTTTCATAGATTTTGATTAAGGACGTTTTATCACTTACTGTATCATACCTCCGGATCATGATTCCCTGACTACAAAATAGCTGGATGATTGTAGGAAAAACAATGTCATGTGTTCTCACTTGAGTGGTAGAGTATGATCAGACCACTACATGCAATCTGATCGCGGGGCAGAGTATGATCAGACCCACAGCAAGCGATCTGATCATGGGGCATGAGTGAACTAGAAGTCAAAAGGTGCAAAAAATGAAGCTATAAACGGACATTGTGTAACTACTGTAATCATAGGTCACTGGTTTTATACAAAGACTCTCATCGGTAGATCTGATTGCATGCTCTGGATCAATATCCTACATGTACCTTGATTGGCTAAGATTATGAAATCATGTGACTGCATCTGATCGACTGCAATGGGTCTGATTGCAAGCTCATACTCAAATGAGAACAAGTTCTAAAGCAGGCAGGAAGAAAAAAAAAACATTTTATTGGCTCCCCCCCCCCAACCCCTCTGCAACAATTGCCACTGCACCCTCACAATCCATCACGTTCTCCTTGCTTGCCTCTGTACAACCTTCCCAGAGCTTCCCTCGCTCCCCACAACTCAATTGCTAAGTTCTTCCAGAAAATTCCTCCGGATAAAATTATCTCCTTCCCTTATCATGTTTCCCTCTACAATCATAATTAATTCTCCTCTTCCACCCCTCTCTCTACTTTGTTTTGGTTTCAACCATGCACCTCCCCTCTCGATCACAGCTTTCTGACCTTTTGTTCTTGAATTTATCTCATTCTCACCCTGTTTCCTTTTCTTCCTACCTCTAGAATGATCTGACCTCTCAGGCACAATTTGACCCTCGTTGTCGTGGTGCCGTTAAGCCCTCATCAAACAAACAAACATTTTTGATACAAACCTCGAATGACATTAAAACCTTAGCTATCTGCTACTTGTTTATCACACAGTGCAATTAACCAACATCCCAACTAGAAAATGTTGTAGGAAACATTAATGTTGTTTATGTTCTTCCTCAAATCAGATGGCATGGTCTGTCATCAATATTTGCTGCATCTTCTGATGTGTTAGGACAATAGGAAATGTCATTTTTTACCAGGTCTGCCTCAATTGTGATTCCTATCATCACATTAATCGTAAGCAAGGGATCCAGGTTTTCGGTTTTGGGCACAATTTCTCACCAGGGATTGAATTCTTGTTGATCGAGATAGATTGAGTCTGGCTCTGAAAGAAAGAAGAAGCATTTCCACAGAGCCAACATGAGTCAATCATTGTAACCTTTAAATGTTCTGCACATTATTTGCAAATCATTTATTCAGTGTTCATGTATCTTCATCTTATAATATGAAAGAAGATGGTAAAAGGAAGAAACTTGTGAAGGAACTGTCCATTCATCTTTTTCCATGAAGTTTTAAACACATTTCAAGTTCAGTTTGATTTGTGTAGTACTGCAAGTTATATCATGCACATCCTCACATCCCTCAACAGTCTTTTTGTACATACAGGCGCGGATCCAGTGGGTTGCGCGCATATACCCTCCGCACTTAGTCTCTTTTTGCGAAGATAATTCTAATGAAGAGGATTTACCCCCAACCAACTTCAGGATGTGGGAGAAGTCTTTTTGAACATTTTTAAAGCCTGAAATTAATGGAAGAAATTTAAAGAAAAAATGAAAAGTATTTCGAGGTTTTTTTTGTCCTTAACGTAATGTACATTATATTTTTTCAATATTATAAAACATTGTGATTGCTCATAACTTGAAAACTACAAATGCTATTTTTAAAAGACTATTAAACGTGAGAATTTAATGATTTTTTTGGTACATGGGTGAACAGAAAACCTTTTCACCTAGAAGACCTTTAATACCGCCTAAAAAACACCAAAGAAAAAATATTTTACTTGGTGAAAATGTATACAGTACTGTAGATCAATTTGCAATAACACTGTCGCGGTGCCGGTAAACATTAACAAACCAAACCAAACCAGTTGTTAAGAAAGTGTGTGTGTGTGATGGCCCTTTCCTATAGTAGACTTTCTAGAAGAGTCGTTTTCATTTTATGCTGTGGAATCTTTTAAACTGGATATTGTAGATCTCCTTAAAAGATTAGTTCAGGAGTCAAGCGAGTACAGTCTTATATGACAGAGGACTTCAAAAGCAACAAAATAGTGATGAAAGCATTGAAAAATATTATTCCGTTAAGGAGATATATGTACATTTAATGTATGGTATTATTTCTGTAGAAAAGACTGAAATCAGACTAAAAATCAGCCGTAACCAATTGGGCTAACTCGTGGAATGACCTTCAGAGCGTTTTAAATAACTAGATACCTTGCAATACGAGACAACGAATAGCGCAGCAAAATTTCAACCAATCAAAAAATTTGAAAGGAATTCTAAATATTGTGCACATATGACGATTTTGCCTCTTTAAACCTTCCCTCAACTGACTTCTTCTCTTGCTAAAAATTAAGTAATTTTGATGTTTGAGATGCTACCTGTATGTATTGCAGAATGTCAACATGACATGAAAACTCACTTTTTTGGTCTAAAATATTTTGTTTGAAAGAAAAAAGTGAGACTCATTATTTGTAAGTGTGAAGTATTACCAATGAGATTGAAATCTTCTTGGAAATTCCCAAGTTGAATAACCCCAATTTTTTGGTTTTAAAAAAGGAAAATATTCATAGAAAATGGAAATTGATACAAAAAGAAAGAGGCCTGCCTTTGAAGATGATACCTTGTGTATTGTGTACTGAGTCTACTTTGCAATTTTTTGGGTGGATAGTGAGACTCTGTTGCAGTTGTGTTTTCTTTTATTTCAGAATTTTTATTTCATGTTTACAGTTCTAGCAAAGCTGATCAGGAGATAAACTTGAACATGATTCGTATTTCCATTATCAAGTTTTTAAAGGAATATGCCCATGAATGTTCATTTTGATGTTAATGATAGAAGGACTATTAAAGCAAGGTACTGGTATAAAATCCATGATGGTTTCTTATTTGGTTCTGGATTTTGAAGATTTCACGAGTGTGACCTTGCAGTGTACATTTGTTGTGATGTCATAAAGGCAAATCAAATTCATTTTTTTTAATGCATTCCTTTGAATATTAATTGCTTGTTTCTGAATTATTAGATTTTTGTTTTAAATTATTGCGCGGTATAACATGCACTTGACAAAAACATGCTTTACCCATCTGCTCATGGACCTTACACTGCATTATGTATTGTTGTTGTGATCTTGGTTAAATTATTTGAGGCCTTAGTAAAAAGCACTGTGTAAATCAGTGATCATTATGATTATTATTTTGATGATTATTATTACGATGATTATTATTATGATGATTATTATTATTATGATTATTATTATGATAATAATTATTATGATTATGATTTTTATGATTATTATTAATATTATTATTACTATTACTAATATTATTATTATTAAATTAAGGACACCCTAAATTCCAAGAATTTGACATAAATATATCGAAAAGTTTATTTTAACGGTCAGGTATCATCTGAATTACATAATCCAGAGAAAGAGATGATTATGTTTAATGAATTGAGCTTTGAATTTCCATTTTTCTCGTTTTTAATTTCATGTGCCATTGGCATCAATCTGAAAACAGGAATTAACACTTGAATTTTGAACCCTCAAAAATCAATAGTTTTAGACATGGGGCACAAAATTTGATAACATATTCGGTCTTTTTCTTAAAAAATGACCCCAAATAGTGTTACCTTCACCGTATAAACCCTCTTATTATTATTTTATACATTATTATGTAGTAATTACTGTGAATCTCGGCCCAAGTTTGCTATTGGACGAGTTATCACCGCATTGCAGATGCTTTGCATGCAGCGCCTACAATAATTTGTTGCCAGGTTACCGACGCTGTGTAAACCAAGCCTGTTAGAATTTTTGAGTGTATTAATAGAATCACATTGAATTTGTATAACATTTTGTCAATCGACAACCACCCCATCCCCTCCCCCTCCTCCTCCTTCCCTGCTCCACCCATGCCCACCCCTGTCCGCTCCTGTGGCAGAACAAAACAAAACTCGCCGGACCAAATGAAAACTCCACAGAGAGAAGGCTTCAGAAATATTTTTTTTGCCAATATGCCACTATACATTATAGCGTTAGGCCACGTTTTGTGCCTCAAAACAAATGATGAACATATCAAATACGACTTACGATCAAAACAGATAAAATAAAAAAAAATAAAAAATCTGAACTAATTTGTCTCGAAACAGATCATTGTGCAGGTGCTTTAGTGTTTTCAATATACAGTAAGCGAGCGTGCGCGTAAACGCCTGAGAATTTGAATATGCCATGGTAGAGGGGAACTGTAATGCGGCTGGTCATTTGTTTATAAAAACATTCGATATAAGCATATCATGCGTGAGCAACACTAGTTCAAATGTACCTTACGGTCTATGCATTACGCACTGACTACTGGGATTCCTACCACTATTTTTCATTTATTTTAGATTTATTTAGATTTTTCTTGACGTCAGGATGTCCTGTAAGTTATGCATGCCCCCACCCTGCCACTAAGAATTTCTTGAAAAAGTCACTGGATTTATGCATAAGTTACAGTAATACGGTCTGTAGCCTTGCAAACAAAAAACAAGTTATTGCGAATAAGAATACTGCAAGCCAGGTCATGCATCTAATGCGATCTACAGGAGACTCATGCTGATTTTCAAAGATATTTTATTTTATTTTTTATTAGTGGGTTATTAACACTCAGGTGATTTTACAGCCAGTGATTCATTGTATTATATTATTGAAATAACCTATTGAAGCTACTGTATTGAGCCATCCTTTAGCTTTTAATAGGTTTTGTCTGTCGTGGCACCCCAGGACACGACAGGTCTAGTATTGTAAACTCAATGCTCACAATCCGCCATTTTTTAATTGAGAATTATTTTATAAATTTCTTTTAATGAACAGAATATGGACTTAAAACTAAGTGCTATTTGTTGAAGATTGTAATTTAATGGTTACGACGCTACAATAAATTTCAGCAATGCTAATCAAAAAATTTATGGCATTGTTTTTATTTGCAAAAATCATGTAAATTGGCAACTTTGAGGAATGCAGACGAAAAGTTCCTGTGCCAATCCGATATTTTAATAGCCACCTCCAATATGTGATATGAAGAATGGTATCATTTAGATATTTTTACTGTTTCAGAAACAAAATAGAAAATATTTATCATACCAAAAATATTTTTTGAAGAGTCACAAAGAGATAGTGAAGGAGAATGATATTGTTAGAGATTTGAAATGAACAACGCTAGTTTCACCGGAAACTTCAACAGCTAAGTTTAGAAATTGTTAGTGTGGGTACGTATGCCATGCACTTTCCATCTGCTGAAGAAATAATCTTGCAACCTGAATCTGAATTGGTTAATGTAAAGGTAATGGAAATTTATAGTATAGCGCACATTACTGTATAAACATTCAATGGTGCTTCGCAAACTTCCAGGTTAAGTCGGCAAAAATCCTTCTAAACATGAACGACAGACAAGCGAGCGTAACAAACTGTATGAGGAAAAAACAGTTAACAAGTTTAGTATGCTAAGTTTAGTTTGAAACAGTTGAGACTTGGTGAATGTATATCATTGTCTGGTGGTCTGGCAGTAAAGCATTGAAATCTTTTAGTGTTTAGTGTTAGGGAAAGGAGGAGGATTTACATTCGTTTTAGCATAGGGGACGTGGAAATTCAGATATCATGATTGTTGTATTGATTATACGTTTGGGATTAGGTTATCATTATCAATGGCGATGATTGTTATTGATTTTACATAGCATATGGAAGCAGATGTTCTTTCTTCTTGTTTTTAGCAGGAGCCAATCTATTATTTATGACGTCTTTATTTATTGTATCTATTCTATTTTATGGTAAATGAATTAATACCTACATCACCTTGTTATCTTTCTTTGCTTTTTATTTTTGAGGAAACTGACTGAGGGCCGGTTTTATATTAGGGAGGACAGGCTGACAGAGGCGCATATGAGTCAGAGGCACCACCGAAAGGGGTTTCCCGGTTGCATGCATGCTTTATTTTGATGACAAATTAAAAAATTATTAACATAAAAATTGAAAATTTGTTGAAATTTTATTCCATTTTGGCAACAGTTACTGAAAAATTCTCAAAATTGACAGTGCTTTCCTGGAAAGTGAAGAATATTCCTTGGAAATTGAAGAAAAATTCCCGGAAAATAAAGAGGATTTTGCGAACATGCAGGAAATTTCTCGGAAGATGAAGGAGGTTTCCTGAAAATTGACAGATTTCCTTTAAATTCATAGAAATTTCACGGAAAATGAAAGAAAATAAAGAACATATTATTAAAATGAAGAAAATTTTCTGAAAAATGAATAAAAATTCCTGTAAATTCAAGAAGAATTCTTAAGAATTTCCCATTAATTCCCCCAATTAGCATGGGCAAAAAGATAAAGGCCTATTTTAAAATTGTATTGCTTTGAAAATTCCTTATGGCTCCCATGTGTGCATGGCCCCGATGTTAAGTTTTTCTATATGCTAAATTCATTCGGATTGCACCGAGCAAAAAATGATTTTGGAGTCCGTTTTTCATTGCATAAGCTGAAAATCCCAAAATTTCAAAATTAAAATCATAAGCTCAAAATCTTCAACCCAGCAGGGTTAAAATGTAATGTATTTCTTAATCAGTTTATAATCTCAAATTTTTCTTGCTTATTAAAAATTATTTTTCTTTTGTAAAGATCAAAGACATTTTTGTGACACAAAATGATATTATCAAAACATTTCTTTATCAGTTTATAATCTCAATTTGTTCTTGCTTATGAAAAATTATTTTCTTTTTGTAAGGATCAAAGACATTTTTGTGTACACAAAATGATATTATCAAAACAAGATATTAAAACTTTGTCACAACAATTTCAAACAAAAACTTAACAAAATTATAAAGAAGTATATTCATTCCTTGTGCCCCTTCTGTGTGAATAATGTCATCATACACAAGATTGCAATAAAGAATTGAGCAAAATGGCAGCCTCTATGTGTCAACCTAAACAGTAGTAACTTGAGTTATAGGAATATGCTTTTAACCCTTACTCTACCACGCGGCAATATTATCACCATTTTGAAACCACCTTTTATTAAATATAAAGTTGGGACTTTACCAAAGTCCTATGGAGTAATCTTGGTATCAGTTTAAAGCACTCAGATATTCCTTTCACAAAATGTAACTTTTTTTCATAGTGGTCATATTACAGATATTTGAGAAAAAGTAGCTTGAAAATAGGTAAAACTTAAAAATTGGTAAAAAACATATTTTTTCTTCTTTTAAATCCCACAATAACTTCAAGATCACATTCTTCAAAATCAAACACGCAAATCCTAAGACATGATATTATTGATTTCTGGTCAAATTTGTATAATTCCTACCCGCAATCTTTTGCTCTGAAGAAATTTCTTCAAATTTTCATAAATTTATGTCATTTTTGACCCGTTTTTTTTTAAATATTGTGTACTAAAACCGTACATCACACATTCTTCGTTGAACCCCGTTTGAAAGTGCTTATAATTTCCTTTCATTTGATATATAAATAAAGGTATTCCATACCCCCTCTGTTTGAACCCTTTCATATAATAATAAATAAATTTTGCCACAGCATTTTCAATGATCATGTAATGTAGTGGATATGAACGCGGCCAACACGTGAGTACATCAGGTTCGAGTCTCACCGAAACTACTGCGGTATAATATTTTTGCTACAGTTTTCAGAGGTCATTTGACTAAAATCATTTTTAGTGTTTTTTCATTTTTCCTTTCTTGAAAGGAAACTTAATAAAGAATCTAAACATGTAAAACAAATCTCTGTTTTCAATATTGACAAGAAGTTATACCTGTGCAAAGATTGACCATTTGTTGACCAAATTTAGCCAATAGTTGCTTAATTTGCCTATTTTTGTTCAATATTTCCTAATTTGGCTTTCATTACTCACAAGATAAATATCTGAGCTTTCATTTCAACTAAACTTGTAATGAAAGAAAATGAAATGAAAGTTGTCAAAAATGCATATAAAAAAAAGTTACAAAAATTGGGCTCGCATTTTTCAAGCGTAGAGTAAAGGGTTAACTTTTTGGTAGTTGATTTAGAGGTTAATCCTCTATCATATGAAATAAGGATTGCATCAAAGACTTAACAATCTGTTCATACAGTGTGCGATTCATGTACTGTATATTACAGGTCTGCCGTTTATTGTTATTGTTTCCAAGGGGAATTTGCTTTTATTAAAAAACTGATCATTTTTTCCAAGAACATAGATAATTTTGATGATTCCTCATCACAACTTCACTCCCCTATTGTATAGAAAGAAACAATTCACTGCCGCAATTATCTCCAAACAAATACTGAAGAACAATGAAACAGTATTGCATGATGAAAATTTGGCATCACATTGTAATGTCTGTTTCCATTAGTTATTGTACTAACTTGCCTGCTGTTGTGTGTTCTTTCTGCACAATCATCAATTCAATCTGTTTAAAAGCAGATTGTTTTGCCACAAGCTCAATAAATTTTCCCGAGGCTCAGCTCACCTGTGTTCAGCAAAAATATGAAATGAAGAATTTCCATGGTAACACCATATTAGACATGGATGGTGATAAAGATGAAGCCTTAATGTATAACTGGTAAATATCCTGTAGACATAAGAGTGGTTAGTGTGCAGTATCTTGATTTGCCTGTTTTTATGAAATCCATATATATATATATATATATATATATATATATATATATATATATATATATATATATATATATATATATATATATATATATATATATATATATATATATTATATATATATATATATATTTATTAATTTATATATTTATTAAATATATATATATAAAATATATATTATATATATATATAAAAATGTATATATTTATTATATATTTTGAATTTAGTACTCTTTATTAATTTATAGGTTTATTAAACTTATAAGAAAATTTATAAGCTCCTTCAAAAAATGTCTTCTTTATTGATTTATTAACATATTAGATTGTTGTATTGGGTATTGTTTTGCTGTGACAGAAAGAATGAATTTTGGAATGGGGAATGCTATATTAGGCCTTAAAATGATCTGTTTGCCCATTCTTGTGGAAAATTGTAAGGGAGCCCAGCACGTGGAAAAACAAGTTTTTTTCTCCATGTATCACTGAAATGGACTATTTTTTGATGACACTTTCAACCAACACTAGCTCACTCAGCAGCTCAGGGTTTATAGTACCAAGAACACCTACTGTATACAACAGAGTGAATATACTTCATTTCATTTCAGATTCTTGGCATTTTTAGATTCTTGGCTCCTTTACCTTAGGATAAAATCTTTTCGGGATCCCAAGCCACATCGGTATTCTCGGCCAAGAGAGCCGCCAACAACGCTATGTCGAATCACATCTCTCCTTTCCCTATCCCGCACTCAGACCTCCATTTGTCCACTTCCAGCTCACTCAGTAAGACCAGACAAGACTCCTGGAATCTCGAGACCAGTAACAAACTACACATCATCAAACCCAAGTCGGGACCAATGTCCCCCTGCACAGTCGCAACCGCAGATAGGATGTTGTTATCACCCGCATCCGCCTCGGCCACACCTTTCTTACCCACTCTCACCTACTTTTTGGCTCCCCTGCTCCTCTCTGCCCTACATGCAACACCGATCTCTCAATCAAGCATATCCTCTTAACCTGTCCCATACAATGAACTCCAGATCACACCTCTCCCCCTCCATCTCAATTTCCGATCTTTTCAAGAACAATCCTACCTCCCAACTTCATCACCTTTCTCCCCAACAGCAATTTATTCCACCTGATCTAAACCTCCCTTTCCTTCCTTTCTCTGCCTTACCTTCTCCACCTTCCTTTTATTACCTTAACTTCTTTCCCTTATTCACCTTCTCTCCCTCCTTCCCTCTATCCCACCTCTGTTTCCTCTCTGTCCTAACTCTTACACCATTAATTATTAAGACCCTCTTGGCACATTTGACTCTGACTGTCGCGGTGCTGTTAAACATCAATAAACCAAACCAAACCTTTTATTTTGCCTTTTTTTATAGGCCTCAAAGCTCCATATGTTGAAAAGGCATGTCACCTTACTTTTGAAAATCCTATGCAGTTAAAACATAAAGCTTAAAAAATGGGTTATTTTGTTAATATATATTTTGATTTTCTTTGGGGGACCAATGCTGTCATTTTCCATTACATTTATGTTTTGAGGGTACATAGGATGGTAACAGACTGTAGTTTGAAAGTATTGTTTTTTTAAAAACTTGTTTATAGGAAATTCTAATTAGGGTTAAATTAAAAGATTCAATTAGAATTTTTAATGAAGCATAATCAGTGATTTAAGGAAAGGTTAACAATTTTTAAAGCAGGGCGTTACATCATGTTTGACAAAACCATTTTTGGGGGGAATTTCATGATTTTGGGGATTAAGGGACAAAAGGGGGCTCCCTGTACCTCCTTGGCTATGTTACTGTACCATCTTCATTGTGTCCCACAGTAAAAATTTCCTGCAACCTAACTTTTATCTTTTGTTATTGACTTCTAGAAAGCCTCAATCATGTTCAGTCTGTAGACTTTGCACACTTAATTCAATTTTGAATTCTTTGGCCATGCATGCAGGTGAGATAAATATGATGATATTAATTTATGATATGATTCCTGTACTAGATATTGATGGATTTCACGCAAGCATTTTTCCATCTGATCATCGCATTTGCCATCTGACTTTGTAATTAGTAAATTTTCCGTGTGGATAGTCAAAGAAGTGTGATTCATGCAAAAACTGTCAATTGCATTTTCAGACCCGTCAATTGTGAAATGAACTGACTCTAGTCTTTAATTTTTCCCATTGAATGTGATAAATCTGCAACGTTATCGATCACACACCTGCCGGACTGAACAAATGGGCTTACATGTGTTTTCGATAACATCACCAATTTCATGCAATCAAACAGGAAAATTGAAACCCAGATGCGACATTCTGCGTTCACTTCTGAATGTATTTATGATTTCTGAATGATACCTTTCCTTTAAAGAAAAATTATGAAAAAAACTTACAAAAAACAACAGAGCAGGCAAAATGTTTGCACAAAATAAGCAAGTTGTGGCAGGATAATGCATAACTAACATGATCGCAGGTCACTGATCTGCATTCACACACGTTGCTTGAGAATCTCATCAACGGATCTGATCGCCAGCTCTGGCTCATGATCTTGCCCTCGACCAGCAAGGATCAAGTTCAAGTGACTGCGATCAGATCCGGTGATTGTTCTTACTGTAAAAAATTGGCAGATCTGATCACCTGCAGGATCTGATCACCTGCAGGATCTGATCACCTGCAGGATCTGATCACCTGCAGGATCTGATCACCTGCAGGATCTGATCACCTGCAGGATCTGATCACCTGCAGGATCTGATCACCTGCAGGATCTGATCACCTGCAGGATCTGATCACCTGCAGGATCTGATCACCCCGCAGGATCTGATCACCCGCAGGATCTGATCACCCGCAGGATCTGATCACCCGCAGGATCTGATCACCCGCAGGATCTGATCACCCGCAGGATCTGATCACCCGCAGGATCTGATCTTCCGCAGGATCTGATCACCCGCAGGATCTGATCACCCGCAGGATCTGATCACCCGCAGGATCTGATCACCCGCAGGATCTGATCACCCGCAGGATCTGATCACCCGCAGGATCTGATCACCCGCAGGATCTGATCACCCGCAGGATCTGATTACCCGCAGGATCTGATCGCCTGCAGGATCTGACCACCTGCAGGATCTGACCACCTGCAGTGGGTCTGATTGCGAGCTTGTCCTCAAGTGAGAACAGTACAGACTTGGAATCCCAATTGTGGTTACTGTACAGACTTTGTTAAACATGTGGTTACTACACAGACATATGGGGGATGGGGGAAAGACTTATGTTGTCATTTGCCAATCGGACATGTTGATTTGGGGTCGGGGGGGGCAAGACTTATGTTGTCAATTGCCAATCGGACATGTTGATTTGGGGGTGTGGGGGGGGGGGAGACTTATGTTGTCATTTGCCAATCGGACATGTTGATTTGGGGGTGGGGGGGTGTTAATCATTATTTTAATATTTGTCCACTTTCATGATATTCAATTGATTTGAATATGTATTAAATAAATTAATTAATAAAGAAGTAATTAATTTTTTTGAATAATCAGAGGCCTATTTAGAACCATTGCTTTTAAGATTATTAAGGGAGGTGGGGGGGGGGGTGCGGTTTCAGGGCCACGTTTTAATTGTTGTTACTCTACAGACTTGGGTTACAAATCGTGGTTACTGTACACACTTTGGTTAAAAATTGTGCTTTCTGTATATACATTGGTTAAGAATTGTGCTTACTGTACAGACATTGGTTAAAAATTGTGCATACATACATGTACTTCTTAGACAGTACTTTTAAAAGCCGAAAAGAGCCCAAAAAACAAATTTTGTACTACGGAATTTGTATTTGTCGAAAATTTAAAACGGCCGCCGACAGTAGTAAAT
This sequence comes from Chiridota heheva, assembly GCA_020152595.1. Taxonomy (NCBI): domain Eukaryota; kingdom Metazoa; phylum Echinodermata; class Holothuroidea; order Apodida; family Chiridotidae; genus Chiridota; species Chiridota heheva. The sequence continues at coordinate 386,155 of JAIGNY010002606.1, read as the reverse complement.
TTCAACAAATATAGTTGAACTACTTTAACAATGAGACTAAAATTTTAGGGGTGTTTTATATACATTTCAGCATATATGCCAAATTTCAAGCAATAATTAATGGGTTACATGGCCTCTTGAATTGACATAGGAATGCACAATAGGAGATAAGAGATAAAATAATTCAAAAGTTAAAAGTTTCAAAGTCACAATGTATCTGGAATTTCTTCCTGATGATTAAAATGGCTGTAAAATAAAAATTGAAAAGAAAGCCATCACCATTTAAAAATATGTTATTGATAATAGTGTATGCTGTGTATGCTATTAACCTGCAAAGACTTAGACCAATGCATTGTGCTTCTCATGCTTAGATTTGCACTTGAATTCAAGGAATATTCCCATGGTTTTTTGTAACCTTTCATAAGAAAGAGAAAAATTTTAGATACAATTTAGTAGCAAAATCATGTTAAGTTATTCCTACCAGGAGATATTCAAATTTGAAGGTTCACAAAAAGTGCCAATAAACGAATAGGAAAAGGCTCAGTATGACATTACAGCAACACGTTCTCCCACAAAGATGTGTGTAGTCAGGTAGTACTGCACTAGTACTGCACTAGCAGTACTGTAATAGCCATTTTCAACTGCAATCTGTAGTGTAGGCTTACTGTGATTAAGTAACTATCTATGTTAAGTTATTGTGTAAGGACCATCTTAAATTCAAATTCTTAGATATTGCTGAAAGGAAATTTACTTTTACTTAGCCAAGATCAAGATTTGTTTGTAACTAAAAAATCACAATCTCTGATGTTGTTTTAAGCTTCGCCAGGGCCCAGGGCCTGTTTTTGTTGTAGGGGTTGAGTGGGTGGGGGTGGGGAGTTATCATTTCTTGATCAACTGAACATGGCGGGCAGGCTGTATGTACCTATGCGTATGATTTGTTAAATACTATCATCACTGAAAGAAAATTAACTTTTGATTAAATAAACTTTATTTTTCAACAATCACTGTGCAGCTATTAAGGGCCTATCATTTTTTAGGAGAGGCAACATTTCTTGATGAACTGAACGTATTGCGAGTAGGCCTACGCTGCTACTGTGTTTTTTTTGTAACTTTAAACTTTCATCACAATCACTTGCAGCCACCTTGGCCTATGGCCTGTTGTTTATTTATGTTTTCATGCAAGTGCCAGAGTTTTTGTTTATTGATCTACTGAACATTAAAAGTACACTATTATTGTGTGTGTACCATCATGAATTGTCTTAGTAATGTTTAAAGAGTCATGATATTGCAGAGAAAAACTTAACTTTTGATTAAATACAAATATTTTTTATTTCATCACATTTTATTTTTTATAAAAAACGTGCATTTTATGCTCATATTTCAAACATTTTGATTAATATTTATAATTATTTCATTAAGAGTTAATGAGTAGGTAAATGTTTGTATTATTTCAACATTTTAATGGAATACTACAAGTTATTCAAATTGGTTTTGATTAAATGCATGTAAATGTTTTGGAATACAATTCAAATTGGTTTTGATTAAATGCATGTAGTTTTGAACAATGTCATAGTAAGTAAATAACCCAAAATGTGGGGAATAGAAAAATTTCACATGATTATTAATGAATTTTTAATTACGTGTTTGTTTGTCTTGTTATTTAAATTATACACACATTTTAGCCAGAAACCTAAAAATGTCAGCTTAAATATTTATTTGAAGCACATTGAAATAATTTAAGATTTGCATATTTTGACCCAATCAGTGAATTGTCTCACTTTTTGTCAATGTTAATTAATTATTTAGGTCAATAATTAGACTTTCCCTTTGTTTATTATGTCCTTAAATGCTAATTCTATACATGGCTAAAACATTTGGTAAAAACACAGCTTATTTAGTTTCAAAACTGCATTTAACTCAAATTTAGCAAATTTTACATTAAAACGCATTTATCCCACGTTTCCAAATTGAGTATGTTATGGTTTCTACACTGGCATTAATTCTTTAATGATGTCATATTATTAATCATTTAATTTTTTTAAGTTGGAAGAAAATATTGTACAGAACAAGAAAATACTTGATAGCAGTGGTAAAGTAACATGTCCAAACATGTATTATGCTTTCAAAATGCTTGATTCTTCAAAATTGACCAAAATTTGGCCAAATCTACTTGTCATGGAAACGATCATCAACAACTTAGAAGCTAAAAATTAATAGACTTTAAAAAATCTTTAAATTTTGGGGTGTTCTAGCTACAGTACATGATTTGCAACAAGTTTGCAAATTCTCAAGCAAATCTGAGAAGGTGGTTATTTTCAACTTTTTTCTTTTTCCTGGTGAATTGACATGGAATTAACCCTTATTCTACCATGTCTTATTATCATTATTATTATTATTATTATCATGATCATGATCATGGATCATGATCATCATGATCATCATCATCATAATCATCATCATCATCATTGTATGTTGTGAAGAAAAATGAAATGTAGCATTTTGAGATTACAGTGTTATTTTGGGGAACTTGGAAAGGGGGAACCTTTTTTTATTATCATTTTCAAATTTATTATCATTTTTACTTTACAGTAATTATGCAATTTATAAATATTATTTGAAAGCTAAGACTTGTTGAAAGAACTTTTCATTTGATAATACTATTGATTTTTGTGGAGAAACGAGAAAATTGACCCTTGGTTTGCATAATTTTTTGGTCAATTATGCAAATTTATGCAAATGAGTCCTAAAACTGTTATCTTTGTGAAATTCTGCTCTCTTGTGGCTAATCATTGATATAATTTATGACTTGTTGAAAGAACTACCTTTCATTTGATAATACTATTGATTTTTTGACCCTGGTTTGCATAATTTTCTGAATTATGAAACCAAATTCTGCTCTCTTGTGGCTAATCAATATAATTAATGATTTTGCCAATAATGATCTTTTGCCATCTGATAGGATTTGGCACTATACTTTCCCATAAACATGCATTGTTTCTTTCTATGATGCACAAAAGTAATATAATACAAAAAAGAAATGTTTTCAATAAAAATGGTATGCAAATTAGCTAATTTACATCATTTATTCAAGTTCATACCTAAAAATTTTAGTTTATGACCCAATTTCAGCCATTGGAAACTTTGAAAATACTTTTGTTATTATAACTATTATTAAATTATGTTTATATAGCACTTATTCTAAAAGAACGCTTTAAGTGCTTTACAAGAGCATGAAAAACTAAAAAGTTAATTATCAATACATAAAAGAAACAAAATAAAAATGATTCAACACCTAAAACCCCTTAATATGTAAAAGCTAAAATATCAGCAGTATACGAATAAAAGAAATAATTAAGTTTTAAACGTTCAGTTCAGATACATGAATAAGATAAAACAGTTAATGAAAAATCAGTAAAAAGTACCAATCTTAAACACAAAACACTAAGAGAAATAAAGAATTTATCGAACAATTAAAATGCATTAAATGGTGAAACCTGGGGTGAAAAAAAAAAATTATATTTAAAAAGTTAAAATACAATAAGTCTCTGAAATACTGTTTAAAAAAATGCATTTTCAAATCACGTGTAAAAGAACTAAGTGATGGAGCATTTCTTTTACATAAAGGGAAGGTGTTCCATTTTCTGGGGGCAAAATCTTTAAAGGTGCGATCGCCAGTTTTACTGATAGTTTTAGGAACTTGAAAAAGATTTTGATTGGAGATTCTAAGAGAGCATTTGTATGGTTCAAATAAATACTTTGGAGTGGTACCTTGTAAACAATTAAAACAAAAAACTAAAACTTTAAAATGCACACGGCATTATATGGGCAACCAGTGAAGTGTAAAAAGAATAGGTTTAATATGGCCTCTTAAGCTAGTTCTCATGATTAATCTGGCAGCAGCATTCTGAACAAGCTGTAGACGATGAATTAATGACTTATTTACACAAATTAAAAGACTATTAGCGTAATCAATCCTAGAAATTACAAGAGCCTGTATAAGAGTCCTAGTTGTATCAATATCTAAGAAGTGACGGATTTGAGCAATAGAACGCAAATTATACATAGCACTTTGACATTTTGCAGTAACGAAATTATGCATGGACATTTCTGAATCAAAACAGTGCCAAGGTTCTTTACTTTCGATAAGTTTTTTACTGTTACTCCATTAACATTTAACGATAAAAATGGTAGTTGTGTCAGGGAATGTTTACTGCCAGTCAAAATGAATTCGGTTTTATCGTCATTGAGTTTTAGAAAGTTAGTAAGCATCCACTTCTGATGTCAGAAAACAGTTTTCCATACAATTAAGTTGATCAAAAATATCTGAATTATCAAAAGAAATGTAAAGTTGAGTGTCATCAGCATAGAAATGATATCCAATGGAATAGTACTTTATGATGTCAGCAAGGGGTGCAGTGTACAAGGTAAACAACAGAGGACCTAATACGGACCCTTGTGGAACACTGATGTACAAAATAAATGCTTTCGAGTAGAGACCAAAAACTGTGACACGTTGAGATCTGTTCTCTAAGTAGGATTTTAGCCAGAGAAATGCACTGTTCTTGATCCCAAAACGAGTCGACAGGCGGTTCAAAAGAATACTATGATCCAAAGTATCGAATGCAGCGCTGAGGTCTAATAAGACGAGGGCGGTCATTTTATTCTTGTGCATAGCCACTAAGATGTTATTATGCACCCTAAGAAGAGCAGTTTCTGTAGAATGGAAGCGACAGTAAGCTGACTAAAACCCTTCAGCTAGATTATGATCTGAGATGTATTTGTTAAGTTGTGAAGCCACCACTTTTTCGCAGAGTTTAGATATGAAGCTTAAATTGGACACTGGGCGATAATTTTTGTATACATCTTGATTTAAACCTGATTTTTTAAGCAATGGTTTAACAATGGCTTCCTTCATTGCGGCATGCACAGTATCGCTTTGTAGAGATCAGTTGACTATTTTAGTAATAGCTGGAACTAACTCGGAACTGCATAACTTGACCATTATAGTAGGATGTGGATCACTCTTGCAATATGCTGCAGATGAATTGGTAACAAGTTTCTGTATCTCTTCTTCTGACGCAGTTGCAAATGCGTGGAATCTGCAAGCTGGTTCAACGTGAAAATCCTTCATGGTTTCTTTCGCTAAATCCTTCTTAATACTGACATGTATTTTCGTGATTTTGTCCTTGAAGAATTCAGCAAAATTGGTAGGTTGAGTTTCAGGTTTAGTGTTGGATGGATAGATAGGTTCCTTTTTTCCAGCAAGAAGAGATTTTGCTGTATTGAACAATTTCTTCTTGTCTGATTTTAACTCGATGATGCTTCCCTTATAGTATTTCGTTTTAGCATTGATACAGAGACTGTTCACATACTTTTGTCTGATTTTTGACAGCTTGACGATTGGTAACAATACTGGATTTATTCGCTTTGCGTTCCAGTCTTCTTCGTAGAACTTTTTGCTTTCCGTATTTCTGGATTATACCAGGCAGTATCAGGGCGTACATTTACCACTTTTGTAGCCAGTGGGGCATGTTTCTCCAGAGCAGAAGATAAAACAGAATTGTATTAATCAAGTGCATCTACAACAGTCTCTGGTACATTTCCATCCAATGCAGAAATGTCTTGCCCAAAAGAGTCAAATATCAGTTGCTCGTAAATTACGGGAAGTTACTGTCAATTTAATCCTTTTAGGCTTGTAAATATTAATCAAAATATTGATGAAATGATGATCGGAGATACATGAAGGGGTAACTAACGTTGCCACATTCATTCCTGTTAAGCCAGTTCTTGTAATGACAGTGTCCAGGCAATGACCAGAATCATGAGTAGGCTCAGATATAAGAGATTATAAATTTAGAGACATGATAAGGTTTTTAAATTTCATCGTGTCTGGAAAAAGTTTATCAGCGAGGTGCAGATTAAAGTCCCCCATATTAGGAAGATCTTTTGAAGATGCTGACATATTTGCAGGAGAAACAGATAACTCGTCAATGAATTGATTGTTCGTATTTCCCGCACAGGCAGGGGGGCGGTAAATTATCAACATCATGACAGATTTATCTCCGTGAGACATAGTGCAATGAATGTTTTTAAACATTACCGCTTTAAAGTCATTAAATTTCAAACAAATATTAGTTTATGGAGTAGTCCAACACCTCCACTTCTTGCGCCCGACTGGCGGGGCACGCTATGAAACTTAAATCCGTTGGGTATTATTTGATTAACAATGGGTAAATCTTGATGAGGAAAAGCCAGGTTTCCGTGATCGCTAGTAGGTCTAAGTCATTTTCAACAACTTCATCATAAATAGCAGTCATTTTATTTCTTACCGATCTCGCATTCAGAAGTTGCATTGATATTTCGGGAAATGTAGGTGGATTGTAACATCTTGAATAAATGAGATTGGAAAGTTCAATACCTCTATAGATGAGCGAGAACAAATGTTTAAGAAATTTCTCCACGTTTTTCTTTTAAAACGAAATAAATTATTTACTTTCAAACATTCTAGCGTAGTATCACTCAACCATTTTCTAGAATGCTAACAACTTGGACGATAGTGCGAATGCTGAGTCTTGCTGTATCTAAGCATAGTTGATCGGATTAAGTACTTCAGAGAGCAGCCAGTATAATAGGCAATTTATACAAAGTAACTCGAGTGTAGCCGTTCGAGCGAAAATGTGTGATGAAGTTGACTCTACACTAAGCGTTGTTTATTTCCATGGACATGAAATCGCAAAAAGGATAAAATGTATAGTTTACTGACTAAAACATGTCACAACAAAACACGATAAAATTGTTAAACAACAAACTATCAGTAAAAACAGCTAAACATAGTTGTCCATAATGTAGAGGCAATCTGTAACACATGCGGAAGTTCAAAACTGGGGCTAAAAATACAAAAGAGAGAAACACAGAAGCGGCAGCTATCAACAGCGCCATATATTGATCTTGTCTATTTTATTTATCTGTTTATATTTATTTTATTTATTCAGGTTATGCTGAATGTCTTTTAGAAACTTACTTTTGTTGATTCCATTATAAATTCTTGGTGAACAGGTACTCAAAAATGGTTCAAAGCATCAGTAATCATGTTGACATTGCCATACTTGGTACAGTATCCCTCACTGACAGTTGGTACTGCATATGAAATGTCAACAAATTTGTCCAAATACAGGAAAATACTTATGAGAAATACAATTTCAACTGTTTCCAAGAAAGTACAGGAGGGGTTCGGGGCTTGACACAGATGTGCATGCACATGCATGCGCACACATACATAAATATATTAGCATCATGACCACATAGATTCCTGATGCTATCGCATTGGAACCAAAAAAACAATCTAAATTTATTTTTCAAGTAATTGTTGTCAATTTTTCAAAAAATATGCATTTTGGGACATTTTAAACAAAAAGTGAAATTTCTAAACGTTTGGACAAAATAATAGATATTATAGAGTATAGAATCCCCAAAAAAAAAAAAAAAAAAAAAAAAAAAAAAAGAAATGAAAAGAAAATACAATATTATGAAAGATCTTTTCGAATTTTGCAGTGAAACTATTCACACCTCTATAAGATTTTGGTAAGGTCCCGATTTACCTTTAGATAAAGGTAGTTTGAAAACAGTGATATTATCGCTGCATGGTAAAGTAAGGGTTAAATCAGAAAAGTGAGACTATAACCTGCTGGTAGGTTTTCTGTGGCATGATATTGCTTTGCTGGAGTACTATACCTACAGTACTGTAACGGTACTGTAACTTGTGTTGTGTGCAATATGGCAAGATATAATGTAGGGTCCCCTACATGCAGAGTGTACGTGTGCTGTCATACAGTACCAGGAATCTATTATAATACTGATTTGTTTTATCTGAGTTAATAATAGATTATATGAGATAATAATCATGGTGAACTCTTGTGTAAAGTACATTTTTGTTTTTTAAATGTAATATGTACACCTCTTGTTTTAAGGATTCTGTGGTCAAGCAAGTCTAAATGATATGAACGAGGACTTCAAAAGAAACAAAATAGTGAAGAAAGCATTCAAAAATCTTATTATGTTAAGGAGATATTTAAGTTTAAAGTTTGGTATCATTTGTGTAGAAATGACTGAAATCAGACTAGTTGTGATGTCATTGTGTCAGATTTTTCAGAAGTCTTTATGTATTCTATCATATTTTGACCTGCAATTTTGTGGCTTAAAAACTATGGGATATGTCAAAAAAGTTGTAAAACTGAATCTAGGAAGGGTATTTATAATATACCACTTAAAGAAAGTTTAAGGGAAAACAATTTAGATAGTGAACAAATTAAATAAACTTTCTATAAAGTACATTAACAATTGTTAATGTGAGAATGGAGACGCCAACTTTCCATTGTAGACTTACTACACCATTTTTTTGTACACAGATAAGACAGCTTTAAACTGATCATCTCCTCAATGGAATAAGATTTTTGAATGCTTTCTTCACCATTTTGTTTATTTTAAAGTCCTCTTTCATATAAAATGAACTTGCTTGATGACTGAGCAAATCCTTTAACAGGGATTGCACAATATTTCAGGAAAATCATAGTTTTTGCGGCTAGTAAATTGCCAGTTTAATGAAATCAATAGAATCAATAGAATTTTGCAGAATTCCTCCTTGTCATTTGAGCTGCTTTCATGGTATTAGACCAGTATCCTGGAGCTATTAATTCATACTAATGTTTAATTGATGGATCTTGAACGTGTAGTGTGTAAACCTATACAGTATACATTACAAGTTGACAACATTAGCTAAATTGTTCAGGATTTATTAATAACAATCATAGTAGCAAAAATTTTCATTGAAATCGTTTAACATTAACCATTAAAAAAATCTCAGGTAACATTTTGCATATTTTCTGCAAAGTTTGTGATGTGTTGCAGGGCTATGGTTACCTCGGTATTTTCTTTTGTAAATCCTTTGTGTTTTACACGTACTGCAAATGTGTATCATTCAGAAATTCTTTAAAGTGGTGCTGCAAATTGTGACCAAAAGATTTTGGGTGTTCACCCACTGGTCTGAAGGCCAGTGACATAGTCAAGGGGGAGAAAAATGGAGGCGGGGGATTTGGAACTTCCCCCACCTCCTTTTTCGAGGAAAATTTTAAAAATTAGGATAATATTTGTTTTTTAATATCTTTTTTGTAAGCATGCAAATCATAATGCGAACCTATGCAATGGTGATTTCAACCGTCCATTCGTCTGGTCTGTCCTGCAGTCCACAGGTTTTCCTAAAATTTCCTTCGCAATGTTAAAGGTTTTTCGAGAATTCCTTAGAAAATGTAGAAGTTTCTTCAGAGTTTCTCAGAAAAAGTTAGGCTAAGATTTCCTTTAAAAAGTTTTTCAGAGATACTTAAGACAGATTAAAACTAGTTTTTTTAAAAGTGCAAAAAATTTGATATTTCCTTAGAAGATAACTGTTAAAATTTCAATATTCTTCAGAGATTCTCAAGCATCTCTCGTAGCACTGGAGATTTAAAATCCTTAAGATTTTTCAAATTTCAAAAATTGGGGTTAGGGTATACCTTCGGACTATTGAACCTTTAAACTATTGGACCTTCGGACTATCGGGCCTTCGGACAATTGGTTCCTCAGACTAGTGAACCTTCGGACTAGTGAACCATCAGACTATTGAACATTTGGACTAGTGGGCCTTTTCTTTCGGACTATTAAATTTTTTGACTATTGGGCCTTCAGACCAGTGGGCTGACACCAAGGTTTAGCATCTTTACCGTACCCCTAATCAAATTCTAGCAGGAATAGACTTGAGTTTCAGATTTAGGAAATAAATTTGAAGAATTACATACAGATTTTGAGCTGTTAGCCCAGTCATACATCACAAATTTTACATCGATCAAAAACTGATCAAACTTTGATCAGCCATAGCTAAAACTGATCTGCTTAGATAATGCTCTTTCAACTTGTATACAGGAATTGCTACAATCCCTAGGCCTTGAATATTTATAAACCTATTGTAATCATTGTCATGAAGAGTACAAAAGCTGTGTGAAAGCTCTTTGATAGTACTATAGTACAAGTTACCAGATGAGACCTGCACCTACAGTACTTATTGTAAATGCTTAATATATCTCCTCACGGAGGTTGAACTTCAAGGTTCAAAGAAACCAAGCTTGGTGCAGCTTGAATCCAATATTATATGTTTCATTGACCAGTATCAAGTGCCCATTGTATTCAGCTGCACACTAATGCATGTGCATGCATTTCAATTTTGAGAAGTGATTAAAAAATATTTTAAAAAACGTTGAAAATTGCTGCAGTATTGTAGTCTTATGATGTCTATTGTTGTTGTCCATCCTGGCAAATTTATCGGGTACACACTGAAAACAAGTCATTGTGACTTACGTGTGCTTTCCCTGGCATATGCCTAAAACAATAAAGGGTGGGGTGGAGAGAGGGGGGGGGGGGGGAGAATTGTGTTGTCAGGTCCCATGATTGTAGTGCAATATTTGATTAACATCTGCACGTACTGTAGTGCATAGTGTAATGTCCCTTTCAAAATGAAATGCCCCTTTTAAAATGAAATACCTTTTTTTAAAAAGAAATGCCCTTTTGAAGTGAAATTTCCTTTTCACAATGAAATGTCCCTTTAACAATGAAATGCCCCTTTCAAAATGAAATGCCCCTTTCAAAATGAAATGCCCCTTTCAAAATGAAATGTCCCTTTAAAATGAAAGTCACTTTTAAAATGAAATGGCCCTTTCAAAGTGAAATGCCCCTTTCAAAATGAAATGCCCCTTTCAAAATGAAATGCCCTTTCAAAACAAAATGCCTTTTTCCTAAAGGAAATGCCCTTTCAAAGTGAAATGCCTTTTCACAATGAAATTCTCCTTTCACAATAAAATGTCCCTTTTAAAATGAAATGCCCCAAGGTTTCAAAATGAAATGCCCCAAGGTTTTGAAATGAATTGTTCCAAGGTTTCAAAATGAAATGCCCCAAGGTTTCAAAGAGAAATGCCTCTTTCATTTGAAATGCCCCTTTTATTTGAAATGCCCTTTTCAAAATGGAAAGTAGAATACAATTTTTGTAATTTCCATACCTACCAATCTAAGATTTTGGGAAAATAAAATCGGAAACTAACATGTATGCATTTCATTTTGACCTTATAAATCATCAATGCAAAGAAACAGTATTGTACAGTATGTTGAAAATGTCACAGCAAGGAGATGAGTTTTTAATTAAGAGATTATTGAAATTTCCATGGCTGCACCTGTTATGTCTACATCATGAAATGTGCATGAATTTTCCTGCATACAGTATATGATGCACTTAAAGGTGCAGTAAGGAGGGATTTTATCACGTGACTCTAACTCAACTGGACTCCATTTTGCAGGGCAGCGATGTCTTCGCGTTTCACCCATCTTCACACAGCTCGGTCACATCACATGTACAACAAACATGCTACATGCTAACCTACCAGTGCCAGTTCAGCGAATTTTACTAATTGCAGTTTTTTTGCTCGCTTCAGATTTTACTTCATATTTTCCTTAAGTTTTATATATTCACTGGGTATACGAAGAGTAACTTTTACATTAATGCCAGCTGATTGTTCGCTATACTCAGACAAAGCCTATATACCTGATATAAAGTGCTTGCTGCAAATCCTAGTGTGAACCATAGGTTGAAAACTCACGTCGTACAGCAGAAACCACTTCGAACGTCGATCAGGGTCAGATGGAAATTGAGAAAATGTTTTTTAATTCCTCACACACATATATTAGTGCAACCAACAGCGCAGCAAGATTCCGGCATAATCGTCTTACAAAAATAATCTTATATAGCAACATGCAAATGTATGTATGTCTAATTAAGTGTATAGTGGATGACAGTGTTCCTGCCCGGCAAAACCGCAACGTAAACAAAGTCATGTGACCTTATGACGTCAGCTGAAACACCCTTATTTGGACAGGTAGCAACAACATCTGAAATAGCTAAAAATGTACCAAAAACCAGGAAAACTGCAAACAATCCTATCAAAATCGGTTAAAAATTTTACAGCATTTTAAAACTTACAGTACATACCTAATTAGCATTAAGTGCACAAAATTTTGTGACCTCAGAATGGGACAACTAGAATATTGCTTAAATGCTAACTTATAAATTGTTTTTCGGTCTTCCCCCTAATATTTTAAATGGGAGAAGTTGACTATAGTGAACTGGAAATCAGATATTATTATAAACTTGCCCTGTGAACCAGTAAAATGCAATTTAAGAACATTTGAAATTCGGTAAAGAAATATACAGAATTTTAGCTTGTAGTCCTGTTCACACATCATCACTTTTGTTCATGTTGAAAATTGTTACACTCTTTAATTAAATGTATGCGCGAATGTGACTATTAAAGACTGTTCTTCTCATCCGGTAAACAAATCCCCACCTGTCCATATACCTTTAAAGCATAGTCTGATCGCAATGGGAGGTCCCCTTTAAATTATTATATCTTTTGAATTTGTGTAATTATAATTGTCATAATAAATGTGATGTTTGATTGAGTCTGGGGGTAATGTAGCATGTACTGTACATTTACCAGTACACATACAATTTAATCCAGTACAAGAAAAAGTAACAACATTGAGTATTTTTGAAGGTAGGATGAAAATTCTTTTCGCAATTAAATTGCCATGTATATAATTATTGATTAGTAGGCCTACTTCTACTGGTTGTACAGTACTTTATAGTGACTACTATAATATAGCTGTAGCCTAGTTAGTATTAAGCCTAATGTTAAGTAACGACAAACCTTGGTAAATGTTTCGATTAATATATTTGTTATAATCATGGTCATTTATTTCTGAAAAAAAATGACAGATTACCTTCGAAAATACTTTGTAATGTTTTCAGTAGCATTCTATTGGCTTCCTGTTACAGATTTGATAGCATCGACAATGGAATGCTTTTGTCATCTACAGCTTGTTCATTACATGTGCAGCTGGTGTGTGATCATCTGGGGATATTTGTTACTTAACAACAGATATCTGCGTTACCACTTTTTCTAATTATGGAAAGGATCATTAACCAGAGACTAAACTGGTTCCGTGAGACCAATAGAATCCTCTCCCCTCACTAAAGCAGCTTCCAAAAACATCGCAATACCCTGGACTAGTAAATTACACTCGACACCGCTATCTGGCAATCCCTTGCAAAAAAGGAATACCTCATTGCTAGCTTTTTCGACCTCGAGCTAAAATTGTTAGCTTGTCACAAGTGTGCTTCAAGCTAAAATTGTTAGCTTGTCACAGTGTGCTGCAAGCTAAAATTGTTAGCTTGTCACCAGTGTGCTGCAAGCTAAAATTGTTAGCTTGTCACAGTGTGCTGCAAAATTGTTAGCTTGCTAAAAAATTGTTAGCTTGTCACCAGTGTGCTGCAAGCTAAAATTGTTAGCTTGTCACAGTGTGCTGCAAGCTAAAATTGTTAGCTTGTCACCAGTGTGCTGCAAGCTAAAATTGTTAGCTTGTCACAGTGTGCTGCAAGCTAAAATTGTTAGCTTGTCACAAGTGTGCTGCAAGCTAAAATTTCTGTAAGGGATGGCCAATCAAAATTTGAGGATGATTTGTTGTAAATGCAAAATTGATAATATGCAACTTTTCCTGCTTAAGAAAATGAGGAAAATGCATGTCTTTATAAATTAGATGCTCACTGGAGGCAAACATGAGATAAAGGCATAAGAAATATACTAGAAACAGAAAACTATATGATTATAGTTGTTTACTATAAAGGAGCACTAGACTGAAAGGTAAGGGCGTATTTTTAGGGTCCCCCCAAAATTTATTGCTTATCTAGCACGCATTGATATAGCAATCTTATGGGTAATATCAATATTCAAGTGACCTTTGCTCTCATGTTGTCTGTGGGCTACGGAGGCATGAAGGTTATCCATCTGTTGTGGATAATATATTTGTGAAATTTGCAAAACGAGTGCCCTCACTTTTCGATCTCGTGCTCATTGTAAAGAGGTAACCTCATCTCAGTAAAATTTGTTAAATTGTGATGTTCATAACTTCCACATCACATACGGTCGTGGATCATTTCTATAATTAAGTATGCACTGTACGCATTGTACAATCAATGTGCTAGTCACTTCCGCAGTGGTTATTGATAGGTTGTCTGTATTTGTGTTCTGTGTGACCAATCAAAAACATTGAGTTTGATTGCATATTTTTGTGCATGTTAACACGATATCTAGCTTTGAACAGATTCTTTTCAATATTACAGTCACTGACAGAAATTGAGATAAGTTAATGTAACAATTTTTCCTTTTTCATGAACCCTTTCAAGTAGGTAATTCCGATTCCATTTTGCATGGTACTTTGGTTACTGTAGGCAATGGGTTTATCCTCTGTTTTATTCCAAATTTATGTATCTGTTTTGCAGTTGGTGTACTGTAGCTTAGATTTCTTACCCTTTCCTCATACAAATCATATTTTATCCTAAATTTTCTTCTTTATCCAGTTTTTTCCCCCCTCAAAGCACAGAGAGTAGGCAAAATAAATGCATAGGAGGTAGGTGAAAAAGTTAAGATATTTCTTCAACTCAATGTGTAGAAATTTGGACTAGTTGGTGGGTTTATATTCTAACCTTCATCAGATTTATAATACAAAACTGCATGTTTGGTTTTGATGAGTAATCAATTGGATATCATGGAAAACACAATAGCATGATATTGGGATATTAAATGGATATATAGACCTATTGTGACAACCCTTGTAATCTTCCACTTACAGTATATGCATGTAATCATTGTGAAGGGTTCCTGTTCAACAATTCAACTTAAAGGAATATTCCCATAGATTTTCATTTTTTCATCTATATGATAGAGAAAATTTATAGATATTAATATCTTATTCCGTTTAGAAGTTATAACAATTTAAAGAGTAGAAAAAAAACCTCACACAGTATATGTCCTTCAGCTTGGTGATGTCATTAAGGTAAATCCAGCACAGTTCTTATGTATTTCTTATCAATTTAATCACACTTTTACATTATCGAACAGCATTTTCTGTTCATTATAGAGATAGGGTGGAATATATAATTTTCAAGAAAACATTTTGTTTTTTTCTTGGTGTACATCACATTTTCAATGAGAAAAAAATCCAAATCATTTTCAAAGGAGTACAAAAGATGTTTTGTTAAAATTGTGATGTTTTGTTAAAATTGTCTCTATGACATCACAGATGTTGCCAATCAGTCACTTTTGTCCAAATTCAAAAATACTTTAAAATTTTGTAACTTCTAAATGAAATAAGATATAAACATAGTTTTTTCACCACTGTTTCTAAAGTTTTTCTCTATCATATGTAAAAAATGAAAATACATGGGAATATTCCTTTAATTATTGTGAGCAATGGGAACTGATGGGATTATGTATACATGTACTGTGCAGTAGAAACTAAAAAGCGTTTGAGTGATATTTTTGGTATTAAGGGATTTTGCTGTGCATTTTTAAGTTTGTCTATCTTTTATTTACACCACACTTTGAAATCTGAATGATAACCAGACTAAAAAAAAAAAACTAATTTTCTCATAAATTGATGTGCGAATTGGTTTATTAATTTGGTTTTATTGTACGTGTACCTATTGTACAGTACTTTATGTGAGATAACATCTAGACAAAAACAGCAGTGCTAAAACTCAGTTGAATGTTTATGCAAAACTAGTTGTGCAAGAAATTTGAGTCACGTTTTTCGTATTGGCAAAATATTCCATATTACAAATGATAATGTTTATTAAATATTGTTTTCCCCAAGTGGAAAATGATATTAAATGTTTCAACATATTTCATCTTTATCATACACGGACTGTGATGATCTAATTCCAAATTGATATTGATTTTTGCTGTCATAAGCCGTTCTATTCATTAATCTCCAGGGTATGATCGTATTAGGATTTTTGTTTATGTATTGAATTCCCAAGAAACATGACAAATAATTAGCATAAACTTGACTTGATTTGAAACAAGGGACAAAGAAATAAAGAAAATTAAGTTTGTGGATTTGATATTACCTTAAAAATGAGGTTTTACTGTGTTAATTTTGTACTGCTGGTCCATTTTTACAATATTTTTGTTGAATACTCATACTACAGGTATCAAAATTGTCTTCTTTCATACTGCATGTATTAAAATTGTATAATTTCATACAATAGATACCAAAAAATTTGTCATAATGCGGGTATTTTTTTTGGTTGGTGGGCTGCACACTCCTACGACTTTTTTAATATGAATTCCCCCTCCCCCCCTGGCCAAAAACCTTCATTTCTTAAAGCGATTACCATCTAGAACTTCAAATACCTGTGTTTTCAGTTTTCTTTTTAATTCAGAGAGATTTTAAAACTCGTGATTCTCTGAACTGTATAAATGATCAAAGCAGCCTTTATCAGACCTTTAGGGTATATTACTCCCTGGCAAATTTGATCAAATTTTGACTTTGCGATGAAACCATGCATGTGTTAAGTTTTCATTATATCGATAATTTTTTACAGGTATATTGGCAATGACGTTCTAGCATAAAAAATTAAACACATTAACCAAACAGTTATTCTAATGCATGGCTTCTATTGTTAATCTAGTACGTGTGCAAGCATGTGCACCTTGCAAGATGAAACAAAAGCGGCAAATTTGTGAAGAAAGAATTAAAAAATTGTACACGATGAGGAAGAATTCATTTTAAAGCTATTTCAGATTTTATGAAGAGGTGACTGGTATTATTAGACAGGGAATGACATCACAGATGCACATTAGAAGGCTTTTTGTGTATGATGGAAATCCTTTTGAAACATGTGTTGCTTTCAACCACTGCGTATATGTTAGCAAATTATTACAAAACCTTAGGGAAATAACTGCATGGAGTTATTTTGAAAAGGGAAAAAAAAAAAGGTTTTCATTTAGTGAAAACACTGAATGACTTTAAGAATTTAGAATTGTGATTCTCTGATGTCATCCGTGTAATTTAGACTTCACAAACACCAGTCATTTTAAAGGAAATTAGTGACTTTTTAAAAACTTTACAAAAATCTCCTGAGCAAGGAATAATTAATTGGGTATCTTCACCACTAACTCTCAATGCTCATGTTGTCCCTATAATGCATGGTGCACATGAATGGGCACAAACATTTAAAGGAGTACTTGGCCGAATTATGAGGCCATGTTATTATCAAGTCTCCACAATATTCAAATACACTTTTTGTGTGTGTGATGGAACTGAAAACTTTGATACAAGTCTTTAAATTATTAAACCGTAATTCGGGATGACTTTACAATATAATGTGTGGAAATCTGAACAACCAGTTTGTCGGTAAAAACAAAGCAGTTTACCATTACAGCCAGTGTAAAATCTAAATATCTTCAAAATGTTGCAAATGTGGAGGAAATATCATATTAAAGATCATTTTGAAGTTTGGAAAATATGTATTGTATGTACGTAGGCCAAAGCGTGATGTTCAATTGTGCCCAATTTGTAGCATGTTTTCACCAAC
This sequence comes from Chiridota heheva, assembly GCA_020152595.1. NCBI lineage: Eukaryota > Metazoa > Echinodermata > Holothuroidea > Apodida > Chiridotidae > Chiridota > Chiridota heheva. The sequence continues at coordinate 368,667 of JAIGNY010002606.1, read as the reverse complement.
AAAAAAAAGCGGATGTTTAAAATGCCTGGATGACCGAATACTCAAATTTAATATTTTTTTTGCAAAAACTCTACAGATTTTTCGACGACAAGAGTTTAAAAAATGAGATCTGTGCTATTTTAGAATTCCTAAAGACTAAGCAAAAACAACCCCCTCATTTTTTGACCAAGAGCTCCTTTAAAGGATTAGGTCAGGGGTCAAGGAAGTCTATCTTATATAAAGGAGGATTTCAAAAGAAACAAAATGGTGAAGAAAGCATTTAAAAATCTTACTCTGTTTAAAGGATTACTTTATAAAAGTCAAAAGAAACAAGTCTACTTATTCTTATATGAAAGAGAAGTTCAAAACAAACAAAATAGTAAATAAAGCAATCAAAAATCTTATTCCTTTAAAGAATTAGTTCAGGATTTAAGCAAGTCTATCTTATATGAAAGAGGATTTCAAAAGAAACAAAATGGTGAAGAAAGCATTCAAAAATCTTATTCTGTTAACGGATTACTTATATGAAAGGGACTCAAATAAAACAAAATAATGAAGAAAGCAAAAAATCATTTTCTGTCTATCTTTTATGAAAGAGGACTTTAAAAGAAACAAAAATAGTGAAGAAAGCATTCAAAAATCTTATTCCGTTATTAAGTTTGAAGTGTAGTATCATTTGTGTAGAAACAACTGAAATCAGGCTAGTTGTGATGCCACAGCCTCAGATTCATATCATGTTTTGTTCTGCGATTTTGTGGCTTAAAAACCATTGGATGGATGTGTCAGAAAAGTAGTAAAACAGAATCTAGTAAGGATGAATATGATTTACCACCTGAGAAAGTTAAGAGAAAAAACAATTCAAATAATAAAACAGTCAAATAAATTTTCTTTAAAATACCTTAAGAATTGTTAAGAATGTGAGGATTAGGGAACCAACCTTTCCTAGTCTTATTACACCAATCATTTCTACACACATATGACAGAGCTTAAAACTTGGATATCTCCTTAACGGAATAAGATTTTTGAATGCTGTCTTCACCATTTTGTGTCTTTTAAAATCCTCTTTTATTTAGGATAAGCTTGACCACTAATAAACCTTTAATCTTTGACTAGACATTTGTGTGTGTGTGTTTCTTTTTAGAAGTAATCCTCTTCCTTTTTGATCTATAGCACTCTTTGGCACCTAGTACTGTATGTACTCTAATCCCTTGTCTTTTCTTCTCCACCCATCTTTCCATTTTCTGAAGGTCGTTCTCTATTTCACGACAAGTATTGCCTCCTTCATCCTCTACCTACTTGACACAAAATAGTAAGTAATTTGGTTTCTTTCATATCATAGACTCCCTGGTAAGTATGCTTCTCATGTTTTTGCATGTTCTTATTTAACGCTTTGCATGGTGTCTTGTTAATTATGTTCATGATTATAACATTAATAACATTAAATGCTTAACCACAATTGTTTATTATGATGTTTATTTTTGCAAAATGTTCGCCAATTCCACAAATGCACTTAATCATATGTACATGCACTTTTCATTTTTATCGTTAGATATTTACATGTTCTATACATTTCGTTTTTCAATGGTAAATATATTTTCCTCAGGTTGGTAATTCAACCTCCATCCCAAAATATTACCAGTTGGAGAATACTCTGAAATCTTAATCAAATCATATTGGTGGAATAGCGTGCCACTAACATGAACAGCTATATTACCTTCTGTACTATAACTGCCCAAAGTCATCAATATGCTTGTGTATGCTATATGTGTACATATACCGTACTCTCATTCTTTATATTATAGGTTTTTTTGATGAAGATGCAGTTGAATAAACTGCAGCAGTGGAACTATTGATCAGTTGTTCATATTTAATCTTATAGGAAACATTTTGTTTTTAAGGAATATTCCCATGGTTTTTGGATATAATTGTATTTGAAAAAGCATACTTGTAGAGCCAATTTGGTACAAAAATCAGGTTGATATCATATTCCATTCTGGAGATATGGATTTTTAAAGATTTCCCAATTGCATTTTAAAGTTTTTGTACAGTATGATAAATTTGCATTTGATGATGTCATAGAGGCAATTCCATTGCAAATGTTTATGTATTTCTTTGAATGCTAATTGGTTGTTTCTGTATGATTAGAAACAAGTTTGTAAAAGTTATTGAAGTAGGGTATATTTGGCAATGTATATAAATACCTAACTTTCATCAATTCATTTTTCTAGCAAGTTTTACTAATAAAAAAGGATGATAGATTTTAATGAAAAACATAAACTTTGTTGGACAGTGTGTTGCTGCGATGTCATACTGAGCCTTTTCTTTTCGTTTATTGGCATTAGAAACCAACATGTATTTTATTTTGGCCCAAATACTGTTTGACCCTATAAGGTCAATCCACCCTTTACCAGTTTGCCAAATTTCTTTTACATATGATATATCATCTTTTTATTTACATGTAAATGCAACATTAAACTTAAAAGTAATATGTAATATGTTATCCATTTTCAACCAATTAAATTCCCAGTAAACAGTATAGTAGACATAATTCCCATCTTTTCAAGTGACTGAGCTTTAGGAAAAAGATTCAAAGAATTACATAAAGATTTTGGGCTGTCTGCCCAGTTATGCATAACATAGTTAGCATAAATTATAAATTGACCAAATTCATCAGCCAAATAGCTTTAGCTCAAAAAATTATAATTGCCTGTTTTTAAAAATCAAACACATGTGCTCAGTTTCTAATTACTTTAAACAAATATAGAAGTTGCCACATGTCCTGTGTACATCTCTGTGGTTTAGTGATATATGGCATTGAATGGCTATAAAGGTGCCTTGTTTGATTCCCAGTAGGCCTTCACAACTGGTTTGTCAAATGCCTGTGGACATTTCAATCTTTATAACCTTAGCTGTTGAGAATGGGATGCGAAGCATCCTAACTACCTACAGGCTACCACATGTCCTTTGACCTTTAAACATAAACAGTATTAACATACAGGAAATATTGTGTATCATCTTGTGTATCTATTTGAGATGCTTCAGAGTAGTGCATTATAAATATAATCAAACTTGAAATCATGCTTCACAACCATCATTTCGCTTTCATTTCATTAATTCAAAAGTAATATCATTTTTGTTTTTCTTGAGAGGTTTCTCATGTATCGAGTAGCACATTTCAAAACTTTGTTGTACTTGTTTTCATCAAATAAGAAACTCTCCTCACTTCTACAATGCATAACTGGTGGTATGCTTTAACCTAAAGTCAATCAGTTTGCTGTCCAAGCCAATTGATATTCAGCTATGTTTAAAGGCCAGTTATAGTGCATTATGGATGGTAAAATAGAGGTCTTTATCTGTGTTTTGATTGGTCGATTAAAAGATAGGTCAGTTTACACCTACACAGATGTGCAAATCAGTAATCGTCTTAGATCAAATTACTGTGCGCTGGAATAAAATGTACACATCACAATAAAATCACGACAAATGACCTGTAATGATTAAAATGCACCTAAACAAGAAGCAAACCAACAAAGCAAGCCTTCCACTTTCCCTTTCTAATTATTCTGATGATTTTCAGAAAAATAAAAGTCAAATTTCAACAACTTGATGTGTTCAAATGTTAATAAGCTTTTAACTAATATTTTCTCAAGTACCTTTTAAGCATACAGTATATAGCTTTATTGAAGAATTATTGGGTATTATTAGCTCATGTGACTATTCAGCTATTTGAAATGCTACACGGCGCAATTGCTTTATTACCAAACTTGCATTCATGCTTTCTTTTGCTTTTGGGTCATTCCATGTCAATTTAACAAGGGCATGACACCCACCAACTCAGATTTGCTTGCAAATTGACACATGTGTTGCAAATCACCCCAAGACATCCCCACCCCTCCCTTTTTTCCCTACCCCTACTGCAATATGTCACAAATTTTAAGCACGTCTTTCTAAAGCAGTAACAAAATCACACACCAAATCTGATCCAAATCCAATCATGAGTTCTTGAGAAATCTTGATGATAGATAGATTGTCCCACCCCCACCCCACATTTTTACCCTTCCCCTATTCTAATATGTCTCAAATTGAAATCTTTTCTTCCTTAAGCAGCAACAAAACCACGCACCAAATTCGATCAGAATCCAATCATTAGTTCTTGAGATATCTTGATGACAAATAACAAACAAACTAACAGAGGCGAAAACATAAAATTACCTATAGCTATGAAAGTAGATATATTTATGTCTGAAAATTCAAAAAGCTATCAAATTTTGCCTTTTAAATGTTTATACACTTGTTAAATATTAAAATGGAGAATTTTGTTTCTATTTATAATGGATTTTAAACTTATTAAGCTAAACTTCTTCAACAATATACATCATCAATCCCTAATGTAACGATGCTCTGAGTACCTTCAGTAATGGGTTACTCTAGCGTCAATCGTCCACTCCACTCTAAAGACCAGTCTTCAACATATTCTTTGGAGCTGAATTGGTGTTTCATGAGCTGTTACCGCATTTCACAGGCTGGGCTAGATCAGCATCTGTTAAAGAAAAATATATAGAAATGACAATAAATAAATATTTAGAACAATTAAAAATCATTAATGAAATTTAAGGTCTATGGACATGTAGAGGCAACATTACCTAAGAATATAAGAACATGCTAATGCTTAAGAATATATTAAAACCGTTAAATGAGTAAATAATATCACCAAGATTGGTTAAATGTTAAGTGTTATATAGCGTTTTTAAATCTGTCATCGATTTGCATAATTATGCAAATTTTAGTTGTATTTCTGGGCTACCATGGAATTTTCTTTTGTAAACCTTTTTTGTTTTATTAAATGTGTATCATAATTCTTTGGAGTAGTGTTGCAAATTCTGATAAAAAAAATAAAATTGCTCCTTTCAAAAATCAAAAATCTGATCTGCTCAAATTTTAATATTTCAACCAGTAGAAATTGCTTAATGTCCATAGACCTTGAAATAAAAATGCATTTTCATAAAGGGCCCTTTCCTTTCTTGTATTGTTAATTAGCACCAATAAATGGCATTTGATTAATTTAAGAGAAATGGTTAAGGTCTTGCCATGTATTAAGTTAGCACCATGGTTAGCCCTTTTGCCATATCATCAAGATTGAAAGCATTTACAATCTGACAATAGAGTTACTACTACCATTTATAAATTATTTTAAAGTCATGCTGACTTTTTTTAAGTGACACAAATTTTCCACAAACTTTTCATCTAATAATCAGGAAACAACACATCAATTTTGTTCACAAACTTTTGTCCTTTGTCTACTGCTCCCATCTCAAACTTGGGGCGGATGGGAAGTCTCTATGTGAGGTACATATATCAGCGACGAGGAAGATATTTGACATTTGGGGGCCAGATTTGATTTTTGTCCTAACAAAGTTACAAAATCTTATCAAGTCTCTTAATCATGTTAAACTATTTGTGTGTGTGTGGGGGGTGTGTGTGGGGTCGTAAAATTATATGAAATTTGGGTTTCCTTAAAATGAATTGAGGACATTTCACAAAAATTGAAGGAAATTTACAAACAATTGATGGAAATTTCCCGATAATTTAAAAAAAGAGAAGACAGTTTTACGAAAATTGAATAAATTTCACAACAAAGCTAATGCAAATTTGTCCGAAAACGAGGAAGATATCCCTTAAATAAAGGAAATTTTCCGAAAATTGAAGCAATTTGGGTGAAAACTGAAAATAAATTCCTGCAAATGAAGACAATTTCACGAAAATTGAGGAAATTTCACAAGATTTGATGCAAATTTCCCTAAAACGAAGAAGATATCCCGAAAATAAAAGAAATTTCCCGAAAATTGAAGCAAATTTTGTGAAAACTGACAATAAATTCCTGGAAATAAAGACAATTTCACAAAAATTATGAAAATTTCACAAAGTTGATGTAAATTTCCCAAAAAAGAATAAGATATCCCAAAAAATTGTTAAAAATTTCCCAAAATGAAGACAATTTCCTGAAAAAGAAGAAGATTTTACAAAAATTCAAGGAAATTTACCGAAAATTGATTGAAATTTTCAGTAAATGGAAGACAATTTCATGAAAATTAAGGAAACATTATATTAAAATTTCCAGAAAACAAAGAAGATATCCCGTAATTGAAGGAAATATCCTGAAAATTGAAGCAAATTTCGTGAAAAATGAAAACATATTCCGCAAAATGAAGAAAATTAAGCAATTTTCTTGAAAATTGAAGGAGATAACTCAAATATTGAAGATTTCTGTAAGAAAAAATGTCATGATGAAATCTGACTCTTCAAAATCAATTCTTTAGACCTTGTCATACTGCGGATATGGTTTTCAGTTGATGGGCTGCTCACCCCTACAACTTTTAGTATGAGTACCCCCCTTCCCTTCCCTCCAGTATCTTGTGTCACCCACTACATAGATATAAATCTTCTGCAAGTCTGCATGGCTTGAAATGGCCTGAATGACATACATGCTTGTCCACCATCAAAAGCTAGGAGGATATATGTGGCATGTGGAATTGTAAAATATATATATATATATAATATATATATATATATATATATATATATATATATATATATATATATATATATATATATATATATATATATATATAATATATATATATATATATATATATATATATATATATATATACATATACATATATATATATATATATATATATATATATCTATATAAATCATCATGTGTTTAATACCTGTGGTGATAAGTCTTCCCATACCATTCTGCAAATTCCAAGTTGTTGTTCAAGATAACCCAATACCAAACGACTGTCAGTGCCTTTAGATTACCTGTAAATGTATGAATAAACATGGATAAACAAACAAGTACTGTATTATGATTAAATACTCTCCTGGTGCTTGTACATGTATATATACATTTCTGCTATAAAATTCTTTAATATTTCATCAAATCGATGGTCCATGCTTGGTCCATCAGGAAACAGTTGATACTGTGGCAAAAAAGATCTCTTTTCGACTTCTGTGGCTCTATATGCCTTTTGACCGCATTCAATGATAATGAAGTGCTAAATACTTCACCATTGATCACAGTATGTAAGGATTTGAAATTGTCCTCCTCTGAGGGCTGTTCATGGAAGGGATTTTCTTACTGTAGCTCAAGCAGGCCTATAAATAAATCCAGAGTTCTATGTTATGTAAAAATATATAGTACCATTTTGTTCGTTACAACTTCTAAGTCTATTCGCAGATATGTATTGCATTGGAGATGAACACGTGAACACATTCCTGAAATATTCATCAATTTAAGTTGGAAAGGATTCCTGCAGTCCAGCCCCCATCAAGATACTTTTCTATCAATGTACAGTAATTAGCTGCCAAAGAGAAAAGTTGTATTCTTTTTTAAGTTGCAACTTGCAGTATATAGGACTGAATACTTTCATTTCCCTTGGGAGGTGAAATTGGCAAATTCTTAGCATTAAATTGAAAAATTAGGTAAAACTAAAGCGAAATTAGGTAAAATAAGAACAATTTAGTTAAGTTATAGAAATATTTAATATTTCCCAGAAATTAAAAGAAATAAATTTTGAAAAAAAAAATATCCTCAAAATGAAGGAAATTTCCCGATTATTGCAGAAAATTTCCAGAAATTGGTGGAATGTAAACCAAAAATCATTTTAGTGAAAAATCGAAGAAAATTTCAGAGAAAAATCGAAGAAAATAAAAAGATTTTAAAAAATTTAAGAAACTTTTCCAAAAATTGAAGCAAATTGTTCGAAAATGAAGGAAAAGAAGGATCAGGCTTACAACCCTTACACGGTCCTACAGTACAAAATTCGTACTGTTTCATAAGTAACATTTTATTAAACATAATCAAATTGAAGTGTTCGCAACAACATCTAACCCTTTTTTACATCTAATGAAAATATAAAGTTGTATTTATCAATGTTCAAGTCTCTGTCGCTTGACGTTTAGTCAAGAGGCCTACGTGAACTGAATAGTTCATTTACGCAATTCCATTTGCATTTTTGAAAAACTTGTGAAAATGTTGTTAGTTTATTGTTTAAGTTTTGATATACTAAAAAGTAGTTTGGCATATGGACACAATGATTACAATTGAGTTCTAATTTATCTATTTTCTCTTCCTTCAATTATATATATATATATATCTATATATATCTATCTATCTATATCTATCTATCTATATATATTTATCTATATATATCTATATATATATATCTATATGTATCTATATGTATCTATCTATATATATCTATATATATCTATATGTATCTATCTATATATATCTATATATGCATATATATATATATATATTATATATATATTATATATATATATAAAATAAATCATATAAATTTTTAACTGTTTAAGTAGCCCAGTCAGTTATGGCTTCTTCTTTTGAGCGAGAGGTTATGAGTTCGAATCTCACCAAGTCTTATTCTTTTTTTTTTTTTTTCTTCGTTTGTTTCTCTCATTTGATTTTTTTTCTTCTTGCGGAACTGTCAAATTTTCAAGTCACAGACGATGCGATCAAGCTACTGTTTAAATTGAACAGAACAGGGGTAACAATCTGGCATGAGCTGAATATGACACTGTACCCGGTAAGGCCCAAAAACTTGGTTCATGTCAGGTGCACAAAACACGTCCAAAATTGTCTCGTTTTGTTGCCTTTTGCCATTGATATTGACTTTTAGAATTTATATTACTGCATCCTCCAATTGCACAACACTGTGGCATTTTGTTTAATATTTGCTTGGAAATAGAACAAACAGAGATGCCATCGATACTAGTTGTAAAATTTCAATGGCGGCCACATGTTATACGTACCATCGATGCATTGTTTACATACATTAGTTCCCAAAATGATGTCATTGTGTACTGAGCCTTATTATGGGTTTTACGTCAAGGTGACGCAAAATGCATTTTTCTTTTGCGATTTTCTCGCAACCGATGGGGTTTTGTGCAGAGAAAGTAATATTTTTTTTCAAATTAAATATTATCCAAATAACATAATTAACATAAGATCCGACTCCCATGGCAGGACCACTTTAAAATTGACAAAATGTGAAACTAATACTAAAATTGGCAATGGGCAACAGTGCTAGGAAAAGTAACTGTAGCCTAACATTACGACCGAAATAAAATATGTTTCTGGTTGTCGACCTACACTCAGTGTAGTAACAACAGTTGTTGCCTAGCCTACTGTTATCGTTAAATAAACAACAAACTACATGCACATGCTTGTGATACAAAACAATACACAGTTCCAACACTTGAAGAAAGTTGTATGTATGAAAAACATTTCGTACCTAAATACCTGTAAAGTGACAGGCCTAGTAGGCCTAACATTAGGCCTATAGAGTTCCCACATGCGATGCTATCCTATCAATGTCAATATCCGCATACAAATGTCGATATCATTATTGCATTTAAGAACAGAACAGTTGAGAGGTTATCGTTTACCTTTTAATATTGTTCCAATTGCTCACAATGATCTCAACCCATGATTTCAAAAAAAAAAACAATCTGTCTCCACCTTAGTTCTACCAGTGAAGTTAATTTTTTGCGGAACCCCTTTCCACGATGCTGGTGGCATCCAACTAATATCAATCAAAATTGTATTGTCATAATTTTTAAAATCAAATCATATCTAAGTATTTGCAGAATACTCATTGGCGGCTCCGTAGACTTTCATGAAGTATAATTATGATGAAAGAGATTAAAGAGATAATAAATTATCCATATCCAAGTCTTCTCGATACCCCTGGCTCGGCTACATGGAGCGTTTAAAAAAATAATTTCAATTAAGTCTCCTCGATACCCATGGTTTGGCTCCATTGCTCTGCGGAATGAGAAGAAATTATGTTGGGGAATATTTTGTAAGTCGATCCAGTAGGCTTTGCCTGGTATGGCTTCGTTGACTTTTTGAATGAAAATATCCAGAGGCCCATTCATAATCTTATGAATTTATCCCAAAGTGGCTCCCCGGCTCCACGCTTACGATGAAAATTTTTCATTGCATCCTGGAGCGATTCCGGTGGCTCCACGCTTGCCACAGGAATTATTATCAACATTGTTTAACAAGCTACTGTACTACAACTGTGGCATAAATCCTAAGTGTTTCTAGCACTTTTAGTCATCCCAGCACAGTGTCCAAATTCATAGGGTCAGTGTCGCCTTTATCAACCTTACCCAAAATAAAAAGCAGAATATGAGAAAATTAAAGTTGCAATGCCAGCGAGTGCTAAATAGGCCTAAATGCTACTGCGTTCGCCAGTACCTTTCCAGAAAAGCGTGTCAAAGACAAAAACTTATGAAAAGACCTTAACGTATCCTAATGTGGTAAAATTAAAATCCTATACATAAAAAATAACTCTAGACTTACTGGGAATCAATGCTGACGAAACTGTGCATAAATTCAACAAACAATTTCCACTCACCAGAAAATGTTTCCTGCAGTGCATCCAAATTCTACTCCTAAAGTGTTTTTGCAGCATAATCGTCCTTAACTGCGATAAATCTGCTTTAATTTCTGATCCGATTCATGCGAGTTTGCAACTGTACTGGTTTGAAACATGGCGGACTGGTTGGACTGCCAGGTCATTTCATTTCAACCAATGAAAATACGTATATGATCTGACCACACACGATGGTCATGGGTATGACTATGACTGTGAGATATCTGACTACGCTAAGGTCAGATCGGAACAAATTTGAGCTGACCAATTACAATGGTCAGATATTTGACCAATCCTTTTTAAAGTGTAGCTAGAACACTCACAAATTTTTAGCTTTATATCTTTTATGGTTTGTGAGATATGGTCACTCACAGTCGGGCCATTTTTGGCCTATTTTTGTGGAAATGGCTGCCATTTTGAATTTGTATTAATAACAAAATTACATTTTTTTGAGGTGTAAAAGTCACACATGGGACTTATAAATCTCCCAAGGTTAGACTTTAAATTTTCACTTGACCCCAATTTTTAAGTTTTTCAATTTTCAGTAAACGGGCTTACTTAAAGAACAAATTTCACCATGACAAGCACAATGGATTGGTCTAAGACTTTGCAGGTCAATAGCATACACAGCATACACTATTATCAATAACATATTTCAAAATGGTAATGGCTTTCTTTTCTATTTTTATTTTACAGCCATTTTAATCATCAGGTAGAAAATTCAGATACATTGTGATTTTGAAACTTTTAACTTTTGAATTAATTCATTTTGGATTTTTAACACTTTCTTTCATTCCTATAATCTACAAAAGCCAAATAATGATTAAGTCTGGTGATACAAATCAAGCAAATCTGAGCTGGTGGGTGTCATTTTCACCTATTTCCTGTTAAATTGACATTAAATGACCTTTCCATTTCATTCAAAAGTACAGTAGTATTATTGTTGGTTTCTTTACTCCGATGAGAAGTTTCTCCATGTAATCGAGTAGCGCGTTTGAAAACTGCATACTTCCATTACTTAGTTTACCAAATAAAGACACTTTTTTATTACTTTCACTTTGCATAAATTGTGGTATGCATTAAAGTGAACTGTTACTATTGCCCAATATTCAGCTATATGTTATAATCCATGAAAAAAGCAAAAAGCTTTATCAAAATCAGAAATTGACCATTTTACAGTATTTTCAATTTTCAATTTTTTTGTTGAATTTTTTTATTAAAATTTTGTGACATATGAAGAAAACCTTTGAATTTCCTTATGTTAATTTATTGTTTTTCAATCCTTTACTGCCGTTATTTGAATGGGAGCGTTTGATTATGACCAAGAGGTTTTGAATCTCCATCTATTATTAAAATCTAGCAGAGGAAAGAGGCTGATGATTTTGTATGACTGAAATTATGAGCAAAAAATTTATTCTCTTCCATGTACATCCATTAAGAAATGGTCAAAACTTTGATTACCCCATTACTCAAAAATTATGCTTTTGATATAACCCATATTTTCTCAGCAAGTCTAAGGATGGCCTAAATCTGGAAAATACAGATATATTGATTTGTAGTCATTGGTGGAATTTGCCTAGTGAAAGTGGGAGGGGAGGGAGGCAATTTCAAAAGTGGAGGGGGAGGTGGAATCATGCAAAGATACAACAAATTACCATGTATACAAAAGATATCAATTCGGGAAAAAAGTGGGGGTGGGGGAGAAGGGGCATAAATGCCTCCCTTGCTCCCCAAAATTATGCCTATGTTTGTAGTTACATGTGAACATTTCTCTTTTGCAAAATCTATTGTGATGTATTTAAACAGCAGGTTGTTTGACTTCTTTTATGGTCTTTCTTATCAATTTCATTATTCGGATGCGAAGTTGCCTGACTGATAAATATTGTCAATCAAATCTTGATCATATATTTCACAATAATGTGTAGAAGTCACGTTGTCCCTAATATTGTAACAATTATGGATTTAATCAGGCAAAATATCATACTCTGATAGGTATGCAGTACGTATCCCATCCATCAGTGGAAAACTCTAGTGTTAATCTTTAATAGGCAATAAAAAGTTTGCTTACAAACACTGGATGTACAGTACTGTAACCGTGTTAAGGACATGTTTTGGGTATATATGTCATTTATAGTGTTATAACTCTTGATGGAGAAATTGTCTGATTTTTTCTTTAATTAAGTTACATTTATGCCAAATGAAGGTGCTTTACTATAGGGAAAAAGTACATTGTCTGCCTCTCTGTGTGTATTTAAGTGTTCATGGATGCATAGCTTGCCTGCAGAATAATGGACAGTAGCTTTTCTGTAGTGGAAGAGGCAAAAGTGATGCGAGGGAAAGCTATATAAGGCCGAGTCCGCCAAATTGTCGAGTACTCGGTTTGAAAATATCGGGTATGGGTACCCACATTTTTGTGTTTGTTTTAACTCTACAGTTTTAGTGGAACTGGTATGTTATGAGGCTTAGACTGAAATTATGATAATTTTACTAACTTGGACCAAAAAAAAGCTCAAGAATGTCACTAAAACGTTTTTGGTACGAGTTTGTGTAGTTATCATGATTTTAGTGATTTCAGTGAAAATTCTATTCTTCTTTTCTTTTTCGAGTACCCGGATTGGAACGGGGTAACTGTTATGGGTACCCAGTGTTTTTGTTACCCGACTCAGGCCTGAAGCTGTATGTTCATGGACCCTGTTCATGAACATGAAACATGGAAGTGCAATATTTTGTTTGAAAGGAAAAAGTAGAATATCCTTTTGTGATGAATTCATATTCACAACATCTGTTTGTCACAGAAGATATATTACGGGTGTGCTCCCTTCACCTAATCACATTGCAGAAAACAAACTTAGGTAGAAAATAATTTGGGGCTGGTCTTAAGATCAATCTTTCAGAGCAGAGGAAAACTTTCTGGAGGGAAGAATGTATCGGGTCTCCGACCAAAAGTTTTACCTTCTATTTCTGTCAATTGTGAAAGTCTGACTTACGTGAAGCACTAAGAAAAAAGGAGCCCATCCCTCACAGAAATATTAGCTTGCGCAAGTCAACAAATATTTCATGCTAGCTTCTGCAAGCTAATGGAAATTCCACACACAATGGAGTGGCAAAAATACACTTGAGGTGCGACAGTTACACTGTATTGTAGCTGTTTGTAGCAAGCTTGTATTTGTTCCAAATACTAGCTTGCATCACGCAGCACACTTGGGCATGCTTGCGCAAGCTTGCACATGCTAAAAAAATGTAGCTTGTTGCAAGCGTAAGGGTGACCATTAGACTCTTAAGGGTGCAAACACTGACTTTCTCCTCTAATTTCCCCCTTTTCTCCTGATGTAATCCGCTATTGATCATACACCTGTACTCTCTAATTCCACAAAGAATCATTTACATTGCCATCTATGCATATCATGTTTGCTTCATTATTATTATTTTTTGTGCAAATAGGGCCTATTAAATGAGTATCGCAATATTGATGTAAAAAAAAAAAGATCATGGAAACTATTTAAAGTATAACTGGTGCTGCTGTTTAGTTTATTTATTATGCAAAATATATTACTTGAGCCTTATGTCAAGTACATCATGCCATTCATGAAAATGCTGCAGATTCATTATGTTGCCCATTGCATATTCATCACTCATACATGTTTTCTTCTTTTCTTTTGTTTGCTTCATTTCATTACTACCGCTGCCAGGTTTTAACAGTGTTCGTTGTGAGCTTAGCATCATTTTGTGTGTATTTACTACAGATCGACGAGTAAGTTGGTTTTGAAACAAACTTCTTTTCCCCTTACAGTCAGTAGTGTAGCTATATATGGTGTGTGAGAGGGCAGTTAAACTCCCATTCAGAAATTGCAAAAAATCAGAAAAGTAACAATTACAAATAATCAGTGGAGCGTGTGAATTTACTTAAAATTGTATTATTTTTTGAAAAGCGTTTTGGTGCATGGGGATTTGGTGGGACTATGTTTGATGCTTAAGGTGAAAAAATTGTAAAACAAAATACCACTGTCTTCAAAAAAGTGAATAAATGTCACAAAAATTTTAGCTGTCGTGTGATTATTTTTATTCATACATGAAGAAGTTGAAAAATAAAGTGATTGGGACAATTTCTTCAGAAGCCCTCGATCATGATTGAGAAGTTATGTCCTTTCACCCTGAAAAAAATGTATAGCTACACCACTGCTTACTCCTTTTCCTCTGCCCTTGTTTTAGCTAAATACTGACTGTGTTTCAAAGATGTTTTTGAAATTTTAGCTTCCAGCGCTCTTACGACAAGCTAACATTTGTAGCTTGCGCTAGTGTGCTGCAAGCTTGCGCAAGCATGCTTCAAGCTTGCGCAAGCATGCTTCAAGCTTGCAGTAAGCGTGCTGCAAGCTAGTATTTGGAACAACTACTAGCTTGCGCAAGCTAGCATAGAATATTTGATAGCTTGTGCAAGCTTGCAGAGAGATTTGCTAGCTTTTGCAAGCTTGCAGATAGTTTTTGCTAGCTTGTGCAAGCTAATTTGTTCCAAATACTAGCTTGCAGCACACTTGCAGCAAACTTGCAGCAAGCTATTTTTTTTTGTAAGGGTGGGATTCCTTTAACAGCGCAGAAATTTATTTACACGTTTTTCTTTGTACTTCTGTCTTTTTTCATTTCATAAACTTTTCAATGTTTATATCAAGAATGTTTTTAATGTAGTAATGAAGGAATACTTTATTTTTTCTTGGGGGTGGTCAAATAAATGGGTGAGGTGGGGTGTCCCATATTTATTTTGGGGGATTTGTGGTTGAATTGCAGGATAAGTCATTTACAAGTATTATTTTGGAAAGGAATGGGGAAAATTCAGGTGTGTTTAAGTTATGATTCTTAGATATTATTATTGGGTGAAGTTTTTAGGGAAAAGTAATTTGCAAACACACTTCATGGGGAAACATTAAATAATATCACATAATTGTTGTAAATCAGTTTTTTTAATTGGATAGGTTAAGTATTTGACTGAATAAGATGAACATTCAATTTTTGTACTATTATTATGCTCTCCATTGGGCCAACCTCATTTGCTTTCCTCAGTGCAAGCATTTGTTGAAGAATTTCTCTTGTGGGTAGGTGGGTCAGAGGGGGTGGGTTACATTATCAGTGGGGTTTATTCTAGAAAGTTATAACTACTCTTAGTGCAATATAAGATGAAAGATATTAATTATGAGGAATTGTGTTATTCAATGATGGGATATAAGCTAGTGAAAATATTGACATGCTTCCAAGAAAATCTACATGTAGGATAGTAGGAAAAGAAATGAAGGAAAGGGAGATGGTTAGAAGGGACCAAAAGTCAAATATTAAACAACAGAAGGTTGAAGGGGATGTATGTGGAGCCAGGGAGAGAGAGAGAGAGTGGACTGATGTCAAAATTGATTGGTGTTTCTGATTTCTTAAAATTGTCAAAAATGAGGATTATTATAAAATACTGAATTGTTTGAGGCAGGAATTAGCATGGGCTTACTGGTACTCCCTACTTATATATGCTTTATCTTTTTAATTTTTTTTGTCTATGTGAAGCTCATTATCTTTGTCCTTTTTAGAAAGGAAATACTTATATTTATTTTGGACTTTTTCATATTTATCAGATCTAAGCTTGAAATTTGTTTATGATCTTCAAACCTCTGTCTGTTGCAGATTTTTGTCTTTGCAGTCAACTTCTTTTTAAGATCCGAAAAACCAGTTTCTTCTCTATTATTCTCTTGGCCTATGAAATTATTTCTGATATTGTTTATAGAATTGAGAATTTTGAATTGTATTTTTTTTTTTTTTGAATTGGAGATTGGAGAATTAATGGTGAAAAAAAAGGATCAATTGTACAAATGAAATGGCACATCCATTGGTGAGTCTAATATGTTAAAGGTCACGGGAGTAAAAATATAGGATAAGCTAACCGTGGTATTATGTTTACTTTTATGAAGGGGTAATTGCAAAAATAATTGTTATGATAGGCTAGAGGATTCATACAAATTTTGATAATCACTACTGCACAATGTTATTTTATAACTATTAGTCGGTGTCTTCTCCCCAAGAAAGTTTCAAGGAAAATAGAATTTGAAGGATTTTTGGTCATTATTTTCCTGGTACTTATATCTCTCCTTTCTCTGATCTTATTTTGATGCGTCGTGATATCGCTTTTATGTCTCTTTTGATACAAATGAATTAAGGCCTGAGGGTGTCTTTGCTTTGCCTTTTTTAGTGTCTTGGTACTGTCTAGGTGCCTATCTGGGTGTATGTCTAGGTAGGTGCATATTTGGGTGTATGTCTAGGTAGGTGCATATCTGGGTGTATGTCTAGGTAGGTGCATATCTGGGTGTATGTCTAGGTAGGTGCATATTTGGGTGTATGTCTAGGTAGGTGCATATCTGGGTGTATGTCTAGGTAGGTGCATATCTGGGTGTATGTCTATGTAGGTGTATGTCTGGGTATAACTAGGTAGGTGTATGTCTGGGTGTATGTCTAGGTAGGTGCATATCTGGGTGTATGTCTTGGTAGGTGTATGTCTGGGTATGTCTAGGTAGGTGTATGTCTGGGTATGTCTAGGTAGATATATGTCTGGGTATGTCTAGGTAGGTGTATGTCTATGTATGTCTTGGTAGGTGCATATCTGGGTGTATGTCAAGGTAGGTGTATGTCTGCTTATGTCTAGGTAGGTGTATGCCTGGGTATGTCTAGGTAGGTGTATGTCTGGATATGTCTAGGTAGATGTATGTCTGGGTATGTCTTGGTAGGTGTATGTTTGGGTGTATGTCTTAGTAGTTGTATGCCTGAATGTATTTCTGGGTATATGTCTGGTTGTAAGTCTGGGTATATGTCTGGATGTATTTTTGGATGTATGTCTGGATATATGTCTGTGTCGACTCATGGTCTGTGTCCAGTCTTTTTGGGTCAGCAATTTATGTCCATACACTGGTTATCTTCTATGGTGGAATGTGTATTTTGTAGCTTTGTACTTTGTAGTTATGTTAATATTTGTGCATGTGTTGTCTAAATGCCAGTGGAGGTTCAGCTTGTACAGTATTATGAGATTGGCATTAAGATTTGGTTGTATATAGCCAAGTGGAAAGAGTGCAGATTGAAAGATAGAAAAGGAATCTAGTAAATAAGGACACAAATAATGTACTAATATATTTATAACAGATGTGGGGCTAGTTTGCCATTAAAAATGTATTTTTGAAAGGAAGATCATGATCATAGATATAGGTCGCTTGGCAGTATGGTGAGAGGTGATTGATGGGGCACTTACCACAGGTTGAGGGGCAGAGTTTAGGGCTGGAGATAATAGGGAAGACATTAAAATGTTTGTTATAGAGACCTTCAATGGTGTAGTAAAAATGCGTGTTACAGGGACTTTAAATGGTCTAGCTAACGGCCATAGCATCAGTTTTAATTCCTGGTGGGGCTTCATTCACCAGAGCTTCTTCCTTCACCAGTGCTTCTCAACTGGTTTATCAAACAGCGGTGAGCATCTCTCCTTAGCTGTCGAGAATGGGATGTAAAATACGCAATCTATATGCCTACTGTACCTTCAATTATCAAACATTTCAACGTTGTTTGAATTTTCTGGCCAAGGGGAGGGGCCAGGGGGAGGAGCCCTAACATCCCTGCTTCCCACTGAATTTGCTATTACAGCTTCATTCGTGTCTTATCTTCTACTGTAAAATTTCTACTGCTATAGTGTTTAATGTCTGAAGTTTCCTTGATAAAAGCTTGCATGGTCCAAGCGTAGATCAACTTTGAGACCCCGCATCTAGGACCTCAATGAAATTTGAAAACAGTTTGATGTGATCGAGACCCCATCTTTAAAAGGTTTAAAATCTATCAGGCAAGATTGTGTGTGTGTACATGCAGTTAGTTGTTTGGAGAAATAATCACATAAACAGGCATTTAAAATATTTTTGCTGTGACTGGCGTGAAAATGTGTTGTATATTCTTGTTTTTGTATTTAATATTGTTTGAGCAAACAGTAGTACCCACATGCGTCTTTTTTTTAATGCATGCATGTGTGTAACAAGTTGTGTGAAGTTAAACAATTTCTGTGGAGGATTTTTTTTTAATTGATTTCTGGATAGAAATGTAATGGTGCTTTTTCTTTTCTTGATGTATTTGAAAGTCATTGTGGGATGTATTTGAAAGTCATTGTGGGATGTATTTGAAAGTCATTTTGGGATGTATTTGAACGTTGTTTATTGATGTATGTGAAAGTCAATCCTTGATACATTTGAAAGTCATTGGTGGGGTGTATTTGAAAGTCTTGTGGGAAATATATTTGAAAGTCTTGTGGGGTGTAAAAGTTGTTCCTTGTTGTTTTTTAAAGTCATTGTGGGATGTATTTTAAAGTTGTTCCTTGTTGTATATGAAAGTCAATGTGGGATGTATTTAAAAGTCATTGTGGGATGTATTTGAAATTCATTTTGGGATGTATTTGAACATTGTACTTTGTTGTATTTGAAAGTCATTTTGGGATGCATTTGAAAGTCATTGTGAAATGTATTTAAACATAGTTTTGGGATGTATTTGAAAGTCATTGTGGGATGTATTATGTATTGAAAAGTCATTGTAGGGTGTATTTGAAAGTCATTGTGGAAGGTATTTGAAAGTCATTGGGGGATGTATTTGAAAGTCATTGTGGGATGTATTTAAAAGTCATTCCTTGTTGTTTTTGAAAGTCATTGTGGGATGTATTTAAAAGTCATTTTGGGATGCATTTGATAAGTTGTTCCATAATGTGTGTGAAAGTAATTCTTTTCATTGTCATTCCTTGATGCATTTCATTGTTATTTCTTGATATTTGGATGGATATATTTCACAGCTATTATGGGATGCACAGTAAAAAGTCATTCTGTGATGTATTTGAAATTCTTATCTTTTTGTCTTTGGATCTGTTAGATGCAAATTAGTTTCAGAGTATGCTTTTCTGAGAGATAGAGAATCGCGTAGGGGGCCTCACTTTTTGAATATTGTAAATAAGTGATGATATCAGCAGTATTTTTTGTCTCTCTCTTACCTGATAAGTCTTTGGCAAGGAGAAATTACTTTTCATGCCCTCGAATGGATTAGGAGGCCTGCCTCGAGTGAGGAAGTTTGGAAAGATTCTCTTTGTAGAAATATGACAATCAATAGAAGGTTATTCCTCATTTGTTAAAGTATTGGTCATCCAGGAATGGTTAATTGCCATTCTGAAGTCGGTCGAATCCCTGGTTGATGACTTAAGACCTTGGGTATTCTTAGGATGTGTTGACTGTATGAATTAAGCCAGTATATGTCTGTTTATATGAAGATGTTAATTCACTTCCAAGTATGGTTTGAGGTTATTTTTAGGCATTTTCTTATGAATATTTTAATGATTTTGTGAGGGTTTTTTTTTTTAAAGGAAAGATATCATCCCTTAGAGGATTAGCTCAGGGTCAAGCATGTCCATCTTATATGAAAGAGGACTTAAAAAAAAACAAAATGGTCAAGAAAGCATTGCACAATCTTATTCCGTTAAGGAGATATTAAAGTTGAAAGTTTAGTATCATTAATGTAGAAACGACTGAAATCAAACTAGTTGTGATGTCACAGCCTCAGATTCCCAAAGTCTTTATGTATTTTAAAGAAAGTTTATTTAATTTTCTCACTATTTAAATTATTTTTCCTCAACTTTCTTTAGATGATATATTATAAATACCCTTCCTAGATTCAGTTTTACTATTTTTAGACATATCCCATGGTTTTCAAGTCATAAAATTGTAGGACAAAATATGATAGAATACATAGTCTCTGAGGAATCTGAGGCAGTGACATCACAAGTAGTCTTTCTGTCGTTTCTACACAAATGATTTCAAAATTGAAAGTTGAATATCTCCTTAATGGAATAAAAGTTTTGAATGCTTTCTGCACCATTTTGTTTCTTTTGAAGTCCTCTTTCATATAAGATGGACTTGCCTGACCACTGAACTAATCCTTCAAATACATTCAAAAGTGAACGCTGCCTTGCTGGTAACGTCACTTTCACTTGTCAATTTTGTTTGATGTTAATGATCACACACCACTGCACTGAATGTAGGGGCCTACATGTGTTATTGATAATATCCCAGATTGGAAAATTGAAAAAATGACGGTTACCAGCACAGCGGCATTCACTTCTGGATTCATGTATGAGATGATTCATTTCCTTTAAGTTCTTAAAGGTGAGCTATACCTATTTGTGGGTGTCTTTATGGTCTGTCTGCCTCCAAAAATGTTAGATCTGAATCTCATAACTAAAGTATAAATCTTGGTGCAAGAGATGTTTTGTAGCTCTCCACGAGCATCAAAAAGCATTTACTGAATATTTGGGAGTATCTGGAAATTTGCGCTCTCACCTTCTGGTCTAGTGACCCTTGAAGAATAAGTGGTATTAAAATGTGTCAAAGATATACACACTCAAGTAGCATTCACAAATATCCAAAATTTCAAAATACCACAAAAGATGTAAAAATTATTTTGTATATATTTTTTGGGTCTTACATTAAAGCTATTTATGAAACACTTGCAGAAACGAGCTGCTTATTAAAGGTCAAGTTTAACAGTACATTGATAAGTGCTTTAACATTGGAATGTGGGGATACTGTGAATATGAATTTTGCATAAGGTTTTGATTAATAGCTAACTGTCTTTCCACAGACCCCCTTTTCAACTGAACTCCAGAGATACAAGGTATACTGTTAAAATATTTATCGTTTGCGCTGCAGTGAACTTCGTGACTGTAAACACAGCACCCCTTTCTTCGAGATAGTCGAACTAGCATTTCATATTCATAGTGATTAATAATATTTTGCACTTTGTTCTTTTTCATTAGGAAAGAATTTGGTTGATCTAGTTACTTATTTTCTTTGTTCATTTTCTGATTGAACTAGAACTAACTCACTTAATCTAACTAAGTCTCTGGTTTGTAACTCTGAGAGTCACTTTAAAATCTGTTTGATTAATCATTGAGTAATTTTTGCACTTATTACAATGTTAGCCTTTTCATTTCATTGCAATTTGTCATGGGGTTGAAACATGCCAGTCCAATGTATGTATACATGATGCTACATGAAGTATATTGCCATAAGAATTGAAGTAACATTTTCATTTATGTAATTATAGAAATATAATGATTTGTTTTGTTATATTAAAGATCTATGGATAGGTAGCTAGTCAAGCTTAAAGGATTAGTTCAGGGGTCAAGCAAGTCCATCTTATATGAAAGAGGACTTCAGAAAAAACCAAATGGTTAAGAAAGCATTCAAAAATCTTATTCCATTAAAAGATTAGTTCAGGGGTCAAGCAAGTCCATCTTATATGAAAGAGGACTTCAAAAGAAACAAATGGTGAAGAAAGCATTTAAAAATCTTATTCCGTTAAGGAGATGACTGGTTTAGTAAATCTACTATGGAAGGTTGTGCCTCATCCTCACATTCTTAACAATTGTTAATGTATTTTAAAGAAACTTTATTTTAAATTTTTTACTATTTAGATTATTTTCTTCAAACTTTTTTTCAGGTGGTATGTTATAAATACTGTACCTAACTGGATTCAGGTTTACTACTTTTTTGACATATCCCACAGTTTCTAAGTCACAAAATTGCAGGACAGACTATGATAGAATACATAACACAAAGACTGAGGAATCTGAGGCTGTGACATCACAACTAGTCTGATTTCAATCATTTTAAACAAACGTTACAAAACTTTAAACTTAGATACCTCCTTAACGGAATAAGATTTGTGATTTTTTTCCTTTTGAAGTCCTCTTTCATATAAGATAGACTAGCTTGCCCCCTGAACTAATCCTTTAATGGAATTAGATTTTTGAATGCTTTCTTCACCATTAATTTTGTTCCTTTTGAGGTCCTCTTTCATATAAGATAGCCTTGCTTGACCCCTGAACTAATACTTTAACAGAATAAGATTTTTGAATGCTTTCTTCACCATTAATTTTGTTCCTTTAGAAGTCCTCTTTCATATAAGATAGACTTGCTTGACCCCTGAACTAGTCCTTTAATTTGAAGAAAAATATGCTAGAAGTCATTAAAATTGCAAAAGGTTACACCAAAAGCAATTACAAATGAGCATAGCATTTTGCAGTTTAAGACCTTATTTTACAACATATGTTTTGCTAAAATTTGATTGAGGGTTTTCATTTGGTCAGAATTTGCTGCACCATTTCATAAAAATATGAAAGGCAATTAAGAGGCAAAGGAAAAAATAGGTCACTATATAATACATCACAAATTAGCATATTGATGCAAAGGATTTTAAAGTGCTGTAAAATGGTCAATTTTGAAGAAACATTTTGCTACTTTTTTAATAGAATGATAATAGATTTTAAAATAATTGAACAGGTGTTGCCTCTATTGTGATGTTCATATACTGTAGTACCTTTAGAGGATTAGGTCAGGGGTCAAGCAAGACCATCTTATATGAAAGAGAACTTCAAAAGAAACAAAACAGTGAAGAAAGCATTCAAAAATCTTATTCCGTTAAGAAGGTATTAACATGTAAATTATAAGTTTGGTATCATTTGTGTAGAAGCAACTGAAATCAGACTACTGTAGTTGTAATGTCACAGTCTCAGATTTCTCAAATTCTTTATGTGTTCTATAATTTTTGTCCTGCAATTTTGTGACTAACAGACCATTAGATATGTCAGGAAAGTAGTAAAACAGAATCTTATTAGGGTAATCATAATTTACCACCTGAAGAAAATTCCATGAAAAATAATTTAAATAGTTAAAAAAAGGAAATGTATATATTTTTAAATACATTAACAATTGTTATAAATGTGAGGATTAGGGTGCCAACCTTCTATAGTAGACTTAATACACCAGTCCTTTCTACAAAGATAAGACAGGGCTTCAAAATTTAATATCTTCTTAACAGAAGAAGATTTTTGAATGCTTTCTTCTGTTTTGTTTCTCCTGAAGTTCTGAATATAAGATGGACATGCTACACCACTGAGCCCAAACCCACCTTAACTTCTTCATCAACCTCCACCTCCTCCGTCAACCCCATTTTGGCCCCCCCACCCCCCACCCTTGTAGGAATAAAATTATTTTCTTCTGAATACCCAGCCATGTTGGCATCCCTGGCAATGACAAAGCTGATGCAGCCGCTAAGCTTACCCTCAACCTCCCCCCTACTTCCTTTCACAAAACCCTTTCTGACATCAAACCGCTTATCGCTTCCCTGACATGACATGACCGCTGGCAAGCCTCATGGGACTTCCAAATTGATAACAAACTCCACGTCATCCAGCCCACCATTTCTATCAAACCCACCATCCACAATCTCTCCTGTGCCGACAACATCCATATTACCTGCCTTAGAATAGGTCACACCCACCTCACTCACTCCCACCTCCTTATTGGCTCCCCCACCCCTCTGCAACAATTGCCATTGCACCCTCACAGTCCACCACGTCCTCCTTGCTTGCCCCCTGTACAACCTTCCTAGAGCTTCCCTTGTTCCCCACAACTCAATAGCCAAGCTCTTCCAGAAATACCCACCAGATAAAATGATCTCCTTCATTCATCACGCTTCCATCTACAATCATATTTAGTCCTCCTCTCCCACCCCTCCCTCTACTTTCGCCCCTTTTTTCACCCATGCATTTCCTCTCTCGATCCCAGCTTTCTGGCTTTTAGTTCCCGTCTTTCTCTCAATCTACCCCTATTTTCTTTTCTTCCTACCTCTGGAATAATCTAACCTCTCAGGCACAATTTGACCCTCGCTGTCACTGTGCCATTAAGCCCTCATCAAACAAACAAACAAGCACCACTGAACTAATCCTTATATGGGAGACTACTCACAACTTTCTGGTTTTAACTCTTTCTTGATGCAGTAGGAAAAGACGAGTGACATACAGTAGCAAGTATGTATGTGGTTCTATTTTTAGAAAAGTTTTAAAGTGTTGTGTTGTGAAAGTATCAACATTTTGTGATAATCATACAGGTTAGATTATGTACAGTTTAATTTTTTTAACATCTAAGTTGAACATTTTTGATTTTCCAAAATTAATTTGATGGATTAAACCCTTACAGAAAAATTAGGTTGCCGCAAGCTTGCAAAAAGCTAATAATTTTTAGCTTGTGCAAACTTGCAGCAAGCTTGCAGCAAGTTTGCGCAAGCTAAAATTTTACCATGTCGCAAGCTTGCTGCAAGCTATTGTTTTCCTGCAATGTTATTAGGTATGTAGGATAATCATTCACAATTGTGGTTTAGAAACTAGACATTTGCACCACTGCATGTTATTAAAGTTTGTGTCACCTCAAGTTGGCTGGCGGCTTTAGCTACAACCTAATGAATATTCCAGTCCTCCCATTAAAGCTACACTTTGTGACACAAAGGTGACTAAAACCAGTGTGGTATAATGATCACAACATAGAAGTGTCCCATAGGTCGTATCAAGCTGCTAATTGCCCCTCTGTAAAGCTCTCAGTTACAATTCTCTGGATGTAATCATCATCCCATCTGTGATAGGATGAAGCTTCACACCTTTTGACGATGCCAAGAACGTTCTTCGGGGAGAAATCTCACTTTACTCTGCTCCTTGAGCAGCGTTTGCCATATTTTAAAGGGGTACAATTGAAGGGTAACCAACTCATCAACTGATTTTAAGATTGTAGCATAATTTAATTACATGACTAACCACGTACATAAAGGAACCCTTGACTGATGGGTTAGGGATTTTTTTCTTTTTACAACCTTTTGCTAATTTTTAATGAAAAGTGATATCTTACCACGTTCAGTGATTGTGAGTATCACCAGGGATTATGCGTCCACCAAGGACTGGAAAAAAAAGAAGAAAAAAGTAACTCACCAATCATTAATACAACTTTGCGAGGCTAAATTAAATGTGTAAATGTGAGTACCACAGTATATTATAATATTTCTACTCCCACTAACATTTTTTGGCTCGCCTATGGGAACAATTAGGTTTTTACAACCCTGCGTCCACCCATTGAGTACATTTGAAAGTTAATGTTCGACTGCTATGCTTAGGTT
The DNA here is from genome assembly GCA_020152595.1 of Chiridota heheva. Lineage (NCBI taxonomy): Eukaryota > Metazoa > Echinodermata > Holothuroidea > Apodida > Chiridotidae > Chiridota > Chiridota heheva. Next base: position 343,183 of record JAIGNY010002606.1, on the reverse strand, counting down.
TTTGGACCTGTAGCAATTTTAATATTAGTTAAAAAAGTATTCAAATCGGAGCAGATCTGTTTTTAGTCTTCACCAAATTTCATCAAAATTGGTGAAGAATTGACCATTTTGCATTATTTTGAAAATCCCAGGCATCAGTATGCAAATTTGTATGCAAATTTGTGATATAATACAGTACAGCACGATTAATATTCTCTTTTGTAAGTCCTTTGGTTTTGAAATATCTATCATACAGTAACTCTTTGCAGTGGCGTAGCAAGTTCTGACCAAAAGTTTCTGGAAAATAATCCGAATCAAGTTCTAACAGGAATAGACTTTCCGGCATTTCTCAGTGACTGAGAATTAGAAAAGGAATGAGAAGAATTACATAAAAATTTGGAGCTGTTTGATCGGGCCATGCAATCCCAAATTTAGTTTAATCTTAGGAAACAGTTATCAGCCAGCCATAAGTGAAAAATAAAAAGTTCTAGCTATTATCAAATTATCTGATTATTTTTATACTCTTTTAACCAACTATATAGAAATTGCTGCATGTCTGTAGACCTTTAAATGTAAAGTCCTGACCCAAATGAAAATGATTCTATATGTGTCTGTGAACCTATAATGACCGATGATGACACTCCCACACAATTGATGATGTCATACCTGTGATCCCAGGTGTTGTTGGGTTAGTGTTCTAGGTCACAATATGGATTTTTCCATTTTCAATTTCGGGCGCTGATTTTTTTATACTGTCATGAAGAGTTTCTTTGTTGGTGAATGTCACAAAAACACAGATGTCAAAAGGACTTTGTAAAAAAGTTTGGTAACTACTTAGCATTTGTATGGTGACATTTGGTTTTCTCTTTTGGAATGTCTTAAAATAGTATAAGATATTGTGAAAAATTGACATTTGGTTTGCTTTAAAAATATGTCTTAAATTGTTATTCATTATTTTGAAATTAACATTAAATTTGTTGTATTGAGTAAACGTACTGAGAATTTGGTATTTTCCCATGGCATGGTACTAAATATTTCTCAATGTTGGAAATGTGCTACATATATTTGTGAAATGTGGGAATTTTGGGAGGGGGCAATGTAGGCAGAACTTGGGGGAGCAAGGGGCACTTTTCTCCACTTGTTTCCATATTGATATCTTGTGTATGGTGCTTTTTTGTATTTTAGTGTGATTTTTGTGATTCTACTTCCACGTTCAGTGGGCAAAATCCTGTCCAAGGGAGGGGGATGTGTAAGGGGGTTGGAAAACAAAATCAAGATTTCAATAGAATATTCTGTTTACAGAAAATTATATAATATGAGATGATAATTACAATGCATACTTGTTTCCTCATTTATGCCAGGAGAAAATTTGATGGAATGGACAAGCTGTAGTTCATCATTTTGATTGACATCTGTATAAAATTACATTACATTTCAGAAAAGACATTTTGATATTAAAACAAAAAATATGAATAAATTTGCTGAGAGGCCTGTGGGTGAATTTATGCAAAAAAACAATCCACGATCCATATTTTTTTACATTTTACAAATATAATATTCAAATACCATTTTGTAAAATGTTTATAATGTGATGAATTGATAACTTTGATTAAATCCATCACATCTGAAATAAAAGTTAATCAAGCGCTGTTATGTTTAACTCCATTATATGGCTGTGACTTTTTGCCCGACTCGAAAACCTATTACAATGGTAAAATAGCAATGAATCTGTGAACAAATAATTCATTTTGATTACCTTTATTTCTGGGAAATTGTTTTCATTTTCTGCTAGGTTTTTTTTATTTTTAGAATATTTTAATTTTTTTGGCCAATTTTCCGGGTAAATTTGTCAACTTTCAGGAGAATCCCTTAATTTCCAGGCAATTTTCCTTGATTTTTGGAAGATATCTGTAATTTCTGAGCAATTTTTTTCAATATACAAGAAATTTCCTTTATTTTTGGGCAGGTTTTTTAATTTTCACAAATTGTTTGGCCAATTTTTCTCAATATTAGGGACCTTTCCTTTATTTGCTGGACAATGTTCAGAACATTTCCTTCATTTCAGGGCAAAATTGTCTTCAATTTTCTGAAATTTCCTTCATTTTTTGGGCAGGTTTTTCGATTTTTGGAAAAATTTCCTTTAAATATTAAGAAATCTAGCCAAGTCAGGCATGATTTTGACAAATCACTGATTTAGTACATTTTACAGTTTTACTTCTCTGCCTGACTATACAACATTGGTGCCTAAGTATCATATTGTCATCATCTTGCCAATTCAGGAGGGCATGACCCAGATATCTAGCCGTGTCGGGCATTACATTCTGCCCGACTCGCGAATTTTTTGGCCAACTTTCGTGAAATTTTCCTTAAATTTCTGCTTTCCTTTATTTACAGGCAATTTTCTTCAATTTTTGGGAAGTTTCCATCATAATTTTGCCTGACTAAGATGAGTGTCCGGCTAATGCCCCCCCCCCCTGTCCCCATCTCCCATCCTCACCCCCATATCCCCATTCCCCAGCCTCCCCACCTTTTATGACCATGCTCCATTAGATATTTCCCTTTTTAATGATTTTGCAAGACATTTTTGTAGCAAAATCTGTAAAATTCACACTTTCCTTTCTGTGGTATTTTCACTCATGTGTATAGCTTTCTGTACAGTGTCAAGTCGAGGTCTGCCCTATCAACAAATCGATGGTAACTTTGGATATCCTGTGCTAATCATTCTGTGGCCTTGGTTGTCAATAGAATTGAAAATATAAAGTGTAAAATTATCGATAAAATTATGACCTACTACATATCTTTGTTGAAAGCTTAATAGAGCTCTATGCAACATGTCAAATCCAACACTATACCATTAAAAGTACTTGTTGTTTTCATGGGTATTGTAGATTGCAGTGTAAAGAGGGTCACTGTATGCTATAGACCTTTGCAAACCGAGTTAGCCGATTGTGATTTCTTCAATACTTCGACAAATAAATTGCTAAAGGAATTTTTCCTTTGTTTCCCAACCAGTCAGATGCAGGTTTGACTAAAAATTATTAGCAGCAATGGGAGCATGTATTATCTTCATGTATCACGCACGTATGATACGTGCCCTTAAAAATATTTTTTTTATTCGCTTGGTCCCACACGTGCGTGAATTGTGCAGACGGCCAAGATTTCCCAAGTACTTGATTGATTGGTCAATAAGGTTCCTCCAGGATGTGCTTGGTCCATTATGAACGTGTGAATTTTGGCCATGTGACGTTATTCAAATTAGTTTTCCGGAAACTGGCGATTCAGATTTGAAAAGGTCTTTACATATCATTTAAAGGTAAATGGACCTATTTTAATGAAGCAAAAAAGAACAATTAACGCAAATACTGGTTAAAAATTAACTATGGTGCAGCATTTTCAAATCTCAGGTACCAATATGCAAATTTGTATGTAAATTTGTGATGTGTTGCAGGGTATCCTTGGTATTTTCTTATCCTTTGTTTTTGTGTCCATCGATTAATAATTCTTGTAAGGAAAATTCTGACCAACAATTTTTTAGCCTGTACTATATACCCCCAATCGATATCTATCATTTTCAGTGACTCAGATTTAATAACTGTCTGCCCAGTAATACATAACAAATTTAAGATAAATTAAAAATTGATCATACTCTGATCAGCCATAACTCAAAAACTGATTGTGCTATTCAAAAAATTCAAAAACCTTTCTGCTCAGATTTTAGTACTCTTTTAAACAATAAAGAAAATGTCTGCAGGTCTATTATAGCCTGATAGACCTTTAAATTCATTTGAGATACATATATTGTATTATTGAAAGATGAAGGTATGTTTTTTGCAATTTACAAAAACCAGTGACACTATCAAAACCATTGATTGTAAGACTTGTTTATTTGTTTGAAATATGCCCATCTTTTATATCATGGAAAATTGAAAAGGTTTTGTACTTAAAAACGAAATATTAGTCAGGTTGTCACGGGCTATACTACTATAGACTAGCTGAGCTAAATCCATCTGAGCAATCAGGCTCAAATAGCTGGCATTTATTCCCAGTTTCAATGGCTCAAGCCGATAAGAGTACATAACTCCCCCTGGACTGGACGCCAGTCCATCGCAGATTAACACCCCAAGAGTGCTGTTACACATTTTACAGCTGAGTGAACTGAAGCAAGTAGAGTAAAGCGTCTTGCTCAAGAACACAATGCAGCGCTCACGACGGGAATTGAACCCAGTATTTTTCGAATTTGAGCAAGATTCCTTAACCACTAAGCCACTGCACCATTAGGGTTACAATAATATTCAAATGAGAATTATAATATTGTAGAAAAATAATATTGCTCTGGTGTATGTGCTTCTTAGCTTTGCTTTTCGTCTGTTTGTATATCGTTGTTTTTGTATAACTGAGTCTTTTGCCGTTTGTTTTACATCTGAAATTGCTTTCCACGTTACACTGTGATTATTTGCACCAGTCATATTCACAAATTCTCCATTTTATTCTTTTAAATGATTAGTTCAGTGGTCAAGCATGTCCATCTTATATGAAAGAGAACTTCAAAAGAAACAAAATGGTGAAGAAAGCATTCAAAAATCGTATTTCGTTAAGGAGATAATCAAGTTTAAAGCTCCTGTCTTATCTGTGTAGAAATGACGGGTGTTGTAAGCTTGGTGCCCTAGTCCTCACAATCTTAACAATAATTATTGTTAATGTATTTTAAAGAAAATTTGTTTTTTAAATTTTTGACTACTTGAATTTATCCCCTTAAACCTTCTTCAGGTGTTCAATTGTAATTACACTTACTAGATTCTGTTTTACTACTTTCCTGACATATCCAGTAGTCTGTTAGTTACAAAAGTGGAGGACAAAATATGATAGAATGCATAAAGACTTTGAGGAATCTGAGGCTATGACATCACAACTAGTCTGGTTTCAGTCGCTTCTACACAAATGATACCAAACTTTAAACTTAAATATTTCCTTAACGGAAGAAGCTTTTTGAATGCGTTCTTCACCATTTTGTTTATTTTAAAGTCCTCTCTCATATAAGATAAGACTTGCTTAACCCCTGAACTAATCCTTGAAAGCTAAATCCATCCGAGCCATTAGGCTCATAGAGCCAGTGCTTATCCCCGGTTTCCATGGTGCAAGCGGATGAGAGTACATAACTCCCCCTAGATGGGACGCTACTTTCATTGTAGGTTAACTCCCAGGCAGCGCTGGTATTCATTTTACATCTGAGTGAATTAAAGCAAGTTACAGTAAATTGCCTTGCTCAAGGACACAATGCAGCGCTTGCGGCAGGAATTGAACTCATTACCTTTTGCATTTGAGCATGACTCCGTAACCACTGCACCTCTTTTTTGCTTTATGAACATTTTATTTTCATGGAGAGATGTTTGCTCGCATTGTTTATCAAATAGATACTGTACTTCCTAAAATGAAGATACATCTTTGCAATTTACAAAAACCAGTAACATTACCAAAGTTATTGATTGTAATAGTCGGAAATTGTGAAAAATTGTTTTGTACCTAACAATGCAATATGTAGTCAGGTTGTCATGGGATACTACTATAGATTAGGGTTAGAATAATATTGAAATGAAAATTAATATATCTCTGAAAAATAATATTGCTCTGGTAAAACTTAGCTTCATGTCTGTTGTATAAATATCTTTGTTTTTTTTTGGTGTGTGTCACTTAGCTCATAATCACAATATTTCAAGAACAATACAGTGGATTTAAGTCATATGTGGTACACTGATAGCCCATGGTCTGAAGATGTTTCTTTTGGTTTGGGTTGTGATGTCAGGCATATTAATGAGTGGGCGGGGCTTAATGTTAAAATATTAAAATGTTCATATTTCAACAACTGTTTGTCTGTATTGCTTCATATTTGGTATAATAATGTTGTTAGGTAGTGTCCACTTGCTCATGGTATAAAAATGTTGAATTTCTTTAATTTGAGTGTTAAAGATGACGTCACAACAACGTGCGTAAATCTTAACCAGTTTGTCAGTGAAAACAAAAGCATTTTACCATTACAGCCAGTGTCAAATCGGTCACCTTTAAAGGCCTTAATCTCTACCTTCGCTTTAGTAATTTTGCAGGAAATTGTTGCAAATGTGGAGGAAATATCTTAGAAAAGATCATTTTGAAGTTTGAAATATATGTATCATGCATCATGCAAGTAGAATAAAGCGTAATATTTACTTGTGCACAAATCGTAGCATGTTTGCACCAACAAAGAGTCCTGGATGTTTAAAATGCCCAGATGACAGAATACTCGAATATGCACAGTGGTGGGGCTTAATGTGGTTTTGTCAAATAGAGCTTGTAATCGGTATATCTTAAAGGAGCTCAGTGGCTGAAAAATAGGTGCATATTTTTCTTGAGTCTCAAGAATATTCAAGTACACCTTTCATACATGTGATGGAACACTGCAAACCACAAATATTCAAATAAATCACAAGTATTTCCTTCCTTACATTCTTATTGTTTTTCAATATTAAGTTTTATATTGTGCTTAAAATAACATTTGAATTTTAAAACAAACTATTATCTTTTTCAATATTACGTTTTATATTGTGCTTAATATAACATTTAAATTTTAAAACAAACGGCTATTATATATTTTTCAATATTAAGTTTTATATTGTGCTTTATATTGTTTTATATTGTTTTAAAGTATATATATTTTTTAATATATATTTTTGCCTAAAATAACATTTGAATTTTAATATTAAGTTTTAAAAGAAAAGATCTATTATATATTTTTCAATATTAAGTTTTATATTTTGCTTAAAATAACATTTGAATTTTAAGACAAATATCTATTATATATTATTCAATATTTAGTTATATGTTCTTAAAGAACATTTAAATTTTAAAACCAACTGATTATTTTTTAACATTAAGTTTTATATTGTTTTATATTGTGCTTAAAATAACATTTGAATTTTAAGACAAACTGATTAATTTTCCATATTAAATTTTATATTGTGCTTAAAATAACATTTGAATTTTAAAACAAACTGATTATTTTTTCATATTAGATTTTATGTTCTTAAATAACATTTGAATTATAAAACAAACTGATTATTTTTCAATATCAAGTTTTATATTGTGCTTAAAATAACATTCAAATTCTAAAACAAACATGTATTATATATATTCTTTAATATTAGGTTTTATATTGTGCTTAAAATAACATTTGAATTTTAAGACAAACTGATTAATTTTCCATATTAAATTTTATATTGTGCTTAAAATAACATTTGAATTTTAAAACAAACTGATTATTTTTTCATATTAAATTTTATATTCTTAAATAACATTTGAATTATAAAACAAACTGATTATTTTTCAATATTAAGTGTAGCCCTTCTCCCCTGCAAGGTAACAGAGGAAGAAAGAATCCAGGTTAATTAAATTGATGTAACTCAAGGTTTGGATAGTCAAAAGTGTCTATTTCTCATATTAATTTCTGTCAATCATCTTTACCATACTCTGCATTACACACAAATGATCATTGAATCATATTTCATCTGTAATCTGACACACATACATTTATACCTTTCCATTCCTTCTATTCATCTTACTATCATCATAACCCTTACATCTTTCTAACATAAACCCCATTTCCTCCTTTGTATTTGCTTATCTTAATCATCATCTTACTATGGCATTATATCAACCACACTCCAAACTTAGTCCCTCTTGAAAACTATACACACAGAGTTACAGACATACAACCCTACTAACATTTCTATTTATAAACTTACTCTCATCTTTGCTCCTTTCACTACACCTTGAAAATACCTGTGAATACACCGAAACTCAACTAAATTCTACAACTTTCAAGATAAAACACATATTTTACATCACATCTCAATAACATACATCTCTTTACCCATTTCTTGTGCAAGTCAGAAAATCAGTCTCACTATTTACCATGGAAAATGCAAATGACTTCCAACCAACCGATCAGATGTATTTGAAATACACAACCCTCTGATAAATGAACTAGTCTTACTCATTGTGAGCCCTTATTACTTGAGCTCTGAAACAATAGACCCAATGTGATACTCATAGAATACCCTATCTGCTCCCTGTACAATGTATGTATGGTAATAATGAACAGGTCTTAAAAATCCAAGGGTCAGCATGAAACTAGGCGTATAAATACTGAAATTTCCAATAAATGTGACAACTTCAGCCAAGTTTGAAGAGTTGCACTGGTGTCTAGCATATCTTACCTGAATGTAATACAACAAATAAAATGAAAATATCTCACCTGCAAGGTAACAGAGGAAGAAAGAATCCAGGTTTTGCAAATTAATGTAACACATGGTTTGAATAATCAAAAGTGTGCCACTTTCTTCCTTCTTCAAGTCCCTTGTGCAGATGGGTCGTTCCATTTAAAAAAAGGTAAAATCCTATTTACACAAAAAAATATATGATGGGGGTACCTTTTCCTAGGGAGGTAACTTTTCCCAGGCTCCACAAAAGTTTTATATTGTGCTTAAAATAACATTTGAATCTTAAAACAAACTATTACTATTTTTCAATATTAGGTTTGATATTGTGCTTATAACATTTGAATTTTTAAAACAAACATCTATTATATATTTTTCAATATTAAGTGTTATATTGTGCTTAAAATAACATTTTAATTTTAAAACAAACTTATTATTTGTCAATATTAAGTTTTATATTGTGCTAAAAATAAGAATTGAAATAACACAAATTTACTATTGAAAATTAATCAGTTTGTTTTAAAATTCAAATGTTATTTTAAGCACAATAAAAACTTAATATTGAAAAATATATAATAGAAGTTTGCTTTAAAATTCAAATGTTATTTTGGGCACAATATGAAACTTAATATTGAAAAATAATAATAGTTTGTTTAAAATTCAAATATTATTTTAAGCACAAACTTAATATTGAAAAATATATAATATTGTGCTAAAAATAACAATTGAAATAACACAAATTTACTATTAAAAATTAATCAGTTTGTTTTAAAATTTAAATGTTATTTTAAGCACAATAAAAAACTTAATATTGATAAATATATAATAGGAGTTTGTTTTAAAAATTCAAGTGTTATTTTAAGCACAATATCAAACTTAATATTGAAAAATAGTAATAGTTTGTTTTAAAATTCAAATGTTATTTTAAGCACAATATAAAACTTATGTGGAGCCTGGTAAAAGCTACCTCCCTAGGAAAAGGTACCCCCATGTATTTTTTTTGTATAAATAAGATTTTACTTTTTTTTTAAATGGAACTGCACAAGGGACATGAAGAAGGAAGAAAGTCGACACTTTTCTAATAAATGATTCTCCATTCCAATGTTTATTCATAAGATTAATGTCAATATAAATGCAATTAGTTCGCCCATGGAAACAATATCAAGATGTACCTCTCACAGGCAGGCAACTTGGTGAGTCTAATATGTGGATATGATATTGTGTTCCACATCTTAATCTATTAAAACATTGCTACAAGATCATTCTTAGATTGAAATATTTCACTCTTCCGACAGCTTTTTTTGGAGTGCAAGGTTTGTAACCTGACCAAGTGGGTTTCATGCATTTTTAGCACATCATATAGAAAAGTATGATACATAATAATATAACATTAAATAATATTAAATTTTATATTGTGCTTAAAATAACATTTGAATTTTAAAACAAACATCTGTTATATTATTATGTATCATACTTTTCTATATGATGTGCTAAAAATGCATGAAACCCACTTGGTCAGGTTCAAACCTTGCACTCCAAAAAAAGCTGTCGGAAGAGTGAAATATTTCAATCTAAGAATGATCTTGTAGCAATGTTTTAATAGATTAAGATGTGGAATACAATATCATATTCATACATTAGACTCACCAAGTTAATAATTGCCTGCCTGTGAGAGGTACATCTGATATTGTTTCCATGGGCAAACTAATTGCATTAATATTGACATTAATCTTATGAATAAACATTGCAATGGAGAATCATTCTATAGAAACAGTCGCAATGCCACTCACTATTGTGAATTTTTCTTCAATATCTTTCTTAGTCAAGATTTCACCTACACTGAATTAAAAGTATGTACGTCACAAAAGAAATCTATTTTAATACCTTTCGTTCTGTTCAAGTTAATTTCTTAGTGGCAGAACTATATATAAGGAGTCCGTCTCAGCTGGAAATTTGTAAAAGAATCTCCCTTGTGCACGACAGTCATCGGCATTTGTAACAAGTTTTAAGAAAGACTTGAGAAAGTACAGGCAGCATGCATTAGGTGCAATTACTGCAAGTTCAATCTTAGATAAAGGTTTTTAATAATTTCAAACAATTTTTGTTTGTTTTTTGTCTTGTGACCCTAAAATGGAATGGCAGTAGATGTAGTGTTAAATCATTGGATTGTAAAAGATGTTAATAAGAAGAGAATTAGTGTAGAGTAGAATATTATGTGGGATGAAAGCCTGAAAGGTAGTCTTGAGTTTGGAATACATTGAAAAGTGAAGGTTCTATGGAGAAGGAGGGAAAATCTCTGGAGTTTTGTCAGAAATCAACAATATTTGCCCCATAATTTTAAGCAACAATACTATGACCAATTATACTCTTCAGGCCTCCATTAAAAAAAAAAAGACTTATGTTACTACATAAGTCAAGTTTCTTAACTACATTAGTAAGTTAAGAAAAGAATATTCGAAATGATGTCCAATAACCTCACCTTGCTCCAATGACATATCTTTCACAGTATTCATGCTGCAACAACTACTGTAAACACGCCCATGCCCATAGTAAAAACAAACTTGCATTTTTTGAAACTTTTCCAGTATCATCAGAAAGCCTCAATATGTAGTAAACTTAATCACGTGAGAGCAAAAAAATCCAAACATTTTCAAAAACTTAATTCATGACAATGTCTAAATAATTGAAAAAATTGCTCAGTGTGCAAAAACCTTTAGGAAAGTGTACATAAATTCAACAAAAGGGCATAAAGAAATCATTTAAAAGTAATTTTAGTCATGGTATCATGTCCCAAAATGTCAATATTTATCAGATATTGAAAATGATAGTTGACACAGAGTTTCAAGAATAAGAAAAATACAAAAACATTTTGTGCATGAATACGATTTTGATTTTGAAAGTAAGGTTTGAGCAAAACTAATATTCATGTAACAACTGCACGATAAACAACTGCAGTACTTTTTGCAAGTGATCGAAACATCTTCCAAATGCTATCAATTGCCTTTAACAGACTTAAATACTAAGGCGCTCAGAAATTAAACTAAATCTTGCCTTTATCCACCCTTACAGAAATATTAGCTTATAATATTTTTTGCTTGAGCAAGCGTGCTGCAAGCTTGTATTTGGAACAAATTAGCTTGCGCAAAGTAGCAAAATCTATCTGCAAGCTTGCACAAGCTAACAAATATCTTATGCTTGCTTGCAGCAAGTTAGTATTTATTCCAAATACTAGCTTGCAGCATGCTTGCTGCAAGCTTGCAAGCATAAGCTAAAAATTGTTAGCTTGTCACAAGCATGCTGCTAGCTCAAATTTATGTAAGGGCACTGCAACCTTTTTTGCACTTTTCAGAAGGAAAATAAAAGTTGATTTTTCTCATTAAATCAGACAATTATTGACAAAATAATTTAACAATCATTGAAGTGCAGTACTTTAGTCCAAGGGAATCTGGTTGCGTGATTTTTATGCAGGTAGCTATATTATAGTACAAAAATGAAAGTTGAAGCAATTGGACTTTAAATATTGTGCATACACATATGTCATATTGGACATATGAAGCTCTAAGCACCCACCCACCCAACAATATTAGACTGATAACACATTTCATTTGTTTTGTTACATTCTGTGTTTATTTTGCTTTTGATACAATGTTTTTGTGGTGCTTATTGTGGGGCTAGTATATAACCAGTTCACAGATGTACAGTGCAGTTCGAATATAGCACACAGCCCCCAAGCATGGGAGCTTATAAGGAAGAAACTGGGGTCTAAAATGTGATGCAATTTTATTTTGTAAGTGTTTGGCCGCTTATTACGTCGAATATGGTAATCAAACATACTGAACTTTTGTTCAATTGGATGATATATTATACTATTTATCCTGTGTACAAAATAGAGATATTTTTTGAAATAGTATAGACACTTGAAAATTGGTAGACAATGCTAGATTATTAAAAGCAGGAAATTATCTAGAATTGGAAAAACATTACAAGTTTTTTTCCTCTATATCATCAATCACCTAAAGAAAGTTCAAGGAAAGTAATTCAAATAGTAAAAAATGTAAATGAATTTCTTTAAAACACATTAACAATTGTTAAGAATGTGAGGATGAGTGTGGCAACCTTCCATAGTAGACTCACTACACCAGTCATTCCTACACAGGTAAGACGGAACTTTAAACTTGAGTATCTCCTTAATGGAATAACATTTTGAATGTTTTCTTTATCATTTGTTTCTTGTCAGGTCCTCTTTCATTTAAGATGGACTTGTTGACCACATAACTAATCCTTTAATTCATATATATATATATATATATATATATATATATATATATATATATATATATATATATATATATATATATATATATATATATATATATATATATATATATATATATATATATATATATATATATATATATATATATATATATATATATATATATATATATATATATATATATATATATATATATATATATATATATATATATATATATATATATATATGAATTAAAGGATTAGTTATGTGGTCAAGCAAGTCCATCTTAAATGAAAGAGGACCTGACAAGAAACAAAATAATGAAGAAAACATTCAAAATGTTATTCCATTAAGGAGATACTCAAGTTTAAAGCTCCGTCTTATCTGTGTAGGAATGACTGGTGTAGTGAGTCTACTATGGAAGGTTGCCACACTCATCCTCACAATCTTAACAATTGTTAATGTGTTTTAAAGAAATTTATTTACATTTTTCACTACTTGAATTATTTTCCTTGAACTTTCTTCAGGTGATTGATTATAATTACCCTTACTAAATTCTCTTTTACTACTTTCTTGACATATCCAATGGTTTGTAAGCCATCATTTTTGTTTCTTTGAAGTCCTCTTTTATATAAAATGGACATGCTTGACCCCTGAACTAAGCTTTTAAGTATGCTTTTGACTTTTTAGCTTGGAAACACTCCTGACACATTTGAAGTATCACCCTTTCAAGCTCATCTTCATATATATCCATGATTTTGAGTGAATTAGGTCACTGTGCATTTATTGCCATAACAACAGTAACGCTATTCCACCTCCTTAAGATCACCCATAAATAACATAAGTGATTGAATCTGTTTGAAATGCATTTTGATATGCATGGACACGTTTCAAGCTTCAATTGAGGACACAGATCTTGTTACATCCTTCTTTAGGCTGTACTCCTTAATCCTGCATGTACAAAATAAAGGAGTTGGTAACATGTATCCAGAATAAAACTTTTTTGTCAGAATCTCCCTCAAGCAGTTGTGGTATAATAGGGAAAAAAAAAAAAAAAAAGGTTATGGAAACAAAGGATTTACTCAAAAGATCTATGAACGGTGGCAACTGGAGCTTAATTGGGAAAAATTTGCCATGAACCATAAAAATAGCAGGTTTTCATGGAAATTGGTTTAAAATTGACCACTTTAAAACAGTTTGAATTTTAAGATCTTATTATAATAAAATATGCAAATTTTATTCAAAAATTGTGACATCACAAGAGTAAAATTTATGGATTTTCATGTTAACCTTTTTTCAGTCCTTCACCAATGATACAAAGTTGAATAGAGCAGTTGAATATGCTGAAAAAGTTTCAAATCTTTATTTTACCCTCTCCCAAAAATAAGCAGAAAACTTAATATTTAGGACAGAAATACGTACATTTTGAGCTGTCAGCAAGCTTGCAGTAAGCAGTCAGCAAGTTTGCAGTAAAGCTAGTATTTGTGACAAAAAGCAAGCGTGCTAGCTTAAGCAAACTAGCAAAAACCTTTCTGTAAGGCTTAAGTGCAATCTAAATTTTTGTGTAAGGACTATTGTGTTTAAAATTTAAAGCTCTTTCTGATGCATATCTACCTGTTCATACACCTTTAAATACATTGACCGTTACTTTAAAATGTACATGGTCAACATCGACAACACTAGCAGCAACCTTCATCTACAATCTTGGACAAAACTCATGGAACACCTAGTGAAAATATGTGATGCTTTTCATGACCCTACTTTTCTGTTGTAAATTATTTAACATTTAGAAATCATAAATGCTGGAATTTTTTTCTATTGTATCTTTATTCCCTATTCTTTCAATTATTTGTTAGAGAATTTTGAGGACATGGTTATAATTTATTTAAACTCCACCAGTATGCTCCTCCCCTACCTCACTATCTTAACCAGCCTCCCCTTTCCAGGCCCCTCCCCTCTCCCGGCCCCCTTTCCTTTCCTGGCCCCTCCCCATTCCATGTTTGACCGTTAATGGTTTTTTCTTCTTCTGGAAATAATGTTAAAGCATAAAGAAATCCACCATTGAAAAGGGAGGACGGGGTAGGGAGTTACAATTCTCAAACTTAATGCTATAACACATGTTTATTCTCATAACGCTGAATTGTTCCAACAGTTTTGTCTCAGATTGTAGTGTCAGGTGCAGCTTTCCAACCTTTCACCAGCCATCTATAATGTTTGAGATGTTCTGAGATGATTGACCTTCTCATTGAAGTTACCCTTGAAATCATACTTGATACTTTCCCTAAAGTGATACTTTTTGAAAATATATATTATAGTGATTCTACTGTATCCGTTTTAAGCCCATTTTCTAATGAAACACCATTTTAAAGAATTCGTATAATAGCACTTCCTGATTTATAACTGAAATATTAAAGGAATATTCCCATGTTTTTTGGTAACCTTTCATAAGAAATACAAAAATTAGAAAAAATTTAGTACAAAAATCATGTTATGTTATTTCTACCAGGAGATATTCAAATTTGAAGGTTTACAAAAAATGCCAATAAAGTTGGAAAAGGCTCAGTATGACATCACAGCAACACATTCTCCCACAAAGTTGATGTATTTCATTATAATCTATCATCCTTTTTTATTAGTAAAACCTGCTATAAAAATCAATTGATGAAAGTTAGGTATTTATATACATTGCTAAATATACCCTACTTCAATAACTTTTAGAAAATTGTTTCTATTCATACAGAAAAAAACAATTAACATTCAAAGAAATACATAAACATTTGCATTGTGGAATTGCCTCTATGACATCATTAAATACAAATTCATCATACTGTACAAAAACTGTAAAATGCAATTGGGAAATCTTTAAAAATCCATATCTTCTGAACGGAATACGATATCAACCCGATTTTTGTACCAAATTAGCTCTACAAGTATGCTCTTTCAAATAAAATTTGACAAAAAACCATGGGAATATTCCTTTGGGCTCGCGATCAAGAACAAGTTTAAAATAGACCTCAATGCTAGCAACTAAAGAAGATGCACTAATCACTCATCAAAGGTAGTCTAAATTGTTTATCATACATGCTGTTGATATGCAGGAGTTTTCAACAGCTGAGGTAGGCTGTAAATCATCCCAAGATATATACCTCTGTTTATCTGACTCTCTTATGAAGATGGTTCATCTGCTGTCGTCCCAACTTTCAGCGTCAGCATCCATGATGTATGTAACTGCTGGTCTTTCATTTTGAGGGTAGTTTTATGGCATTTGTTTACTGCATCGAGCTGATGATATGTGTCTTTCAATTTGACTAACGATCTAATTTTTCTGCGATGGATTTTCTTCTGCTGTTGTTTGTGTATAATAAATAGTGGAACGGGAAAATTGAAAAGAATTCTCGGAAAAAAAAAAAGTTGATTTTGTGGTTTTTGGAGCAAGTAACTTTCTCATGATTGTAGTTTATGGCAAAAGAAGATTGTGACATGCTTTGCTTTTGAAATTTGCTATAAATCATGAAAATAGCAGAAAGTTTCTTCAAAATTAGTTGAGAACTGACCATTCACATCATTTTGAATTTGAAGACCTTATTATAATAAATCATGCACATCGGAAGAAATTTTGTGACATCACAAGAAGAAAAACCTTATTGGAATTATGTTAAATTATTATCTGTCAATCCTTCACCAACATAACTTGAATGGGAGCACTTGATTGTACTTCATATTATCTCCAATCATACCCTCATTCAAGATTTAGCAAGAGAAACTTAGAGCTTGATGATTTTCGTTGATTAAGACAGACCTGAACAAATATACATTAAAAGTTTGAGGTGTTCTCTTTCATACATTACAATTTTTACATTAAGAATGATTACAACTGATTAGCATTACTCGGAAACTGCTTTTGACGTAATTGAAAGACGACTCTATTCAGAATCTTAACTTCTTTCTGATGAATATAAAACCTCTACCTGTCCTTTATATCGCGTTTGTCATCATGCAAATATGAACAAATGAAATAGACATTTGTATTTGTATTTCACTTTTTGGCATATGCCAGGGAAAGCACACATAAGTCACAATGACTTGTTTTCGGTGTGTACCCAATGAATTTGCCAGGATGGAAAGTGGATGAACGCTGGGTTAACACCCTGCTCTTTTCGAGAAGTGTTTAGAGAACCAGGCAGGAAGTGAAACTCATACCATCGGGACCAATGGCTTTACATCTCCTCCAAACGACAGTGAGCTCCACCCAACCATTGGCCACTTTTTCCAAAGGTTGGGTGGGTGAGAAGGTTGGAGTGATGCAAAAGACTAACCTCTGTGCTTGATGTCAGCGTATATCATTCTGCATATCTGTGGAAAAATCGCTGCTTAAATCGCCGTTGGGCTTGAACCTGACCTCCAGCATCTCAGTCGTATGCTCAGCCGACTGAGTTACTGTACCTGTGCTAATATTGATAGAAACTATCACCTGCTGAATTACCAGTACAACTAAAAATGACCAAAGGAAGCCTTTGAGGGCATAAAATGTTGAACAGAATACAATTTTTGAACGTTACCATTTTTGGTCTTTTTTGATATAACACGCTTAACCGCACATCCCATCTTTTTTTAATATCAAGCAAAGAAATTGTACAATTGTTCAAAATCAGGGTTATATTTGGAAACACATCTCTGATGAAATGGATTATGAAATGACCCTCATTATTGCGCCTGATAAACCCTTTGGTCATAAAAACCACATGCGATATAACAGAAAGGCTTATGTTACAATAAAGAAAAAGTGCTTAAATTATAATTGCTCTGATGAAAATTCCAAGTACTACAAATCTGTTTTCTGTGTCGGATACTTGCAAGTTTGATCTTATTATACCCTTGAGCTATGCAGGGGTTAGAATCCATACTGAAGATATATAATCATACACCTTGATTTTTTTAAACAAGAAAAGAAAGTGCTTTCACAGGTGAAACTAAGGTTGTTTAAAAATCCCAGTGGGGCTCCTTGTAAAGATAACAAACACATTTTCATGGATCATGGAAAAAAAGAAAGGAAAAAACAAAAAAACAATGCATGAATGAAGCATGAATGTTATTAATTTTAACAGGGAGTTGTTCTATAACAACTCCCTGAGTTTAATTAATAAATGTTCCAGACAATTGTTTGTAATAAATGCATACTTGACATATGTACTGCAGAGCATTTGCAGTCTAGCTATATGATGCTGTATTTTGGTGCGATCCCATTAAGCAGTATTACACTACAATAGATCCGGTATGCCAAGAGACATTTTATTCATCTAGACGGCAGCCAGTACATTTTACTATGCAATTGCTAGACGAAGGTTATTTAGTCCAATTTGGGCTGTTATTAGAGCGTTAACACATTTTCATACAAGTCTGTTTTTGTGGGTATGATTTTAATTGCAATGCGTGTTGTTGTAGCTGCTTGCTGACAATTCTACTTAAAGGATTAGTTCAGGGGTCAAGCATGTTCATCTTATATGAAAGAGGACTTCAAAAGAAACAAAATGGTAAAAAAAGTATTGAAATATCTTACTCCATTAAGGAGATATTTAAGTTTAAAGTTTGGTATCATTTGTATAAAAATAACTGAAATAAGACTAGATGTGACGTCACAGCCTCAGATTCCTCAAAGTCTTAATGTATTGTAAAGAAAGTTTATTTAATTTTTTTATTATTTGAATTATTTTTCTTTAAACTTTCTTCAGGTGGTATATTATAAAGGTTCTTCCTAGATTCAGTTGTACTACTTTTTTGACATATCCCATGGTTTATAAACCACAAAATTGCAGGACAAAATATAATAGAATACATAAAGACTTTGAGGAATCTGTGGATATGCCATCACAACTAGTCTTGATTTCAGTCATTTCTATACAAATGATACCAAACTTTAAACTCAAATATCTCCTTAATGGAATAATATTTTTGAATGCTTTCTTCACTATTTTGTTTCTTTTGAAGTCCTCTTTCATATAAGAAAGACTTGCTTGACCCCTGAACTAATCCTTTAATGAAGCTATTTCGCTGGTTTTGGTGCTTTACATAATTTGAAATTATATCATAACATTTCATTTATTCACTCAAAAAATACATGACGTGTCCTTCTCTTTAAGAATTTGTTGCAGCAAATCATAACCACAAACTTACTGTAGCAAATAGTGAGATCACTTTATCTTAATTAAAATGACCACACAATCAGGACTTCATCCATTGCTATTATGATACTCAGCACCAACTTCCTCAACAGCTAAGGTTTTCAGAATAAAGAAAATTAAGAGGAAAAATCTGACCCGACCTGGTTATTTATCAGGTCGGGTCTGACTGTTTGAAACTTTAAGAAGCAGAACAACTAATGAATTATCAGGAGGTACAGTTACGTACTGTACATTCAAAGATTATTGTTGAAGCAGATAGTGTTTCACATTTAATGTAATGGGCAAAGGACTTCAATTTGACCTAAGTCAAGGAATGGCCTTACTTTTGGAGGGCCAGGGCCAAGCCCTTCGAACAGTGTATTAAGTGATATATGAACACGATGCCTAAACATTAACCTTTTTGTAAAATTTGGACAGAAAGAAAAATGAGAAAAGCTTAGACGAAGGAAAACAGTGTTGCACAAAGCATGCATCAAAAGATTGGCTTAGCAGATAATGTTCAAGTTTAAAATGTTAAAAGAATATACAAGTTTGGTATCATTTGTGTAGAAATGACTGGAATCAAGACTAGTTGTAATGTCACAGCCTCAGATTCCTCAAAGTCATTATGTTTTCTATCATATTTGTTTATATTTCATCATGTGATTTTGTTGTTTAAAAACCATTGGATATATCTGGAAAGTAGAAAAACATAATCTAGTATGGGTAAATTATCTTAGTATGGCTAATTATAATTTTCCACTAGCAAAAAGTTCATGGAAAAATAATTCAGGAAGTAAAAATGTTAAATACATTTTCTTTAAAATACATTAACTATTGTTTTGAATGTGAGGATGAGGGTGTCAACCTTTCATAGTAGACTTAATACTTCAGTCATTTCTACACAGATAAGACAAGAGATAGGATAAGACAGATAAGAGCTTTAAAGTTGAGTATCTCCTTAACGGAATAAGATTTTTGAATGCAAATTTCTTCACCATTTTGTTTCTTTAAAAGTCCTCTTTCATATAATATAACTTGTTTGACCACTGAACTAATCCTGTTAGCAGTCTGGTTTCTAAGCTCCGCAAGGTTACAGTATCTATAGGGTGGCAGGCTTGACGTCATTGCCCATGCATAAACATCTGTGAGAGTCCCTCAGGATTGCTTTGGTCACTTTTAATCAGCTCAGAAACTAATTTTACAAAAAGCTGTACTTGACAATTCTGTGTTATTGGTTGACGATTGAATTGGTTATATGATCCAGATGTAACTTGCACCTAAGTTCTCATTTGATTAAGTAAGAATTCACGATCAAACCCACTGCAGGCAAACAAATCTGCCAATTTTTTACTTTGAAAATGCTCACCGGATTTGATCGCATGTCACTTGGTCTCGATTCTAGGCGAGAGATCCACCATTAAGATTATCAAAAAAATGTTCGTGAATGCAGATTTGGGGTCATGTGATCACATTAGTTATGCAATATCATATTGTAACTTGATTTTACATTAACCGTTACATTTCGCAGATTTTTCATTGACTCACTTTTTAATGTCCGGTTCATTAAAGCTGAAAAAAATCTACAGTTCCAGTGGTTATAACCGCAGGAATGCGGGAATTCGCGGGAAGAAAAGCAAAATATATCTATTTTTAAAGGTTTCTTGAGTAAACAACAGTATATGTTGTAAATATGTGCTCTGAAAACTTCCCCCATGTAATTGTGCAGTGAATAGTACATTAAATTGCAAAAGAGGGAAGCATATAAAGATGTATTCACTACATTAATATTATTTGTTTTGCGATTTTTCGTGGGAAGATTTTTGACACCTTTATTCAGATCCGTGGGAAATTTTCTAGTTAATTCAACTCCGCAGTTATGCCCTGTAATTGGATCAAATGTAGTGGGTCTGATCGCGAGCTTGTATTCACATGAGAATGCATTAGCATTGCTTTATGTATAGTCATTAAAAAGGGTATCGCCCCGGGATCATGGATGGGGACATCACAAAGTAGGAGTCACTATTTTTACACAACCTTATGTATGTTTTTGAAATTCTGCCGAAAAGTGGGGCAAGTTCCCGTTCCCCTAGGAATAATGGACGTGGTTGTAAGTAAGAAAATAACGCACTAAAATTTGTCAACTGCATTCATCCTCTCATGTGGCTCAGCCTGAGGTTTCCACCTTTGCTGCATTATTAATATTTCTTGAGAGCCACATATGCACTGCCTGTTCTGATATCTTGACTGATCCTAATTTCATGCATGGATGCTGAAAGACTTTCGTTCCAAATTGCTTTGAGTCAAATATTGCCAATCTTAAAAGGTTTGATCTGAGAAAGTTATGAAAATAAATTATTCAACAACCTACTTTAACCCTCTCTATCTTTTGAAGATGCATGACCATACAGTATGTGTAACCAGGAAGAGGTTACTCAAAAGTAACAGCTCTCTGGTGTAACTGAAAACGCGGCAAAATACTGCCAAAAAGTTCATCAAAAGCAACTCAATTTTATATCAAACAAATGGAAATTCTTGTGTTTAGTTGCGCGGTAAAAGTGAATTCAATTATTGGCAAGATCAATTAATACCCATGCTCTCATTTTATACACTTCAAAGAAATCATCGATCGTAAAATTGAAAGAGAACTTTGTCAAAATAAAGAATATTAGAAGATATATCTGCAACAGTGTTGTACGTATATATTGTTAATAATGGAGGATACTCTGAAGTGTCAGTAGACACATTCTTTCTACATTGTTCTTGGTTTTACTGATGAATTCAGCTGTGGGTCATATTTGTAGTGAAAGCTCAGGGGGAAGACTTTGTGCACAATCAGGGCAGGTTTTGTTTGCATATGGATAGCAGGTCGAAAAATATTAACAGAAAAGATCACTTTCAGTACCTGGAGGTATATGGTTGCTCTTGATGTAAGAAGGATCTGTAGCGTATTTTCTTGTATTTTCAAGTCGAAAGTGCAAGTGAACTTGTATGTATTTTCAAGTCGAAAGTGCAAGTGAACTAATATGGCAGCTAGTATATGCGGAGGCTGTAAAGGGGCTCATGTTCGAAAAGTCTTTTTGCTAATTCGTGGGAATTTTGAAATAAATGATGTCGGATCCCTTTAGTGTCATTGAAAGAAAAGAAGTAATGTTTACTATTTAGTTTAAAAGAAAAGTATCGCCCCATAAATGAATTTAGAAGTGAACGCCGCCATGCTGGTGAAGTCACTACTGGTTAGCGTGAAATCTGCAATGTTATTGATTACACATCCTCCGGACAGAACATAGGGGCCTACATGCATTGTAGATAACATCACAGATCTCTCGCAATTAATAAGAATACTGAAAAACGGAAGTGACGTTGCATGGCAGCGCTCACTTCTGAATTAATCTAAGTGACGATACCTTTCCTTTAATATGCATATCAAATGTTTTCAGTATCATCACATGCAAGAAAAGTGTATTTGAATATTCTTGAGACTCAAGAATAATACACCATCACATATTGGCTGAGTGCTCCTTTAACCCTTCTACCACGTGGCGATATTATCACCGTTTTCAACCACCTTTTTCTGAAAATAAAATCGGGACTTTACCAAAGTCCTATAGGAGTAAATGTGGTATCATTTTAGAGTACTCGCATATTTCTTTCACAAAATGTAACTTTCTCATTGGGGTCATATTACATAATTTTGAGAAAAAGTAGTTTGAAAATAGGTACAACTTAAAACTTGCTAAAAAATGCTTTTTCCCCATTAAATCAAGATCACATTTTTGCTTCAAAATCAAACATGCAAATCCTAAGACATGATATTATTGATTTCTGGTCTAATATTTATAATCCCTACTTGCATTTTTTTGTTCTCGAGAAAGTTCTTCAAAATTTCATGAATTTCTGCCATTTTTGACCCATTTTTTCCTCTAAAAAAATCATGTACCAAAATCGTACATCGCACATGCTTCGTTGAAATGCCGTTTAAAAAGTGCTTGCAATTTCCTTTCATTTGATTTATAAATAAAGGCATACTCTTCTATATTATTTGTTGGACCCTTTCCTATGATAATTAATTTCAAAACAACACTTTTAATGATCATGTAGTGTAGTGCATATAAACACAGCCAGCATGCGAGCGCACCAGGTTTGAGTCTCACTGTGACTACTGCGTTATAATTTTTCTGCTGCACTTTTCAGGGGTCATTTAACTAAAAAGGGGGACATTTTTGTGTTTTTTTATCTTTCCTTTCTTTCTAAAAATTCTAGATTATCATCATTGGAAAGGAAATTTTTATAAAGAATTTGAATATGTGTAACGTAGGTCCGAGTGGGTAAAATAAAGGCTTTAGTGTAACAATAAATACACAAACGATGGCTGTGAATTCCTTTGATATATATTTGGGATATAATTATGATGAAACAGATAAAACGGTCTTTATTCTAGCAATACACTATAACAACTTTACTCTATAAGCTCATGATTACAACTGATTATATTTTCATTTTGGATACATATGATGGTACAAAAGAGCGTGTCCCTATTTCTGGAAAAGCGACTCACAATCATGTGCACTGGTATTGACCACCTAAAGACAAGACAAATGTCTTGGCTCCTGTCAATGGGTTTATTTGGCAACACCCGAGAACTAAGAATGTCATGGACCAGTGAAACACTTCCAAGAAGTAGGGCACAATATAATTACGGAATCAAGAAATAAAAGGAAATAATAATTATACACGTGTGCTACATATGTAACACATTTCTGTTTTCCATATTGACAAGAAGTTGTACTTGTGCAAAGATTGACCATTTGTTGACCAAATTTAGCCAAAAATTGCTTAATTTGCATATTTTTGTCCAATATTTCCTAATTTGGCTTTCATTACTCAAAAGATAAATATCTTAGCTTCCATTCCAACCGAAGTTGTATTGAAATAAAATAAAATAAAAGTTGTTAAAAATGCATATGAAAAAAATTGTTACGAAAATTAGGCTCGCATTTTTTAAAGCCCTGTTAGAGTAAGGGTTAAGTCCTCCCATTTGATGGTCTGGGAGAGATCCTGTTAAATCCTGTGAATTTTGGTTTAATTCATTAAATGATAAATGATCATCTTTATTGATCGTCTATCATTTCAATTTTAAACATCTTTTGTTTTTTCACTTAGATTTTAAGCAAATCTAAGGTTTGAAACCTTTAAAACCTCTGTAGATGCAGCAGTTTTGTCAAACTTTTGTGAAAAATTAAGTCAAGTGCAACTAAAAACAAGAATTTTCATTTGTTTGATATAAAATGGAGTTAGTTTTAATTCAACTTTTCGCAGTATTTTGTAGATGCCCTGCAGCCGTTTCGTCAAACTTTTGTTACAAAATTGCACAGAGAGTCAAAAGTTATAACAATTATGATTTTGTGGTATATGTGTTCATTTTGTCAACGGAATAAGATTTTTGAATGCTTTCGTCACTATTTTGTACCTTTTGAAGTCCTCATTCATATATGATACACTTCTTAATAATTGATTAGTGGTTTTGCATGTGGGTCTGACTTCACTAGAAGCACACACAGTATCACACTCTGATTTCAAAGGGGGAGTTTGTGTAGTTGATAACATTTCATATAATGGAATTCGCTGGGCAACAAGGGATGTAACAAATAAGTGGTCATTGTCAACTAGTTTGTTCTGGTCTGCACAGCAATGGTTCTGGTAGTTAAATCTTTTCATTGGTGTATCATAATATTATAATGTAGTACACGTATTTAGTCGCATTAATTTGAAATACTGAGAATTTGTGTGAATTAGGTTCTAAATCTATTATGAATTATTAGACCGAAAAGTGAGGGCCCCTTTTTAAAAAAAGTGAATGCTTATCTGGCACGCAACGGTATTACAATTTTCTGGTTAATATGAATATTCAAGTGATCTTTGTCCTCCTGTCATCTGTGGGCTATGGAGGCATGAAGTTTATCGATCTGTTGTGGATAATATATTAGTGAAATTTGCAAAAACAAGCGCCCTCACTTTTCGGTCTAGTGCTCATTTAAGATGGTTGTAGTTGACATAAAAGTTTTACTATGAAGAATGCTCTCAGTTTGATAGATGTGTAGAATTTATGGCCAGTATCTTATTAGAAGAGACAGCACAACCTGGGCCCCATTCTCCATAATAATAGTTTCTTAAAATTTTAGCTGGTAAAATAAGATGATTACCAGCCTAAAAAACACATTGCTTGTTTGCCCCTTCCAGTGGAAAATTGTAAGGGAGGGGCGGGCAGAAGAAAAAAAAAATGAGTATCGAGAACATTTATAAAACAGAATTAAAACACTTCACTTCATTTTTAGATTGTTGGTTCTTTTTATTTTGCTCAGTTTTAATCTCACTCGTTGCTTTCTGTGTGATGTGGGATTTTCTGTCCCTTGCCTTATACACTCATTACAAATACGGAGGACAAGTTTGTATTCTCAAGCTCTTGTGGGCGGTGGCTTCATTGTCACTACAGTAACAGCAACATTCAACAGGCAAAAGTGGTTGCCACTCCATCTTGTAGGGATTTTAACGAAGGGTAGGGATTTTGATAAATTAAAGATTTTCTTCGTTTTTTTAAAATGCCGCACCTATTATTAGGCGAGTCAGGGGCGGCAGAGAAGGGCAAACAAACAAGTTTGTTTTAGGCCTTATGCGGATACATTGCCCGTGAAATAGCGATTTCCTGATTCGATTGCTAATGAAAGTGTGAAACTAAGCACACAGCAGCCACATTCACCTAACACTCGAGTGATTCTCAGTTTCAAGTGGGTTACAAATATTTGTGCTTGGCACTCTGATGTAAATCTTCAAGTGTTTTTTCAGAGGGAAGATGGTGGGACAATAGTGTTATCCAAGATGCTTTCAAACCTTAATGCTCCCATCTTGTATGTCTTCTTAAGAAACCAAAAATGCGGCTAAATTTAGGAGTGTATTCTTCTCTGAAACTTAAAAAGATGTTGACATTTTAATGGCAGGCTCCTTTTAATTAATTGATATTTCCTGTGTTGTTCGCGATACGATGCGAGAGTCTTCGCAGCATCTTAGATGGACTAAGTGTACATTCAAGATGTTTTAAACAAATTCTTTTGAATATTTTTCTGTATTTATTCTAAAGGGCCGGTTGATTTGTCCTACATTTTCTTTACTTTCTGAACTATTGCAAAGTGTTGAAAAGATTTTTTTATTCAAATTTCATAAAATTTACATGAATGATATGACATCACAAATTTGCATATTTTCCTTCGTAATCAGGCCTGAAATTTTAAAGAACTGGAAAATTGCCTTATTTGGATCGATCTTGTCGCAGGTTTTTGTTTTACCATCTACGAATGTTGAAACAAATCTAGCTATTACTGCCCTAGGTTATGTCTAGTCCCTTAAAACTTTGAACTTCAAAATTTAGAAGTCTTTCTGATCCCTGGTTGGGCAATCAAGCAGATATTTTCTAGAGGTTTTTGAACTTCAATGTATCTCATTTGTATCTCCAGAGTGGAGTCGGATTTCATCTGCGTATAGGAGGTAACTTTTATGCATTATCCATGCTCCAATATACTCTGTTGCAATAGGGAAAAGGTACAAACAAGTTTAATTGAAAATATATTTTCCTCTAAAGCATTAAGCATCCTTTAATTGAAATAACATTTGAAATAATCATCAATATATTGGAAGCGAATTTCAGAAAATTGAAGACTAGAAATTTGAACAAAAAAAAAACCGCTTATGAACTTTGCTGAATGGGTTAAATTGTATAGGCTTAGAATTGCTATGAAAGATTTTGAACAGTTTGTAATTAACTAATAATCTACTAACGGTAATTATGATTTACCACCTGAAAAATAAATTAAGTATAATCAAAGTTAAAAGATTTTCTTTAAAATATAGAGAAGTTTGAAGAAATTGAGGATCATGTCACCAACCTTCCATAGACTTACATGTCACACCAGTAACACCTAAACACCTAGTTAAACTACACCAGTCACTTCTATACAGATAAAACAGGTCAATTATGCACTTGTCAGTTGTATGACTTGCTGCTCCCAGGGAGCTGTTACTTTTAAAGTAACAGCTCCCTGCTGCTACTACCCCCGGCAATGTCAGCCAAGTGTGAGTCATTGACACATGAAAGAGTGACTCACATGTCCGTCAATATATCAAATTGTCAGTCACCAGAGTGACTTGGAGTGAGTCAATTTACTCCAGACCCACTCACTGTAATAGAGGTCAGTGATTTGGGGTAAGTCATTTCAAAACAAATGTCAGTCACCAAAGTGACTGAGGGGTGCGTCAATGTACATGTTTTGCTCACCCACCTAGGTGAAATGACTAACCTTGTCCGGGTATAGGGGTGCATTCCATTTGAATATCCCCTTGACAGAATCAGATATTGAAGTAAAGATTTTCACCATTTTGTTTATTGGATTAGTTCAGGAGTCAAGCATGTCTATCCATCTTGTATTAAAGAGGACTTCAAAAGAAACAACATGGTGAAAAAAAGCATTCAAAAATCTTAATCCTTTAAGGAGATATTCAAGTTTAAAGTTTGGTATCATTAGTGTAGAAACGACTGAAATTAAGACTAGTTCATATGTCATAGCCTCAAAATCCTCTAAATCTTTACGTATTCTATCATATTTTGTCCTGCGATTTTGTGGCCCAAAATCCATTGGATATGTCCAAAAGTGAGTAAAACTGAATCTAGGAAGGGTATTTATAATATACCACCTGAAGAAAGTTCTTGGAAAAATATTTCAAATAGTGAAAAGATTAAATAAACTTTCTTTAAAGTACATTATCAATCGTTAAGAATGTGAGGATGAAAATGCCAACTTTCCATAATAGACTTCCTACACCAGTCATAAACACAGCCATGATAGAGGAGTGGGTAGAGAGTGCATAAACAGTAGAATGAGGTTAAAAAGATTCAGTGGTGAAGCAAGTTCATTAGCTATGGAAGGGAAATAAAATGGTGAAGAAACTAATAACTTATTCCGTGAAGGAGATTTTCAAACATTGAATTCACCCTGACATGCTGTGTTATGAGGCCCATATGTAACCTGCACTGGGGCTTTGTGAAGGTACTCGGCTGCTTTTTGTGTTTTAAATGCAATGAATCTAAGGTGTTTATTCTCTATGGCAATAACAGTGGAATATTGATTACATCATATGTAGGGGTGAGAATTAGGTAAACTTGTGTCATGTACTGTAGCTGTAAAACATATGATTTGCTCTATGTTGCCCAAGGTCATCTGCCACATTTGTAATTCACCATAAGGTTATTGTCTAATCACATGCTGCATATATATATATATATGAGGATGTGTTTTAAATGTCACGTGAAATTGGAATGCAAGGTACGGTAAATATTTAGGACATTGGCCAGACATTAGAACCTAGATTAGGAGGAAGTATGTAGCTAATTACAGTATTGCGATTTATGACTTATCTGTATAGGAACGTTAATGTCTTCAAGAGAGAACAATAAATACTGGGAGACAAATTTTAAGAAAGACAAAGGTGTGAAAATTGATATCCTGGCATGTGCATGTCAAATAGATAATGCTGCACATTACGGTGTACTTTAAAGGAATATTCCCATGTTTTTTCGTAACCTTTCAATAAGAAAGAGAACAATTTTAGAAACAATTTAGTACAAAAATCATGTTGATATGTTAATTCTACCACGAGATATTCAAATTTTAAGGTTCACATAAAATGCCAATAAACGAATAGGAAAAGGCCCAGTATGACATCACAGCAATGTATTCTCCCACAAAGTTGGTGTATTTCATTAAAATCTATCATCCTTTTTTATTAGTAAAACCTGCTAGAAAAATACATTTATGAAAGTTAGGTATTTATATACATTGCCAAATATACCCTACTTTAATAACTTTTGGAAAATTGTTTCTAATCATACAAAAACAACCAATTAGCGTTTAAAGAAATACATAAATGTTTTAATGGAACTGTCTCTATGACATCAAACACGAATTCATCATACTGTACAAAAACTTTAAAATACAATTGCTAAATCTTTAAAAATCCATATATCCTGAACGGAACATGATTATCAACCTCTATCATATGAAATAAAGATTGTATCTCCTTTAAATAGTTAAAGAGGCGATATCGTCATATGTGCACAATATTTAGAATTCCTTTCAAATTTTTTGGTTGGTTGAAAATTTGCTGTGCGATTCGTCTCGTATTGCAAGGTATATAGTTATTTAAAACGCCTTGAAGGTCACCACACGAGATAGCCCAGATGGTTGCGGCGATCGCAAATAACGTTTTTTTTTAAATGATGTCGTGAGTTCAAACCCTGGTAAAATCGTTTATTTTGACTTTTTGCTTTCATCTTCTTCTTTTTTTTTCTCATTAATTTTCATTTGGTGACTATCATTGTAGTTTTATAATACTAAAATTTCACTTTCGCTTTCTGGCAAAAAAGCATTGAAAAAAACAAATAAGTTTCTTGTCACTAACGTAATGCGCTGTGTATGTAATTCTGCACACACAACGTACATGCTAGTGTCTGGCTGTACTGTGTGGTACTAAGAGACAGAAGATCGGATCTTGCCTCCACAACCAGAAGTGACGTCAAAATATAGTACCCCCCATTTTTACCGTTATTTTACTGAGACGAGTCTCCCTCTTTAAAATAGCATTTTAGTTTACAAGTATATGACAAACTAAATTTTGAAAAAAATTTCAGCATGTGCTGATGTATGGACAAGATGTTATGTAATGATGTATGGACAAGATGTTATGTGATGATGTATGGACAAGATGTTATGTGATGATGTATGGACAAGAGCACCGCTCAAGGTCTTCAATGTAATCCTTTAAATTTCTCTCCAAGACAATATAGAAACCACAGATAATCAAATTGCGTGTACTGTTAAATATGGGTCAAACTATATAGCAAAATTTCAAAAAAAATTGCATTATATCCAACTGCTTCCTTTTATACAATTTTGGGAAAGTGTTGAAAAACAATAAGTAAACATAAGCAATAGACATGATGTTCTTGTATTGTCACAAAGTATTTGCACAATTTATGCTAATTCGGTACCAAAATTTAAAAATGCTGTAAAATATGGTCAATTTCTAAGTGAATTAGGTGTGACTTTTTGATATTTTTAGGATTTTTAGTATATTTCCAGCCGTTTCAAACCATGTTGCTGCTACTTGTCCATATACCTTTAAGAGGATAGGGAATCGCGGTAGATCAATCTTTGACTTGATTAAATTGTATCTGAACAGGTAGAAGCAACATTAACCAAATTCTTTTAGAGTGTGTCAGAATATTTTTGAAGGTATTACAGACGGACGACTAAGTCTGGCTTAATTAAGCCTTAATTGTTTTATAATGGCCGGAGGCAGAAACTAATTTGTGGCCTGTCTCAGTATCAATCTGGAGTGTTACAAAGCTTTCTGTAGTGATTTTGTGGATTTGATCAGCAAGAGATATGAACAGTGGCGGCACCAGGATTTTGGTCATAGGGGAGCAAGAGATGGGCAATATTGTCATTGTCTTATATCGGGAGAATGGGGGAGAGGGCAAAAGCCTATAAATTGGACAAAGTATGTCACTTTACAACATTTTCTGGAAGGAAAGTAGGAGCAAAGTGATCTTGTAGCGCCGCCACTGGATATGGCTGCATGCATGGCAAAAGAAGATAAACAAACTGGGCAAAATTAATTTCCCTGCCTGTGGTGATGTTGTTATAATCTTGCCACCACCTGCTTCTATTTTGAAACCTTTGCCTCTTGACTTTAAGATGAATGTTTATCACTTTTGACCTCAATCTACAAAACAAAATAACTAAATGAAAATAAAAACGAAATAAATAGCTTTCCTCCAGGAAGAGCACACTTGATCTGAACTACTAGTGTGTTCGTGAAATTAAATCCAAAGTCACCATAGTAACATCCACAACATCTCTCAACAAAGGCCCATTATTTTTACTAGCAATTTAATCTAATATAATATTTAGCACTCCACATTCTATTTCTTCAAGGGAGACCTGCCCAACCATGGAAAAAAATAGTCTTAGAACATGTACAAACAACTATATATATGTCTCACCGTCAGGAGTCATGTCAAAACTTGCTTTATCGATAAATGATCAAATCTGCTCGGCATACAAAATAATCATATTTACCAACAAATAATTTCCTCTAGCCTCTATGCAGTTTTAGATGTTCTCTATAGAGCGTTGGTTCATACTTTAACAATTTTCTGGAATGGAATCAAAAGATATTTCTGCGTTAAAAAATATTGAACTTACAGTGGTTGGAACTTAAGTTTATTTGTGGATAACTCCCTGGTCAAGCAAACAAGCTGTAATATAAATATTACAGCTGCAAAGTTTCAATCTGTCATTGTTATTCTTGGTTCGCATGCAAAGCATAATGCGAATCTATGTAATGGCGATTACGTTCGTCCGATCGTCCACAGATTTGTCCTGAGATTTCCTCAGAAATGTTAAAGTTTTTCAGAGTTACTTAAGACAGGATTGAAGACTAGTTTCCTGAAAAAGTCTACAAAACATTTGATATTTTCTCAGAAGATAACTGTAAAATGATATGAATTTCCAAAATTCTTTAGAAATCCTCAAGTCTCTCTTGTAGCACTTGAGATTTAAAATCCTTAAAATTCTTTAAAATATTTGGGCACCAACAGTTGTATCAGGCATGATTGTTAAACTCCACCTTTATTATTGTGGTCATTTGCATAAAGTTGCGATAGTATATGACCTGACCAGACTTTTTTTTATTTAGTTCTCTTAGTCAGGGTGTGTGATAGGATATGATTGCATATGTGCATATGTCCATATGTGCCATGTGGGACATGGGATACCATGTGGGACATGGGATGCCATGTGGGACATGGGATGCCACGTGGGACATGGGATGCCACATGGGACATGGGATGCCATGTGGGACATGGGATGCCATGTGGGACATGGGATGCCATGTGGGACATGGGATGCCATGTGGGACATGGGATGCCATGTGGGACATGGATGCCATGTGGGACATGGGATGCCATGTGGGACATGGGATGCCATGTGGGACATGGGATGCCATGTGGGACATGGGATGCCATGTGGGACATGGGATGCCATGTGGGACATGGGATGCCATGTGGGACATGGGATGCCATGTGGGACATGGGATGCCATGTGGGACATGGGATGCCATGTGGGTCATGGGATGCCATGTGGGTCATGGATGCCATGTGGGACATGGGATGCCATGTGGGACATGGGATGCCATGTGGGACATGAGATGCCATGTGGATCATGGGATGCCATTTGGGACATGGGATGCCATGTGGGACATGGGATGCCATGTGGGACATGGGATGCCATGTGGGACATGGGATGCCATGTGGGACATGGGATGCCATGTGGGACATGGGATGCCATGTGGGACATGGGATGCCATGTGGGACATTGGATGCCATGTGGGACATGGGATGCCATGTAGGACTTAGTGTGAGATGCCATTTTTGTAATTGGCCAGGTCATATGATATGGGTGTCAATTTGCATGGGCATGCGAGCCATGATGGTATTTACAGTTCTATTTAAATCAGATAATGGAATTTGGGAAGTAATGAAAACTTATATTATAATGTAATGACATTGCAATTGCGTGGCTTTGACAACAAAGAGTTTAATGAATCAAAGTTAATCTATTATAATATTAAGTGTTCCACTATTGATTTCTTCAAGTGATACCTATGCAACGTAGGTCAAAAATAGATTGTCTCAGAACATGAATGTATATGTATGTCTCGTCCGTCGGGAGTCATGAAACATTTTTTCTATTATTGCAAAATGATTAAATCTGCTCGGCATACAAATTAACCTCCTCAAGGCTTCCGTGCCATTTTGAACGTCATTATTGAACTTTGTTTCATATTTATTCAAAGCAAATTTCTGGAATGGAATCAAAAGACATATTTCTGTGTTACAAAAGATTGAACTTATCAGAACTTAGTTAATTTGTGGATAACTTGCTGGTCAGGTAAACATGCTGTAATATAAATATTGCAAAGTTGCAATCTGTCATTGCAATTTTTAATCAGATAATGGAATTTGGGAAGTAATGAAAACTGTAATCATAATAAGCACATTTTGCAATTACAATTGCATGGAGTTTGACAATTAAGGTTCTTTCATATTGATGTGTATAGTAGCAGATATATAAGGTAAATGAATTCAATATTTGGGGGGAAGTTCAGAACTTAGGAAATAGATCTAACGTTGAACTCTTTCAAAAAATGGTAATGGCATTACTTGCGCTTACTGAATTGTTTAAAGGGGAACTTAAATACATTTGCTGGTGTTATCTAATGATGGGATAAACCATAGTAATTGATAAAAATAATTTATTTTATAATTGAGAACTTGCTGTGATTGTACCTGTTAAAAATGAAAGGGATTTAGTACATACCACTCCTAAATGGGAGAGAGAGGAGGGGGGGGGGGAAATTTAAAATAGGCCTTAAAATGAAGTATTTCCAGAATTTTTTCCCATGAATGCCATATAAATGCCTTGAATGCGGTGGGATTAACCCCTGTCCGTGGGATTAACCCCTGTCTGTGGGATTAACCCCTGTCTGTGGGATTAACCCATCCATTAGATTAACCCCTATCCATGGGATTAACCCCTGCCCATGGGATTAACCTTTGTCCATGGAATTAACCCCTGCCCATGGAATTAATCCCTGTCCATGGGATTAAGTCCTGCCCATGGGATTAACCCCTGTCCATGGGATTAACCCCTGCCCATGGGATTAACCCCTGCCCATGGGATTAACTGTGTCCATGGGATTAACCTCTATCCATTGGGTTAACCCCTGTTCTCTTGCCAATGAGATTAATCCTTGTCCATAGGATTTACCCTTGCCCGTGAGATTAACTCTTGTCCATTGGATTAAC
The DNA here is from genome assembly GCA_020152595.1 of Chiridota heheva. NCBI lineage: Eukaryota > Metazoa > Echinodermata > Holothuroidea > Apodida > Chiridotidae > Chiridota > Chiridota heheva. The sequence continues at coordinate 309,565 of JAIGNY010002606.1, read as the reverse complement.
CCTTGTCCATGAGATTAACACTTGTCCATAGGATTAACCCTTGTCCATAAGATTAACTCTTGTCCATAGAATTAACCCTTGCCCATGAGATTAAATTTCATTGATACTCCTGCCCAACCCTTTCAGTTTTGAAAGTATGAAAGCGGGAGGTTGTAGATGTAAGAATTCATTGTGTGTGTTGTAATATTATAATTTACAAGGCAGCCATGTGTACCTCGGCTGACAGGAAGCCTCATAAAAGCTAGCCTCCTTGATATTTTGGATCTTGTAATTGAACTTCAGTTTGTATTTATTTTAAAGCAATTTACTATAAATATAGTCAAAAGATACTTCTCTGTTAATAGAAATATAACTTAGCCAATTCATGCAGTTGATGGTTTCCTGGTCAACCAAAAATGTTCTAATACTTAACTGAGTAGGAGAAAATAGGAAGGTTTTAAAATTTCAGAGAAAATGAAAATTATAATCTTGGCATGAAGCTAATTTTGCAATTGGATGGGACTATATCAGTGTTCTCATCAAAATGGTTAAAAATTGACCAGTGTATAATTCTTGCATTGGCATGTCTTCGTGCACAATTTTCTGCATGTTTCTAAAAATCTTCAATCTTCTTTAATACTTAATCAAAATTTGTACACAGAATGTTTATCAAATGAATGATGAATTCAACGGTATGAACTGAACAGTACCAACATTTGAGAAACCTTACTCTATAATTATATCCCTACTGAAAGTCACATATTCTATACTAATAGCCCTATATCACAGCTTGGAGTTAAAAAAAGATCACAGTTGGCTTGGTTGAAATAAATGTTTTTTTCTTTATTTGTTTGCCTGTACTAATTCCATGAATTTCCTGCAGATATTTTTGTTTCATTTATATGTTGCAAGGAAGAGACATGAAGATTTGATCACTTTGGCACTCATTCAAGCCAGTATGCATGAGTTGATGCATTTGGACAAAGTGAAGTTCTTGTTTTGCAATTATGAGCAGATCAGATCTCTTGCGGAAGTAGTTGTTCTGTATTTAAGTGTGTTTAGATGCAAGATTTACATTTATAAGATTTGAAAGATTTTACCTCACATGTGTTTTCTGTACATATACTGAATGTACAGTGACAGCTGCGAAGAACACTTACAAATAAAATTGACTCTTTTTACATCTTAGATGAATATTTATAGATAAGTTAAAAGATTGATAAACAATAATCCTGTGAAATACAGGGGAGCCACAAGGCCTGAAAAGAATAGTTGAAATACAGGGGAATAAATGTAATAGGTATAAAAATATGCAGAAAAATGTTTGTTTGCATTTTTTTTTTAAATCATTATTTTTTATGTTTCTAAAGTACAATTACAAGAGCAGAAAAATTGATTAACTCAATATGGAGAGTTTGGAGATGAGGTGATTTAAGTACTAAAATAAGTAAGAGCTGGCGACAAGCTTTAGTTAGTTAACACTTGTAAGATGAGCTCATACGTACCGGCTCATTCCGAGCTTATATTTATTTTCTTATAAGGGGAAATATTAGTTTAGTTGATTTCTTTTGGTGAATAACCTCACACTTGAGGTTAGAGTGGCCCAAATGATTATTTGGGGTCAACATTTATTCTCCCAAATTCTATGACAAGTACTTATTATTTGTTAAAACATATAAGAAAATGTTTATGTCACAATACAGTAAGATAAACAGCAGGGAAAAGCTGAGTGGTCTTTCTGATTTCATAAATTAACATACAAATTTCATAATTTATTTATGAAGACCTTAAAATTCAAAATGCTGTAAAGTTTGTGAAACATTTTGCAGTTTGAATGTTTTTTCAATTATTAGGTTATTACGATCTGCCCAGATAGATACCTTAAGAGCAAACTGTTATCGCTCTCTACAAGCAGGGAGTCTGCAAGTAGGGAGTTCCCTGCTGCAAGGATGTACAAACACAAGGGTGTGTTCATACATCCTTGCTCTCTGCAGCTTTTGCATCTATTTCCTTTCAACATTTTGTGGATAGTTATTTTATAAGAGATAGCAGGACAAAGGAAGAGAAAGCATTTTGTTTTGACAACTCACAGCCTTAAACTTAATCTCTAATCCCGTGAATGAAACTTCTGTTTTTCATTTTCTGAATTATAACCCTTGCACTTTCTGTAACCCAAAGATTGCTTAGTATAAAGCATTTAGCTCCAGCCTCAGGTTAATATTTGAATGAATCCTGAGTGTAAAGGTCAGTCGGAGAGCTTTTTGTTGGTTTTCTTAATCGCCATAGTGCAATTAATAACCTTATTGACTAATTACTTGCATTATATAAATAGAGCGCTTGGTGATTCATTGCAAAATTGGCGGAAAATTGAGGGTGTTCCAAGTCCATGCTCTTTGTGGATTTAAGTTTTTAAATATTAATTGTAGAAAGACGGAACTTAAATGAGCCATATGGCACTCATGGTGAGGTGTCCTACATCAAAGAGGGACTCATCTCAAGAAGATTGCTACACCCCGCTGGTAATTAACGTCACTACCACAGCGGTTTTGATTGGCTCATTAGTCTATGTGCACATATTTAAGCCAATCAAAAGGAATTTAGTTGCAAGTCTATCTTATATGAATTTAAAAGAGGACTTCAAAACATGGCATTGCCAGAACAAATTTATTGGGGGGCATAAATTGAATTGTATGTATATGTGTGTACAACCTAAGGTGACTGTGCATGCGAAGCATGCGCCACAACAGCACGGGGTCCAGGGGTGAAGCCCCAGTGGCAGAGCCCTTGAAAGCCCTACATTTTGTGTGATTTTGGTTGCAGGAAATTGCTTAAAAATCATGTCAAATACACACCAAAACCATTTTAGATTTTAAAAAAATTACGATTGGGGGCACATGCCCCTCATGCCCCTCCTGCCGGCACCGCTGCTTCAAAAGAAGCAAAATGGTGAAGAAATCATTCAACAATCTTATCTGTTATAGAGATATTTAAGTTTAAAGTTTGGTATCATTTGTGAAGTGAAATCAGACTAGTTGTAATGTCACATCCTCAGATTCCTCTGTCTTGACGTATTCTATCATATTTTGTCCTGCAATTTTGTGCCTTAAAAATCATTGGATATGTCAGAAAAGTAGTCAACAGAATATCTAGTAAGGGTAATCATAATTAACCACCCTAAGAAATATGTTTGAGGAAAGAAATTTAAATAGTAAAAAAAGTTAAATAAACTTTCTTTCAAACACATTAATAATTGTTAAGAATGTGAGGATGGAGGGCGTCGACCTAAGTTGCACCATAGACTTACTACACCAGTCACTTCCACTTAAATGATACAGAACTTTAAAAGTTAAAAATATTCTTAATGGAGTAAGATTTTTAAATGGTATCTTCACCATTTTGTTTGTTTTAAGGCCATCTTTCATTGTGAGATAAGCTTGCTTCATTGACCCCCTGTACTAATCGTTTATAGCCACATTTTCGCCGGACAAAATATGATAGAATACATAAAGACTTAAAAATATCTGAGGACATGACATCACAACTAATCTGTTTTCAGTTTCAGACTTTGTATCTTAGGTAGGTGGTGCTTCCTTAACTTGTAAGGAAATTTTCTGTTTAGTAAGAATATTAATTTTGCAGAAGTTATAGTCCAAAGGTTATCGTAATTTTTAGTGAAATGATTGCAATAATACTATGTTAAATGTTTGTTATTTTGATTTGATATGATTTGACGATGTGTTCATAGTTTGCACATGACCTTGCTTGCCGTGTAAGATACTAAAATTGATCATTTTCTAACAATATTTCTTGTGCTAACTTCTTTAAACCATTTAAAATGAGTTAATATGGGAGAGGGGACTGAAAATAATCTTCTTTGGGAGGTCGCTTCAAAGATTTAGACATTGTTTCAATGCCATGCTGCAGTCACAGAAGGAAGATGGTACATTAGGCCTAAAAAGTTGTTTGTTTGCCAGGCTACTCCGCCACCCCTACCTTACTTGCCAAAAAATAGGGGCAACGTTATAATAAATTTATTGGGCAGACTTGTGACTTGTCCAGTAGCGTCGTGAAGGGGAGGCACAATTTTTTTTTCCTGTCTTCAATTTAATTTGGGAATTCCTGTTTTGATTTTAAGCCATTTTGGGGCATCAAAAAACACTAAATCTGCAGAGCTTTCATGGGCTTCGTTCCCTGGACCCCTAACAGGGCTTCGCCCCTGGACCCCACCAGGGGCCCTTATTCAGGCCCTTGGACCCCATGCCAGTACGTGCACCTTTCTCGTGCCATCAATAGGCGCCACTTTTATAGTGCCCCCCCCTATTTTCCTCCTTTGTATTGCTGTGTCCCCCAAACGAACATTTCTGGTGACGCCACTGGACTTGTCAAAGGAAGGCGGATAAGAGAACCATCCACATCTGGCGTACATCCTTCTTATCACACACACGCTCTCAGCTTGTTAGTATTCAGGGATTGTTTTGACGGGTTTTGTTTGTCATGTGATGTTGGTTTTGCCATGCAATTGACCCGTAGCCTGAGGCTGTTGTGAAATGATGGCCCTTAGAATTTTTTTTTTTTTAACGCATGCTATTAACCCTAAGTAAGCCAGTGTTAGTCAAAAGTGTCATCAGGAAATATTTCAATTCAGTGATATGTGGAAGGAAAAAAAAGAATCTTTTTCCACCCTCCCCTCCCCCTTACAATATGTTCCACAAGAAAGTGCAAGCAAACAATTATTTTAGGCCTTATATGGATAATGCCGCTATTGTCAGACAAATCTTGATCTCTTCTTTGCTTTTCATTTTGGATGCATTTGAATTAAATGTCACTTTTACTATTTGTTGGATACTACAGTTGTTGTCATGCAGTATGGTGTTTGTTGAGACTAGCCCAACTAATCTAGTATTCATTAATTGTTTATTAATCATGTTTTTAACCATAGGAATGCAGGAGAAAAGTAAGTTACAGGCTATACGATCAAGTTGCTACATACCTACAGTACATGTAGGCATACATTTATACATTATAATAGTTGTCATCCTTGTTCATCTTAGCTTTACGAAATTGATGTATAAGAATTGTACCAACAGTTTTGTCCAAGATTGTAGCAACTGGAACAGTTTATATTCATCAGACAGAAATTCTTAATCAAAAAATTGAAGAACATGAAGATGGACATATTACACAACATATTCTACATTCAAATTAGGGCATAGACGTAGACTCATTATTTCTGAGCGTTTCTCAGACCACAGGGACCTAAAAATGTAGAAACGCAAATGTAGATCGACACACATGATTATCCTCTTTATATTTGTCCTAATTATTCTTTTTCTTTCTCTATTTTTCTGTGCAGCCCTGTGGAGCGATGCTTCATTTTCAGCGAGGACACCGTTTTCCAGATTGATTTCGCCTTCAATATTTTCTTTTTACTATATTTTGTACTCAGGGTGAGTGAAGAATTTACATATGTTACAAGATTTACACCTGTCTGCATTATTGTTTTTAGGTTAAGGTTGGATGTATAAGTTGGATAGGAGATGACAGCTGGAGGAAGGTAATGTGGAAAATGATAATTAGTAATAGAGATTAAAGAATTAGTTCAGTGGTCAAGCATGTCCATCTTATATAAAAGAGGACTTCAAAGAAACAAAATGGTGAAGAAAGCAATCAAAATACTTACTCCGTTAAGGAGATAATCAAGTTTAAAGTTCTGTCTTATCTGTGTAGAAATGACTGGTGTAGTAAGTCTACTACGGAAAGTTAACGTCTTCATCCTCACATTCTTAACAATTGTTAATGTATTTTAAAGAAAGTGTAATAATTTGTTTTATTATTTGAATTATTTTTCCTCTCACTCATTTCAGGTGGTACATTATAAACACCCTTCCTAGATTCAGTTTCACTACTTTTTTTGACATATCCCATGAGTTTTAGCCACAAAATTGCAGGACAAAATATGATAGAATACATAAAGATTTTGAGGAATCTGAGGTTATGACATCACAACTACTGTAGTATGATTTCAGTCATCTCTACACAAATGATACCAAATTTTAAACTTAAATATCTCCTTAATGGAATGAGATTTTTGAATGCTTTCTTCACCATTTTTTTTTTTTTTTTTGAGGTCATCTTTCATGTAAGATAGACTTGCATGACCCTGAACTAATTCTTTCAGGACGGAAATTGAAAGAATTGTTTGTTTTTTGGAAAAGCTTTGGGTCCGCCATGTAACATTCTCATGCGATTGATGGTGAGCACCACCTCGCCTATTTGCTATTTTCCCCAGAGGCAAAGTGGGGAGTAGGTGGTATGCAGATGACCATGCTAGATGTTAGTGCAATGCACCACATGTGTGTGTGGAAAAATCGTGGGTTAAATCGTTCTTAGTGGAATCTTCAGTCATACGTTGAATCGACTAAGCAACCTATCTCTCTTACTGGATATACTTTGAGCTGTTTTACATACCTTTACAGAAGTATTAATTTGCAGCACACTTGCCACAAGCTAACACTTGGAATTAATACAAGCTTTTCTGTAAGCTTGCACAAGCTTATCTGTTACCTTGCAGAAAGTTTTTACTAGCTTGCACAAGCTAGCAGTTGCAAATAATAGTTTGCAGCAAGCTTGCTGAAGCTTGCAGCATGCTTGTGCTAGCTTGCAGTATGCTTGTGCTAGCTTGCAGCAAGCTTGTGCAAGCATGCAGCATGCTTGTGCGAGCTTGCAGCACATTTTTACGAGTTTGCAGCATGCTTTTACGAGATTGCATCACGCTTTGGAGAGCTTGCAGCACGCTTGCAACCACACATTATACATACGGGTACGTAGAGGTCCCGGTTAGCATTCGGTGGAATGCTATTAATGCAATGCACTAGCGAGAATCAAGTGGCATTATAAATACGAAAAATAGTAAGCAATTATTATTTTTCAGTTCGACGCTGATTCAAAGTTAATTGTTTTTGACCAGTTTCCATCATTATAATTGGGATTTTCGACAAGGATTCACCCACGCAGCAATTGTTTTTAGGCTAAGATTCACCTGACTAAAAAACCAAAATTAAGATTCACACCAGGCAAAAAAAATTTAGGTCAAATTCACCCATGCTACAAATTTTTGATCTGAAGATTTGACGTCGGAATGACATCCAGTCTTAAGGGGGTGTGTGAAGATGCCGTTTGACTGTTGCGTTGATTATGTTTTATGGGATTAATGAGATCTGGATGCTGAAAACCTAAGCAGTTTTTCGAAGTGAATAATCATAGCATAGATATCTCAATATATCGCGATATTTTGTCCATGATAACCAATATCTGATTAACCCATATGGTGACAGCCATAGTTATCAGTCATGTAATATATTCAGTAAGAATTGACCCCACTAAGTACAGAAATAAGCCACACCCACCATAGCTACGCGGTAGCTAGGTGGGCCACACTCACTATAGGTACGCGGTAGCTAGGTGCAGCAAACAAACCTCAAATTCGCAATTATGCATGACCAATGCATTGACATTTGGATATTCATGTGGCCTGCCATAATTAAGTTTTGATCCATTTATGACACTTTTCTGGCTCTTTGTAGTTTTCAGCAAAAGTAATAAACAAAATTCTGTTTGCTAACCCTTCTGGGTAACGGGAATCGGATTTACAAGGCCCGTAGTAGGTGCAATTTTTGTTCACCAATCTTGTCAGTCACTCAGTCTGTGTGTGCAGAAATTTTTTTGCAGTATATTACATTGACTGCAGGAGCACAATCCGCTACCTAGCAGTACTGTGTGTGCAGAAAAAAAATTTGTGCAGTATATTACATTGACTGCAGGAGCACAATCTGCTAACTAGCAGTACTGTACCAGTACCACGTAGAATTTTTGCCTCACTTAGCTATGCAGATTTTTTGGCTAGGCAAGATCATACGGTGATTGGTTGAAAAAGCTGTCAATCATTTAACTTAGGTTAATTGTCACATTTTGTACTCAACTGAACATTACTAAAAAGGTTCATGAACTCCATTCAATATTAAACATCAGAAGTGCATCCTGTAGTCAGCCTCGATCCATAAGAGCACCCACTTTGAAATAAAATGGTGGGTATTTTAATTATACAGACCAAGTGAAGTTCAGTGTGATATTTCTCACCAGGCAAATTGTTTAATTCTTTGGGGAAATCAGTTTGTTTGCAAGTCTTTTTGATTTGATAGCATGGCAGAGGATAAACCGTAGCATCATGAAATAGTTTCAATTCCTTTTATCCTATTGATATATTCCTTTTATCCTTTTATCACCACCAATCGTTTCAAACACTTCTAAGAATTACTAGTAAATCTTTAAGTTTAGATTTAGCCAGGTTCATATACAAAGCTCTTCAAAAGCGGAAATAATCTTTAGCATAATTACTATGTTGTATAAATTAATGATTACTTTATTGTTCAACATTCCCATTATCCATTTGTTTTTTATCACTTTTTTTTGTTTTTGGTATGGGCATGTATTTTGTGTCTACGTTCGTGTTTTTTTGTGTTTAAACATTATTAATTATTTTCTTTGATCAGAAATTGTTAAATCAATGTACTTATATTTGTATGTAGTAGGCTGGAGGCCTGAAGATTGAATGAAATAAATAAATACTGAGGAATCAATTTTAAGCAGACGGAAATAATTGTGAAACAGTTGGACTGCTAGAGCTTAAGTAGTAGAACAGTTGTTAATGATTTGTTTTTTAATGATTAGGAGCAAGCCACAAGAGGAAAATAAATGTCAAATTCATGACTTATAAAGAAACAGAATGGGAGAAAAAGGAGAAGAAAAAACTGTTACTGGAACAAAATTTCTTTACAGAAAGGAGGATAGGTGACATTTAGCTTTAGCAATATTAACAAGATTAGCTCAGGGGTCAAGCATGTCCATCTTATATCAAAGATGAATTCAAAAGAAACAAAATGGCAAAGAAAGCTTTCAAAAATCTTATTCTGTTGGAAGATATTCAAGTTTAAAGCTCAAGTTAAAAATCTTATCTGTGTAGAAATGACTGAAGTAGTAAGTCTACTATGGAAAGTTGGCATCTTCATCCTCACATTCTTAACAAATGTTAATGTATTTTAAAAAAGTTCATTAATTTTTTCTCTATTTAAATTATTTTTCCTCGAACTTTCTTCAGGTGGTGTATTATAAATACCCTTCCTAGATTCAGTTTTACTACTTTTTTGACATAGCCCATGGATTTTAAGTCTCAAAATCGCAGGACAAAATGTGATAGAATACATAAAGACTGATGAATCTGAGGCTATATGACATCACAACTAGTCTGATTTCAGTCGTTTGTCCACAAATGATACCAAATTTTAAACTTAGACATTTTTCTACACCTAACCTTATACATCCCGCTCTTTTCACCTTCATTTTTCTTCGAAATTCACCTTATTTTCCCCCTTTTTTCCCTCTCAATCCTCCCATCTCCTTTCTGCCCTAACTCCTACACCTTAACACCCTCTTGGCACATTTGACTCTGACTGTGGCGGTGCCGTTTGGCATCAACAAACCAAACCTATTTTAAAGCGGATCCACATCTGAATAGAACAGTCACTAAATTTTGTAAATAGCCCTTCCAGTTTCCAAGTATAAAGTTCTTAGCATTTCTTTATAAGTAGAATTTGTTATTACATTCCAAAATCTATGCTACTTTTTGCTCCAAATTTCATCATTAACAAAAATCTTTTTGAGAAAGATTCATTATAATTAATGCATGATGCCTACAGTATTCTCAGTAGCACAGTGGTGGTGTTTTAGATTGATCATATTTTGAACCAGGGTTTTCTACCCTGCATATATTACCTGCAATGCTGCAATAGCATGGATGTAGCCAGGGGGGTTGTCCTGATTATTTGACCTCCCCTCAAGGTTCCCTACAAGGTAAAAAGGTCCAGAATCTTTGCTAAAAGATCCAGATAAGTTAGGTCCAGATTTCGAGGCATTTACTTTTTCTTCTTTTCAGTAAAATTTAGCCTCTGAAGTTTTTAAAACTGCTATTTTTACACAATTTTGGAAGACCCCCTCCTCCTCCCCCTCTCCCCCCTCTCTTTATTTTTCTCCCAAACTGCAAAGGCTGGCTAAACCTCTTAAGGTCTTTTGGGATATATTTTTCCCAATAACAAATCCCTGGTCTTATAAATAAACTTTTCGCTGACAGTGATTGATGCATGATGCATGACCATAAAATGTATCATGCATCAGTGGTTAGCCATCAATAGATTTGTTAGGTTTAATAGTTTGTCATGCTTTTGTAAAAAGCACAGCTTAATAACAGGCAATGTTTTCACACAGGTAGGTGTTGTTGCAATAAATATAGAAATAAGTGTCAAAGTAGCATTGTGTAGTTTGTAGCATAAAATGACAGAAATGTAGCCAGTTTTTAAAGGTGATTAAGGTTTTAGCGGACTTTTGATGGGTCACTCATGGTTAATCCATTTTGAGGGCCAATTTTGACCATTTTTGAGGGTCAATTTTGACCATTTTGAGGGTAGTTACAAGTTGACCATGTGAAATGGACCTTTGATGATGACAGCAGTAGATATTTGTTGTCAGGTTAAAAGAAGTTAAGTTTAAGGGCATAAATCCTGGACATTTTCAAAGATACAAAATTCGGGCTACCTTTAGGTGCTTACAATAGTTTTGTTATGTCTCCATAACAGCTTCTAAAAAAACAAGCAGTAAATACTTTTCTTCCTACTTTTGTATTTTGTTAAATTGTTTTTCTCTCCTGTATTTTTGTTTATATAACTCAACTTTTTGTTTTGAATTCTTGTAATATGTATCTGAAAAGCATTAAAGGATTAGGTCAGAGGTGAAGCAAGTCTGATATGAAAAAGGACTTCAAAAGAAACAAAATGGTGAAGAAATCATTTGAAAGTTTTATTCAGTGAAGGATATTTAAGTATAAATTTTGGTATAGTTTCTGTACAAACAACTGAAATAAGACTAGTTGTGACATCATAACCTCAGATTCCGTAAGTCTTTATGTATTCTATTATATTTTGTCATTGGATATGTCAGGAAAGTAGTAAAACAGAATCTAGTAAACATAATTATAATTTATCACCTGAGGAAAAGTAATGGAAAAATAATTCAAATAGTAACAAAGTAAATTAATTTTGTTTTTAAATACATCTTTAAGATACATTAAAAATTGTTAAGAATGTGAGGATGAGGGCACCAACCTTCTATAGTAGACTTACTACATTAGTCATTTCTACACAGATTAGGCTAAGCTTTAAACATGAATATCTCCTAACGGAATAAGATTTTGGATGCTTTCTTCACCATTTTATTTGTCCTATTTTCATATTAGATACACTTGCTTGCTCAACAAACTAATCTTTTGAGTAAACCCTTGGTCAAACATGAGGGCATTTGTAGTACTAGGTTATGGAAATATTAAAGATAAGAACACAAATCTAAATTTTGATGATTGTCTCATTGTATTCATTAGAAATTGTGGCTGATTTGAACATTCATACCAAAGGTTTTCAGTGCTTTATCACATGCGTGGAAAGTATAATCATATATTCTAGAGACTCCATAGTAACAACCTTTACATTTTGGCCGAGTGTTCCTTAACAATGTTCAGTAGTTTGGTTTCATTACTATAATTTAAGGGTTCTTATTCAATTTTTTCCGAGGGTCATCATTTCACAACAACCTCAGGCCATGGGACAATCGCATGACAAAACCACGGTTATGTGACAAACAAACCCATCGAAACAATCCCTGAATACAATCAAGCTGAGAGCGCGCGCGATAAAAAGGATTTATGTCAAATGTCGGCGGTTTCAGCCTTCCTTTGAAAACCTGCGAGTCTGCCCATTTTATAACAGAACTAAAGATAACATTTTGCTTGATAAGCCGCGATGTTATAATGTGGAGATTTGCCTTGAAAACCCCCCAAATAAATGGGTATTTTGGGATTTTTACAGATCTCATTCAGATTGTTTTACTTGCTACGACTATTTTGTTTGCAAGTCAGCGTGGATTGTCTGGCGGGCCAGATTTGGCCCGCGGGCCTCATATTAATTATTGCAGCTATAGACCTTTTAAAATCTGAATTGGCAATTTTCAGAAAACCAATTTAAAGGAGCAGTAGACCAAAAAATGAGGGTGCTCGTTTTTGTGCATTTCACAGATATATTATCCTCAACAGATTGATAAATTCCATGCCTCTGTAGCCCACAGACGACATGCGGGCAAAGGTCATTTGAATATTCATATTTACCAGAAAATGACCATACGATTACGTGCTACATAAGCATTCAATTTTTGGGGGAGACCCCCTAAAATACGACCTCACTTTTCGGTCTAATGCTCCTTTAGATAATGTCACATGGATGAGATTTGAGTGTCCATAATGGACCAATCATATACTGGGGGAATCTTATCGACCAATCAAATACTAGGGGAATTTTAGCCATGTGTACAATTTATGCATGGTATTTCATATAGCATAGCAAGGTTTAACATCCCGAAAGCAGAGTCCATTGCTGGACATTCTATCAAGACGACCACTGCCTTTGATAACCAGTTGTGAACTCACTGGTTGTAGAACCACCGGGATACGAACTTGGGACATGCGGGTGAGAGGACAAAGCACTAACCACTACTCCACAGAGGTATCTTATGGTACCAAAAATATGAAAAAATTTCAAGTGCACGTTATACATGAACGTTATACGTACACGTATTGCTGCTTACAATTTTTTTCTGAAAACCTGTACCTGCTTGGTTGGGAAACAGGAGAAATTCCCCCAACACTTGATTGGTCACAGTATACTGAAGAAATCAGCTAAAATAGGTTTGAAAAAGGTCACTACATTACTTTGTAAGTGCCATGGTACCTTTAATAGGATTCTTTAAATTTTGGGTATCATCAAACAGTTCGGTTTATTATCCCAATTGGGAGAACGAAATCTTTTTCCAATTGGGAGAACGAAATTTTATCCCAATTTGGGAGAACGAAATCTTATCCCAATTGGGAGAACGAAATCTGTTCCCAATTGGGAGAACGAAATCTTATCCCAATTGGGAGAACGAAATCTTTCCCCAAATGGGCAAACTTTAATGTAAATTAGTTTCCCATGATGCAACATTACCCACAAGCCCTCTGTACATGCCCCATACTCGTAATGTAACTGATTTATAACACAACCTCTGGAGTTCTTGATAATGAGCAGGAAAGGTTGATTGTTGAATATTCATAAAGACTATAATTAGATCAAAATAGAATATGATTCGCCAGTCCATTTTTTTAGCAAAACGATTAAAAAGATTTGACCTGCACATTGACCTTTATTGTAAGACGCAATACAGTGGTACTGTTAGTCATCGTTAAGTAATGTGCAATGTTTCAGCATTGTATGACAGGTACTAAAAGCACGTAATTTTCGTAGTTTTTCATGATTATTTTCAAAAGAGCCTTGTCATTTGCCACGTCCTACATAGTTGATGAATTTGGTAGGAGTATTTTTCAAGAAGAATTTAATTCTCCCTATTTTTCTTCATGTTGTGAAAAGCCAGTAATATTTTTTGGATTCGATTGACTCTCTGATCTGTCAATCTGCCACCCTTAAAATAGCTGTAAAATAGCATGAAAAAATAACTTAACATGCCAAAGCTTTCAAGTTTCAGGAAAGGTGCACTGTCTACACAGATACAACTTGACGTACAATGACTGCTAATATAGTAATAACACATAGTCTATGGTCAGACGGCATAATACACACAGAATACATCAGCGACGGAATCTCACAAGTAAACTGTTTCTGCCTAGCGCTGACCGTACGTGTACCGGTACCGTGCCAAAGTGTATATGTAGACAACTAGTAAAGCGGCTGACTAAACTGTAACACAATGATGTAATGAGCCAGTGGGATGCACAAGAAAATATAATTAACATAGAGATTCGCCTGTTTGGGAGATAATTATTTTTCGCCCAAAAGGGAGAATAGTCTGGACTGTCAAATCAGTAAATACATTGTCCCACTAGAATGATTTATTCTTAAAGCAATAACAACAAAAAACCTATCACTGTTTGATAGAAGCATATCATTCTCATTACTGTGGAGTGTATAGAAGAACAATTGAAAAACAACTAAAACGATAACTTCATTTCTTTTACACTTGTTAAACTATGCAATTTTGTAATCTTCACCAGCTACCATCGTAAATCACATTAAAATATTTCAGGAGAACAACTAATATCATTCGTATATCAATACTAGTCTCAATTAAAGTATACTACAGTATATAACATATTTTCCTATGGATGTAAATTGGCGAAAATATAAATAGTAGTGTTTTTAGTTTGATTTCATTATTTTATTATTTTGTTAGTGCCATGGTGATTAAATGATATTCTTCAAATTTGTGTGTATTATCATAATTACAGTAAGTATATCATTAGAAAGATTCATTCTTAAAAAAAAGCAAAAAAAAACAATTAATGTAAGCACACCAACCATTCTCATTGCTGTAAATTAAAAATATTAAAAACAAATAAAAAATTAATTAGTTCTTATTTATCGCTCACTTCTACACAACCAACATGTATACAATCAGCATCACTTTACATACATCATATACTTACTTAAAAACTACTGAACTTTTTAACAATAAAAAACAAAAACATCGATAAAGCTATTTCTTTTACAATTGTTTAAATTCTTCACCTGCCATCATAAATTAACCTTAATTATTTCAGAATTTTAATCATATTTCGATACCAGTCTCAAAGTATACTATGAAAAATAATTTCCTATGGCATGTAAATAGGTGAAAATAAAGATAACTGTTTAGATGTATCTTTCGAAAAAGAATAGACATATTTAATCCATTGAAATATCTAAAGAGTTGAATTGCGGGTTTGAACGTCATATTATGAAAGTTTGGAATAATGCATTTGACAGGAGCCCCATTGCTGAAATTAAATCGTTTAAGTGGTAATTGAGCGTCGATGTAATGAAGCAAAATGCCTGAAGGGTATTTTTCTCATTTTAATGGAAACGATTGAGCGGTGTTCGTTCATACGATTCTATGAGATTTGTAGTATTTACGTTTGGTTAGATTTAAGCATTGAACTGCAGTAATTAAGGAATATATATATGCGTGACCTGAGCTGCATTTTTTAAAGCTGTTATTAATTCGAAAAGGTATGGTGTATTTCTATGGGAGATATTAGACTTGTAAGTTTGAAAAATAAGAGCACTGTGAAAATGCACTAGGTTCTTAATGTACTAGGTTCTTAATGCACTAGGTTCTTAATGCACTAGGTTCTTAATGCACCAGGTTCTAAATGCACCAGGTTCTTAATGCACTAGGTTCTTAATGCACTAGGTTCTTAGTGCACTAGGTTCTTAATGCACCAGGTTCTTAATGCACCAGGTTCTTAATGCACTAGGTTCTTAATGCACTAGGTTCTTAGTGCACTAGGTTCTTAATGCACTAGGTTCTTAATGCACTAGGTTCTTAATGCACTAGGTTCTTAATGTACTAGGTTCTTAATGCACTAGGTTCTTAATGCACTAGGTTCTTAATGCACTATGTTCTTAATGCACTAGGTTCTTAATGCACTAGGTTCTTAATGCACTAGGTTCTTAATGCACTAGGTTCTTAATGCACTAGGTTCTTAATGCACTAGGTTCTTAATGCACTAGGTTCTTCACTAGGTTTTTATTGCTCCAAATATTATAGCAGTATATTTAAATGTTGTAGATAGCTACTGTAGTTTCTACTTATTAAAGGACTGGTATCTTAAGTATTTGGGGTACACATTAACATCAGATAGTCGGTGCAATAACGAAGGTAGAAAATGCATTGCAATTGCCAAAGACATGTTTACAAAAATGAATCCAATTCTGAAGAACAGAAATATTGGATTGGACACGAAAGTCCGTGTATGGAAGCCATATGTATGGTCTACTCTTCTCTATGACTGTGAATGCAGGACAATTACCAGTGACATCAAGAAAATATTAGAAGCTACGGAAATGTGGTTCATTAGGAGAATGTTAAAAATATTTTGGACAGAAAGGAAAACAACTGATGATGTCCTGATAGCTTCAGGCATGGACAGGTCCCTACTCAATGACATCAAAAGGCGACAGATGGAACTTTTCGGGCATGTTTATTGGGAGGGTGGGTTGGAACAGCTTGCAGTATTTGGGAAAATTGAGGGCAAAAGAAACAGAGGAAGGCAGCGAGTCAAATATATCCAAAGTTTAAACAATTGGGCAACCAACAACAGCCCTGGAAATAAACTGTTCCACCTGATTCACATATTTGTTGAATATATATTTTCGGCATATAGCATTAGTAATTAAATTTCCCCTCATTTGACTTTTGTGAAGTATGGCAGAAAAGAAAAGTGATTGCAAACCATGTGGCAAATAAAAGAAATATATGATGCAAGATAGGAATGATTTTAACAGGGAATTCAAGCAAAAGTGATGAGATAGGAATAGAATGCTACGGAGCTAAATGAATCTCTGGTGGATTTAACAGAAAGATTGACAGATCTTGGAATTAATTAGGGCATGAAATTTGGTTTGTAGAGCATGATGAGATGAACACCCATTTACTATTTCTACAGAGGAATGAGCTGAGACATGAACTGACATACCATATGTGTTTTACCAGTGCAAGGGGCAGAAATGCAAAAAAATCTACTGTTCCGATAGTTATAACCGCAAAAAAATCGGGAACCCATGGGAAAAAAAAAAATTATCAAAAAAATAGTAAAATCTTTTTTTATTTTTAGATTTCTTGAGTAAACAACAGTATATGTGGTAAACAAGTGCTCTAAAAATGTTCCCCATGTAATTGTGCGATGAAAAATACATTAAATTGCCAAAGAAGGAAGTATTCACTACTTTAATATTATTTCTGTCGTGATTTTTCATGGGAAGATTTTCGACACCTTTATTCAGAACCATCGGAAATCTTATAATTAATTCATTAGCTGCGTGAATCAAGCAATCAGTTCTCACAATCCCATACAAAATTAGAAGCAATGCGGGATGGTTGTACACAGCTACCGGGAGCTGCTGGCTAAGACAAGTTTTCAAATCCATGCAAAGCATTCAGTGGTAACATTAGGCCTCGAGTTAACGATATGAATTTTAGCGATTAGACATGAAATATTTATGCAATTAATGGAAATAAATATGATTTAAGAAGAGTTTTACTTTAAAGAACATAAAAAAAGTAAAAGGTTATTTTTGTTGGTAAAATAATTCATATAACTAACAAAGTTCCTCAATGTAGGCGGTGAAATTTGTCACTAGGCTTCAACTTACAGTTGTTTTTTGTAAGTACGATATCCAGCACTGTATACAATCAATATATTAGTGATGAAAAGAAACTTCTAAAGCGACTGTATATTTGGGGAATTTTTATGATTGAACATCTTGCAAAGGCCAGGAGGTTGGTTACGTTGTTGGCATATTGTGTTTATAAACTTTGGTATCATCTGCCTGCATGTCAGGGTACAACTAATTTCTTACCAAAATTCTGAAATTGCCTACCAAAATTCTAAAATCCTCACCCAATTTTTTTTGAAAGAGGGAATTTCCCGCCCCAAAAATCCAAAGCTAGTGCAGACCCTGTTGTGTGCATATGATAATTTCGTCTTTTCGTTTTTACCAACAAAAAAATCTTTCTCAACAACAACAAAGTCATAGAATTAGATCAGAAAGTAAAGAGCAATTTAACTGCCCTGACACCACAAATTTGCTTGTAATAGAAAATATACTGGTTTGGATTAGTTGTTTTTTTTCTCACATTTTTCATGACTGTCAATTAATCTTATTTATAATTATTGTATGTAGCTAATATTGCCTTGAGCTGTTAAATATTTTAAGTGCAAAGGAAGCTCTGTATTACCAAATTGATCAGGACTATGAACGATTACTAAAGTTAAACATGTAAGGTAGTTATCTATAGGATGTTCATCTCATTACATACACAATCTGGAGCTGTAATGAAAGCTTTATTGGTATAGAGTCAAAAGTTCATGCAATTTCCATATTGATTTCGTGCCATTGTACGAGCTTCTGGCTGTTGAATATTTTTCAAGTTTCACAAGTAATCTCAAATGAAAAAAACTGGGTTGTAGCTAACAGGACTGGGTAGTAAATTTTTAAATGTGTGTTTGTAGGGGAGGAGGGGTGTGTTAGGTTTTTCAACTCTGAATATTATGAGTTGATGTTTCGGTTTTTAAATGATATATAGCAGCAGTCTTATTTCATACCAAAGTGAATTTTAAGTCAAAGGAGCTCGTGGAACAAAATCAACTCTTTTGGGGCTTTTGTGGTACAAGCTTGCTTATAGGTACAAGCTTGCTTATAGGCATGAGCTTGCTTAGGCACGAGCTTGCTTAGGCATCAGCTTGCTTAGACATGAGATTGTTTAGGCACGAGCTTGCTTAGGCACAAGCTTGCTTAGGCACGAGCTTGCTTAGGCACGAGCTTGCTTAGGTACTAGGTTGCTTAGGGCCAAACTTGCTTAGGCTCAAGCTTGCTTAGGTACAAGCTTACTTAGGTACAAGCTTGCTAGGTACAAGCTTGCGTAGGTACAAGCTTACTTTGGTACAAATTTTATAAGGTACAAGCTTAAGCCTGATTAGGTACTAGCTCACTGAGGTACATGCTTACTACTACATGTAGCTAGTCTGAGCTAATGTGGAGCTTATAGGGAACTGAAATTTCTGTAAAGTTATAATGATGGAGCCTTAAGTGTTGGTATTATTTTCGGGGGGAGAATTGCTTATAGACATGGTTTACTTTCCTTGCATTACCCCACTTCAGTTTGAAGAAGCTCATGGGCTGAGTAACATAAGAAGCTCGTTGTTGTAACAGCCTATTCTCAGTGAGCTAGTAGGGTCTAATAGGAAGCTTAAAATATGATTTTGATTGTTTTGTAAGGGTTTCCAGAAACTAAAAGATATAAAATCCCCAAGACCTTAAGATGGTCTACAAAACTGCAATAAATTATGGTAGCTGTACTGCGCCAATCGATTATGGTAGATGACCTTGCCGTATGCTCAAGCCTGGGTTTTGTTGAGTGAGACTATTTGTGGACCCCATTTTGCAATTATGTTTATAGTGTTGTGCTTATCCAAATTGAAAAGTATGCCAGGGTTGATTTTTTATACATGTCATTTTGCTTCATAACCTTTTCATCAAAATGCAAAAACTTACCCCACAATCAAAGTACACCCTTACAGAAATTTTACCTTGCAGCACTCGTGTGACAAGCGCTTGCGCAAGTGTGCTGCAAGCTTGTGCAAGCTTGCAGCAAACATGCTGCAAGCTAGTAAGTATTTGGAACAAATTCTTGCTTGCGCAAGCTAATATTTCTGTAAGGGTGTGCTTATCTGAATTGAAAAGTATGCCAGGGTTGATTTTCTAAACACGTCATCTTGCTTTATAACCTTTCCATCAAAATGTAAACACTTTCTCCACAATCAAAGTACACCCTTACAGAAATTTGAGCTTGCAGCACTCTTGTGACAAGCTAACATTTGTATCTTGCGCAAGCATGCTGCAAGCTTGCACAAGCATGCTGCACGCTTGTAGCAAATATGCTGCAAGCTAGTATTTAGAACTTTCTAGCTTGCACAAGCTAATATTAGCTTGGTCATGCTAGCATAACTTGCACAAACTTGCAGAAAGTTTTGCTAGCTTGTACACACTTGCAGATAGTGTTTGTGAGCTTGCGCAAGCTAATTTGTTCCAAATACTAGCTTGCAACATGCTTGCTGCAAACTTGCAGCATGCTTGCACAAGCTAAAAATTGTTAGCTTGTCACAAACGTGCTGCAAGCTTGATGCAGCAAGCTTGCTGCAGCAAGCTAATATTTCTGTAATGGTGTGCTTATCCGAATTGAAAAGTATGCCACTGTCAAATTTTGAAACACGTCATCTTGCTTCATAACCTTTCCATCAGAATGCAAAAACTTATTCCACAATCAAAGTACTCTTAACCCAGAAGAGCCCTTCTCCGCATTGTATCAGTGTATAACCTTTGCATTTGCATTTGTTTACCTACCTGCATATGTGGGTGGAAAGTGGAGTTGACGCCATGTTTATGGAGTAGCTGGAAGCACAATAAGCCTGATTTTTGTATTAAGCAATGTGAAAAATATTTGTATGGAAAAGTAATGTGTGGATTATGAGTCATATTGTGTCAACTACACGTCAGAGATATGTAGGATGAGATAAATGCTTATGTTACTCACTGTCTTATGTTTGGTCTTTAGACATCATTAGTTGTTCTGCTCCTTAAAGTTTCAAACAGTCAGACCCGACCTGATAAATAACCAGGTCGGGTCTGATTTTTCCTTTTATTTTCTTTATTTTGAAAAGCTTAGTTTTTGTGGAAGTTGGTGCTGAGTATCATATTAGCAATGGATGAAGTCCTTATTGTGTGATTATTTTAATTAAGATAAAGTGGTCTCACTATTTGCTACAGTAAGTTTGTGATTATGATTTGCTGCAACAAATTTTTGAGGAGAAGGACAAGTCATGTGTAGGCAATATTAACTAAACTTTTCAGAAATTTAAACAGTAAAATTTGCAAAATAAATCCACATCTGATAATTTAACGAAAAGTCAGAAATTGTTAAAAAAATAAGTAGCCATGTTGTTTGAATGTATTTCCATTTTCTCAACTAAGGTATAGTAAATTCTTCTTCTTAACATGAAGGCTGTTGTGGGTGGTATGTTCTTATACGTTTATGTGATTGAGATGCGAATTGAATCAGAGAACAGTTTTGGTCTCCTATCAGAAGATACTTTATGGAAGCATCCCACAATGCATCTATCCAAATTCAAATTTGGTATGTAATCAAATAATAATCAGACAAATTTTAAGCATGGGAACTCAACCACTGCACAGGTTTAAAATATTTCTTCATGATATAAAATAAATTGCATATGAATGATTTTTTCACTGCCTTTTTAGAATTTCTGTGAAGTATTCGTGAAATTTAAAGAAAAGTGGTGATTTCGTTGGTTCGGGAATTATTTTTGACTTCCATTGTAATAAATATATATAGTAAGTGTCAAATCACACTTTTGTATCTTCATTTAATTTTAATAAAACTGAGTATTAAGAACAAGTATACGCGACTACACACCAAAGACTATATGGTGAAGCTACGTTATTGAAAAGACTCGTACTGCGCATGTCTAGCGTTTTGTTTCATTAATTTTGTCGTGGATTGTAGCTGACTGTATACATACTTTTACTAGAAAACCTTTTTGAGAAGAGTTAGGTTGTCAATTGGGGTAATTAGATAAGAGCAAATTTGATTTAAAAAAATGCATTGGAAAACAAAGCCCAAAAGTCAAGATGAGAATTTTAAATTCAATCTGATGGGCAGGTAACAGGAAGCCAATGAAGATTTCTAAGAACTGCAGGTGTATTACAGGAGATGATATCAATCTTCAAGTGTATGAACCAGTTTGTGACCTTTTAATTTATTTTCAATGCATGTATTGGACCAGCAACATCTCGCCTGATCGGAGCCTCTGGTGGTCGAATAGTTTGCATACTTAGATCCACATTGTCTGAGTACCTTCATGAAGCCATAACTCACGTGATCCCTGACTATTAACGTTATCAGGTGTTGCATAGACGTAGATCAAACAATCGTTTGTTCATCTAAGAGAAAAATATTTTTTCAGAGGGGCAGGATATCATGCAAGTTGCTGCAAGTTTGCAATAAGCAAACATTTTTAGCTTGGCAAGCGAAACTTTTCTGCAAGCTTGCAAAAACGTTCTGTAAGCTTGCGCAAGCTAACAAATATTTTTGCTAGTTTGCACAAGCTAATGTTAGTTTGCGCAAGTAGCAAGCTTGCATTTGTCCCAAATACTAGCTTGCTGCAAGCTTGCCGCAAGGTTGCAGCAAGCTTGTGCAAGGTTGCAGTAAGTTTGTGCAACCTAAAAAAAATGTTACCTTGTCGCAAGCTTTGCTGCAAGTTGAAATAAGAGAGATAGAGAGAGCGAGGAAGGAAGAGGGGGTGGGGGCAGGATAACACATAAAACCATATAGTAATGCTAGCAGTGTGTGCATTGTTATGTATGCTTGTTAATTGCATACATGTGTACTGCTACATATAGATAATTTAAAGACTAATTATCTAATGGCACACAGTGCTGTTAGAGGGGGGTTTCAGAATTGGTAAAATTCAGAAGAAAACATGATTTGCTCCTATAATTTTCACAGAGCTTTTCCAAGACGAAAAAAAATATAACTGTATATTCCCTAATAAATACCCCGGGAAGGTGTTACATTTTTAAAAAAGGGGGCGTTTTTTTAGGTTAAATTTAAATGTACTTACAGAACCACTGGTAAAACATTAAACAAATATTGCGGAACTAGTTTATGAAGTGTATGGATGCCTTGACTGAAATGCTTCAAGTTGGCTTTGTAAGCCATGAAAAATTATTTCTTCAATATTTTCATGAAAAAATGCAAAAAATCAAGTAAAGGAATGGTACACTTTTATTACAATTAAACCCACCTCCTGGCATATTTTGCCATAAGCCAGAACTGGAGCTTTATTTTGACTGTCAGAAATTTTGAAAGTATGCCATCACCAGCCGCTTCGAAATTGCTGCAATTGGTTTGTAAGTACGCTGAACTTCACCTGTGTATTTTTGGGGCAGTTTTACAGTTTTTAAACAAGATTTGGCTGAAGCCAAGGGTAAATCACACTGTATTTAATTTTACTATTTTACCAATCAATTTATGTGTGACTACAATTGTCACCGCAAAAAAAATGGGGTGTTTATAAGAAGAAGAAGGGGAGGGGGGTGGCATATATTACAGGGGTGGTGGCATTTATTAGGGAATATACAGTAGGTTTGTTGGGAAGTTAAACTTCACAATAAATCAAGCCAAGTTAATTCAAAAACTGATCTGCTCAAATTGAGATATTCGTTTAATCATGAAAGAAATCTAGCATGTCCCCATAGTAGACCTGTAAAACAAAGTACTAAGTATAGGATTCACAGGACGTACTATACAAGAAACTGGAAATCAGTTTGTGTATATAGAAGTAAAGAGTATGTAAGATTTGACAAGAAACTTACATGCAGAGCCATCTCATTTGGATGAGTACAAATCATGTAGTGTGTGTGCATTGTTATGCACACATGTTAATTGCATACATGTCATACTGCTATATATAGATAAGTTAAAGACTAATTATCTAATAGTACACAGTGCTGTTGGAGGGGGGTTTCAGAATTTGTAAAATTTAGAAGAGAACATGATTTGCTCAGATATAGTTCTACTTTACAGAGCTATTCCAAGAGGATCAAAATATACAGGTTTGTTGGGAAGTAAAACTTCAAAATAAATCAAGCCAAGTCAATTCAAAAACTGATCTGCTAAGATTTAAATATTTAGTTAATCATGAAAGACATTTTGAAGTGTCCCTAGATCTGTAAAACAAAGGGCTAGTACTGGATCCCCAGGGCGTACTGTACAAGAAAATGGAAGTCAGTTTGTGCAGAGAAATAAAAGTAAATAGTACAGTATGTAAGGTTTGAAGTAGCAACTAGAAGTGTACAATGCAGAGCCATCTTATTTGGATGAGTAGAAACAATATAGTACTGCTGGCAGTGTGTGCATTGTTACCCACACATATAACATGCATACATGTTTTACTGCTATATATAGATAAATTTAAAGATTAATTATCTAATAGCATACAGTGCTGTTAGAGGGGGGATATCAGAATTTGTAAATATCAGAAGAGAAAATTATTTTCTCAGATATAATTTGACTTTAAAGCGCTATTCCGAGAGGATCAAAATATATAGGTTTCTTGGGAAGTTAAAGGAAATGTATCGTCCCATAAATACCTTCAGAAGTGAGCGTCGGCGTGCTGGTAACATCACCTGTGGTTTTCAATATCCTTATTGATTGCAATAAATCTGCAGTGTTATCGATCACACATCTGCAGGACAGAACATAGTGGCCTACATTTGCTATCGATAGCATCACGGAACATTTGGATGAGCACAAACCATATAGTACTGCTAGCATTGTCATGCACACATGTTACATGCACACATGTCATACTGTCTGCTATGTATAGATAATTTAAAGACTTATTATCTTATAGTACACAGTGCTGTTAGAGGGGATTTCAGAATTGGTAAAATTCAGAAGAGAAAATGATTTGCTCAGATATAATTTTACTTTACAGAGCTATTCCAAGAGGATCAAAATATAAAGGTTTGTTGTTAAAAATAAACTTAGCAAATGAAGCTAAGTTGATTAAAAACAAAACTGATCTGCTCAGATTTTGTTTAATCATTGAAGACATTGTGGCTTCACAGTCCCCATAGTAGACCTGGAAAACAAAGGACTGTAATAGGTATGGGGTCCCAGAACTTACTGTACAAGAAACTGGAAGTCAGTTTGTGTGTAGAAAATAGAAGTAAAGAGTATGTAAAGTTTGAAGTACTTTCTTACTTCTTTGGTGCTTATTTATACAGGGCAGAATCCCAAGGTTCTGGGCAGAATCCCAAAGTTCTGGGCAGAATCCCAAGGTTCTGAGCAGAATCCCAAGGTTCTGGGCAGAATCCCAAGGTTCTGGGCAGAATCCCAAGGTTCTGGGCAGAATCCCAAGGTTCTGGGCAGAATCCCAAGGTTCTGAGCAGAATCCCAAGGTTCTGGGCAGAATCCCAAAGTTCTGGGCAGAATCCCAAGGTTTTGAGCAGAATCCTAAGGTTCTGGGCAGAATCCCAAGGTTCTGGGCAGAATCCCAAGGTTTTGGGCAGAATCCCAAGGTTTGGGGCAAAATCCCAAGGTTCTGGGCAGAATCCCAAGGTTCTGGGCAGAATCCCAAGGTTCTGGGCAGAATCCCAAGGTTCTGGGCAGAATCCCAAGGTTCTGGGCAGAATCCCAAGGTTCTGTGCACTTTACAGAACAAAACAAAAACTACAAACACAAATAATCCAACAATAAGGTAAAAACATGAAAATGAAAGAGATGAACACAAGAGTGTTTTTGAAGAGAAAAGTCTTTAAGTGTTTTTTTAAACACATCAATGGAGGAACTGTTCCTGATTTAAAGGGGTAATGCATTCCATAGAGGTGGGCCGGCATGATATAAAGCTTGGTTCCCTACTTTCTTTATGAAGGGAAAGTAACAAGTGTGAGTTTGCCAGTTGAGAATCTCAAAGGTCGGTTGGGATGATAAATTGTGAATAATATAATGTCCTGAAGATAAAATGGTGTAAGATGGTGAAAATATACATCAGAAGGTGAAAATGTACCATAAGATGACAAGGTAGCCAATGCAAATCAGCAAGTATTGGTGTCATGTGATCAACATGTGTGCACCATGTAACAACCCTAGCTGCTTGTTTTGCATTAGCTGCAGACGTTTAATTTGCACAGTAATTGCAGAACCATCTCGTTTGTATGAGCACGAACCATACAGTACTTCTGGCAGCATGTGCATTGTTATGCACACTTGTTAATTGCATACATGTCATACCGATATATATATATATATATATATATATATATATATATATATATATATATATATATATATATATATATATATATATATATATATATATATATATATTATATATATCTGCTGTGGTGTAGCGGTTATCATACATGTCTACAGACCACGAGGTCATGGTTTCAAGCCTGGGTTGGGTAGACACGCCAGTGCACCACAACTGGTTATCAAAGGCCGTGGACATTGACTTGACTTGGTTGTTGATGTTATGTCTGTCCGTCACACGTCGTACCTGTGTTCTCGTCGGGTCATATTAAGTGTTTCGTGATAGCATTGTTACTATCATAACAGATTACGCAGGTGACGACCCGTCATTGTAATTGTGTGTTCACTGTCGTCTTCAATATATATATATATATATATATATATATATATATATATATATATATATATATATATATATATATATATATATATATATATATATATATATATATATATATATATATATATATATATATATATATATATATATATATATATATATATACACACTTATAAATATATATCTATACATATATACACATATTTATATAATGTATATATATATATATACATATATATATATATATAAATATATATATATATATATATATATATATATATATATATATATATATATATATATATATATATATATATATATATATATATATATATATACATAATATATATATATACATAATATATATGTATGTAATATATATATATATATATATATATATATATATATATATATATATATATATATATATATATATATATATATATATATATATATATATATATATATATATATATATATATATTATATATTTATAGATAATTTATAGACTAATTATCTAATAGCATACAGTACTGCAGAGGGAGACTTCAGAATTTGTAAAAAATCAGACAAGAAAATTATTTGCTCACATATTTTATTTTACTTGCCGGGATAATTCCAAGAAGTTTGTTAAGAGGTCAAACTTGTAATGCAAGCCAAACCAATTAGAGTTTGTTAAGAGGTCAAACTTGTAGTGCAAGCCAAACCAATTAAAGTTTGTTAAGAGGTCAAACTTGTAGTGCAAGCTAAACCAATTGAAGTTTGTTAAGAGGTCAAACTTGCAATGCAAGCCAAACCAATTGAAGTTTGTTAAAAGGTCAAACTTGTAATGCAAGCCAAACCAATTAGAGTTTGTTAAGAGGTCAAACTTGTAGTGCAAGCCAAACCAATTAAAGTTTGTTAAGAGGTCAAACTTGTAATGCAAGCTAAACTAATTGAAGTTTGTTAAGAGGTCAAACTTGTATTGCACGCCAAACCAATTGAAGCTTATTTGTACCATCATTGTGAATTGGCAACTAGCCTCCAAGCACAATTCTTGGATAATTGTTTTGATGTTAAGGCTGTAGTGCTATTTATGAACTACTTGATGTTTCTGTCAAAGCTAACATTTTGACTGCATAAAGAACAAATGGAAATATTTCTATCAAGAAATTAATTGAAAGGAATATTCCCCAGTTTTTTCGTAACTTTTAATAAGAAAGAGAAAAATTTTAGAAATAATTTAGTCAAAAATCATGTTGATATGTTATTTTTACTAGGAGATATTCAAATTTTAAGGTTCACAAAAAATGTCAATAAACGAATAGGAAAAGGCCCAGTATGACATCACAGCAACACATTCTCCTCACAAAGTTTATGTATTTCATTAAAATCTATTATTCTCTTTTATTAGTAAAACCTGCTAGAAAAATAAATTGATGAAAGTCAGGTATTTATATACTTTGCCAAATATACCCTACTTCAATAACTTTTGGAAAATTGTTTTTAATCATACAGAAACAACCAATTGGCGTTCAAAGAAATACAAACATTTGCGATGGAATTGCCTCTATGACATCATCAAACATGAATTCATCATACTGTACAAAAACTTTAAAATGCAATTGTTAAATCTTTAAAAATCCATATCTTCTGAATGGAATAAGATATATCAACCAGATTTTTGTAGCAAATTGGCTCAAAAATTATGCTCTTTCAAATACAATTTTCCCAAAACCATGGGAATATTTCTTTAAACTGATTGTTTTTCAATCCTTCACCAACGTTGTTTAAATGGAATCAGTTAAATATTAAGAAGAAGTATTTAATGTCCATCCTACCCCTTACAGAAATAAAACTAGTTTGTAGCAAGCTTGCAACAAGGTAATATTTTTAGGTTGCTCAAACTTGCGGCAAGCTTGCAGCAAGCTAGTATTTAGGACAAATGCAAGCTTGCTAGCTTGCGCAAACTAACACTAGCTTGCGGAAGCTAGCAACAAATATTTGTTAACTTGCGTAAGCTTGCAGAAAGTTTTTTCAAGCTTGTGGAAAGGTTTTTACTAGCTTATGCAAGCTAACAAGTTTGCATTTGTCCCAAATAATAGCTTGCTGCAAGCTTGCCGCAAGGTTGCAGCAAGTTTGCGCAAGCTAAAAATTGTTAGCTTATTGCAAGCTTGCGGCAACTTATTTTTTGTGTAAGAGACTACCCTTAATCAGTCAATCACAGTTTAGCAGGAGATGATGCTCTGATGCTTTTCAGTTACTAAAATTTAGAACTGAAATTAAAAGAATTACATAACAGGTTTTGAATTTTGAGCTGTCTATTTCTTACATCACAACTTGTGACGTTGAGAATTGTTCAAACTTTGATTATCTATACTTGGAAACTAGGTGCTGTTGTCTTAATTTAAAGATTGTTTTGTTTATAATTTGACGCTTTCTCTGCTGTATATCTCCGCCTGTCCACATGGCTTAGTGCTAATTATGTGTTTATTACTTTGGCTGCTTCTTGCAGAACAAAAGAGACATAATTGTTTATATGGTTATTTGGAAATTGACTCATTAGAAGAGCTAGTGGTAATTAGCCTAGAGGAAGTGAGTTAGTGGGGAAGGTGTAGGTTTTCATGTATATGTGTGTGATGTATTGTGCCTCTATATTGTAGCTTAAATAGTCACTTCATGACACACTCTATTGCTTTAATTCTTTAAGGCTACTTATCAGAGCTTTTTATTGTTTACAATTCTATTTCTTGCAAAATGGTACATATCAACTGGACATTAGTCACATCATAAATATGCACTATTTTAGAGAATTATCCTAATGTAGTATAAATGAGTAAGTGGAAAGGGTACCTGCAGACAAAGAAGGCAAGTGGCCAACTTTACTTATGTGCTGATGGGAGAGAAGGTGTAAGATGATGATTGGTGCTGGTAAGTTGTGGCTTATGGAGATGAGTGAAAGTAACCTTTGATTGGTGTAAGAGTGAGGGTGTGTATATCAGAAACTACCCAAAATATCTAATTTGATCAAAATATTCAGTTCCAGCATGATCTTTGTTCTGTCAAGACTTACTGTCCTCTTGCTGTTAATGTTTGATTTGATTGATGACTAATTTGTATGAATATTGTTGTGAATTCCGCGTGACGGCGAGAAGTCTGAGAGACAAGTTAAAACACTATTTGGTGATACTGTTAATCATCTGTGTTCGTGTTTTACTTTCACATTGTGGGGACTTTATGTGATTTAGAGAATCTCCTGAAATGTAACAATCTAAAACAACCAAGCAATGGACTTAATTCATCCTAGATAGACCTTAAACAAGTTGTGACCTTGCCCAACAAGCAGGTAAATATCTCTCAACTTCCAAAGCAATCTCCGCATGCCTTCAAGATATTAGTTTCAGGGAAAGGCTTAAAGTGGAGAATAAGGACACATCTGTTGAGTGTTTTGATATGTAGTAGATGCCATCTTTGGGTGTTTTACAACCTATGATCGGCATCTGGAGAGAAAATAGCAGGGAAATTGAGAAAGCTCTTGTGCTTTGGAAAGTAGGATGAAGGGTCATTCTAATGTTAGCTTCATTGTGCTGCTTGTGCTGAGTTTATTTTAACATTTCAATTCAATTTGTTTGTATTTTCACATGTATGTTAAAGCAATCAATTACAAAGTACTGTGTAGCAAGATTGTAACAAAGAAAATATAAAAAAAAAAAAAACAAACAAACAAGAACAAAAAATAAGGAAAAATTAAAATCAAAAAGTATAATGTGAAAAGAAGTGCTTTGAAAAATTCCTAAGACCTTAACTGGTAAAAACACTGGACTTTTGGCTTAAAAATAGTAATTACAATAATATAAGGAAAGGCTAACAATTTCAACTGCTCAGACATGGCCAGTGATGTCATGCTTCAGTGCATATATACTATACACTTTTCCATTGCCCAAATAAACGGTGGAATTTTGCTTTCCAAATCATAAAAAGTTTATCCTACAGTATAAATCAATATTTTTATAAAAAATGTGAATGAAAATTTGGTTAAGAAAAAACAGAAAAGTTCCCTTCAATTGTCATTTAATTTCAATATCGTGTAACTTTCTTTTGCTTTTGCTATACTGTAATTCAGTCATTGATGAAAATCTTTTTTTTAAATAATTCCGTGACCAATTTTTTTAATAACTGTTTACCACCGTGTACTGTTTATCAGCGTCCTCTTGAAAAAATAGCTGCGATCTTTGCAGCAAAGCATGCAGAATTTCAGCTCTTTTTTTTCTTTTTTTTTATTTCTTGCAAAATTTATTTGACTAATCAGGTAATTTTACAATGTAAATGTACTGATCACCACGATTAAAGTATTTTGACCGTGTATTTTGTGGTCAATTTTACAGCTTGTAAAATGGGTCTTGATTGAATGTGAACAAAGCCTGACGTTATGTCAGTATGTTATTTTTAGTTTCACTGTCAGACTGTTTACTGCTGCACTTTCGCGGTGCATATCACAAGTTTCTCAGATTTCAGTGAAATCAAAGTACAAAATATCCTCATTCATTAGTGATTACTGTGCATTTGTGATTCTCGCAAATAAAAGGATTGTGCTAATCGGGTTTAACAATTTGTAAAAGTCATTGATTGGAAAATTGTCAGCCGAATGTGTGTGTGGTTGGAATGATATTGATTTTCACTGGCAAGACTGATTTAGGCCTAGTATGAAAAATGATTAGTCTCAATTTAATAAGTAGTAAATGTCAAGTGTGATTTGTGAATGTTTAGCGTGTACATGCTAAATGGTCACATATCTACAATGCATTGACATTTAGATGTTCGTGTGGCCTGCTGCAAGCTTTGATCTATTTATGGCACTTCTGCAGATCTGTAGAGATTTTTAGAAAAAGAATCAAATAAGATCTGTTTGCTAACCATGCTGGGTAATGGGGATCGGATTTACAAACCTGTAGGCACAATTTGTGTTCACCATATTGTTTGCCACTTAGTCTGTGCAGGGAGTTGGTCTGTGTTTGTAGAAATTTGTTGCACTACTAATCAAAGGTAATGTTCCAGTACATCATAGGATTTTTTCCCCCACTTGGTTATGCAGATTTTGTTGCTAGGCAAATTCGTGCAGCAATTGGTTGAAAAAGCTGTTAATCAACTAACACAGAGAGTTCAATTGGGAGCTCCTTGCAAAATTGCTTAAACAAGTTTGCCCATTTGCCTTCTAATGTCATCAAAATCCTTATTGGGAAAACAGTTTTGGTCTCCCGATCAGGAGATACTTTACGGAAATGTCCCACAATGCATCTATCCCAATTTAAATTTTGTATGTAATCATTTAAAATGAGACAAATTTTGAGGAGGGAACTCAACCACTGCACTGGGCAGAGTTTAAATTTTCTTCATGATATGAAATAATGGCATATGAATTATCTTTTCATGTACACTTTTAAAATTTCAACTGTGGAATTTTCGAGAAATTTGAAGAAAAGGGGTGACTTGTGATAATGTGTTACCTATTAAGGCAGTCACACTTTAACAACATTTTCAGAAAAAGACATTTTGAAAATTTTTGTTCAGAAATTATTTTTGATTAACATTGTAATAAGAATTATAAGTTAAATCAAACTTTGTGTCATCATTTTATTTGCATAAAACAGAGTGTTAAGAAATAATACACACATAAAGCGGTATTTCAAAGACTATGGTGAAGCTTCGTTATAGAATAGCCTCGTACCGCGCATGTCTTGATCTCCCAAAAGAGAGAACTCTGAGATCTCCCGGTCAGAAGTACAAACCGGACTGGTAAGACTCAGAGAGCTGTAAAATGGTAAATTGTAAATGCATCCGATGAGAATTTTGGTTTAATTTGACTAAACTTTTAAACAATATGCATTGTAAAACTTGTTGAATCAAGTTCTGTGTATGGACATATTTGAAGCTGATACATCATCATAAATGTATTTAAAACTTGTCTTTATTTTGTTTTTACTCTCTACAGTTTGTGGCAGCTCAGGACAAGTTTTGGTTCTGGCTTTCTATAAATTCCATCGTAGACTTCGCAACCATTCCCCCAATCTTTGTGTCTCTCATCATGGGCAGGACATGGCTTGGTATGTATTCCACAATTTTTTAAATGGGCACTAAATCGAAAAGTTTGGGCTCATTTGTCTAGAGACTCAAGAATATTCAGCCAAGTATTTTGATCCACATGCAGTGCTACAAAACTTCTGTAACATCAATATTTATACAAAGTAGTTAAATAAGATTCCTAAAAGAAATGCAATTTATCACTTAAAGAATTAGTTCAGCGGTCAAGCAAGTCCATCTTATATGAAAGAGGGCTTTAAAAGAAAGAAAATGGTGTGAAATGCGTTCCAAAATCTTATTTTGTTAAGGAGATATTCCAGTTTAAAGCTCTTGAAATGACTGGTGTTGTAAGCCTACTATGGAAGGTTAGTGCCCTAATCCTAACATTCTTAACTAATGTTAATTTGTGAAATGACTGGTGTAGTAAGTCTACTATGGAAGGTCAGTGCCCTAATCCTAACATTCTTAACTAATGTTATTGTGTTGAAATGACTGGTGTAGTAAGTCTACTATGAAAGGTTAGTGCCCTAAACCTAACATTCTTAACAAATGTTAATGTGTTTTAAAGAAAATTTATTCAACTTTTTACTATCTAAATTATCTATTCTCAAACTTGCTTCAGGTGTAATTATAATTACCCTCACTAGATTCTGTTTTACTACTTTCCTGACATATCCATTCATTTGTTAGCCACAAAATTGCAGGACAAATTATGATAGAAAACATAAAGTCTGAGGCTGTGACGTCACAACTAGTCTGATTTCACTCGTTTCTACACAAATGATACAGAACTTTATAACTTAAATATCTCTTTAATGGAATAAGACTTTTGAATACTTTTTCCATTTTGTTTCTATTGAAGTCCTCTTTCATATAAAATGGACTTGCTTGACCCCTGAACTAATCCTTTTACACAGGTAAAAGAGGCCAGTGAATTGTTTTAAAAATTCATCAAACTGATGCCCCACTTACTCGTCTAGTTCTCTGTTTAATTGAAACTTTTTGTAAAACAAATTTTGTGATACTGTGAGGGGACCTATATGAGGGTTGGAAAATAATCCTATAATGAGGGTTTATAATAAGGGTTTAATTTTCAACTTACAATGATAATTTTTTTATGGCAATTTATTTCCGTATATTTATTTTGATATATGCGGATAAAGAAAATAAAGATTCGAAGAATTACAATTGCTTTGCTCTCATTATCCAACCCCCTTTCCTTAAAAAAAATGTATTGGCCCTGTGCAACAATTTAAAGGCACTCTTGGCTAAAAAAGGCTGTTTTTTTGCATAATCATTTGGGGAATTTGAAATAAAGCAGGTCTTATTTTTTAATGCTTGTGTGGTTGAAAATCTACTAAGTAATCATTAGAAATAGTTACGGTTGAAATGAACATTCACATCAAAAGTTATCTTTACAATCATATGCACAAAACTTGGTTTGATTATTCCAGAGACTCCAGAATCATATGCCCTCATATTTCAGCTGACTTGCTCCTTTAAGCTTATCTGATGAGATAAACTAAGACTTTTATCTAAGCAGTATGAAAATGAAATTAAAAAGAAAAATATAGTGAACTAGAATTATGACACTGTAGAGGGTACACTTACAGAAATATTAGCTTGCAACAAGCTTGCAGCACCCTTGCGACAAAATAACATTTTTAGCTTGTGCAAGCTTGCAGCAAGCATGCTGCAATCTAATATTTAGAACAAATTAGCTAGCTTGTGCAAGCTTGCAGCAAGCATGCTGCAATCTAATATTTAGAACAAATTAGCTTGCGCAAGCTAGCAAAAACTATCTGCAAGCTAGCAAAACTTTCTGCAAGCTAACAAATATCTTATGCTAGCTTGCGCAAGTTAGCAAGCTAGTATTTGTTCCAAATACTATGCAGTACGCTTGCTGCAAGCTTGCAGCATGTTTGCGCAAGCCAAAAATGTTAGCTTGTCGCAAGTGTGCGACAAGCTAAAAATTCTGTATTGGCATACTTCCGCCCGCTTGATAATTCCCACATGCCTAAACTTGTGTAAAGCTCACCCCTATCCTTAATGCAATCTGTCTCAGAAATCCTTGACCCACTAAGTTTTATCCCCAAATAATCTCTTGCTCATTTTAAATCTGTGTTTTTCTGTTTGTATTCTAGACACTTCAAGGTTATATACCTTCAATGTTTACACTTAATTTAGGCTAATCATTCATTTGTTTGAGTTCTTTTTAGGCAAAATTCACATTCCATCTTTCTCCCATTCATGCCAAAAGCAGTTGTTTTCTTTGAGTTCATAAAATAGATTGTTAGGAAATCCTTTCAGGGCTTGAATTCATTGTTCAGCACATTCTATTGGAGTTGGAGAAAAATTTGAACTGTATGTTGTGGTAGTTCTCATCCAGAAACATCCCCACCCTTCTGTTTTTGCCAATGCATCCCAAATCTTAATCACCTCTCCCTTTTAAGCAGTAACAAAACCACACACCAAATTTAATCAAAATCCAGTTATTTCTTCTTAAAGGTATATGGACAGGTAGAGGGAACATTAGCTCAATTGATTTGAAATCCCCTAAAAACCATGAAGCAAGCAAATATTTTTGTTGTCAAAATCGGTTGAAAAATGTCTATTTTACAGCTTAATTATTGAAGATTTGTGTGCATATATGCAAATTTGTGTGTTACTCTTGTGATGTATGAACAGGACATCATCTCTATTCTCTTATGTAAATCCATTGTTTTTTAACCCTCTGCCATTTCTCTTTGAAAAAGTAGAGATAATTCTAATGAAGAGGATTTGATCTTTACCAATACCCCCAACCAATTTCAAGTTGGAGGAGGCAGTTTGTACATTTTGAAGGTCTGAAAGTTAGGGAAGAAATAAAAAGACAAACAAAAGTTTTTTTTCATACATCACATTTTTGCAATAAATAAAAAAAATGATCAAACTTTGATCGCTCATAACTTGAAAACTACACATGCTATGTTCAACATTCAAAGACTATTCAACTTAAAATTTAATGCTCTTTTCGATCAGTGGTTGAATAGAAAACTGTTGTACATATACCTTTAAAGGATTAGTTCAGTGGTCAAGCAAATTTGCTGAACTGGTAATGGTAGGTTAGCATGTGGTATGTTTGTTGTACGTGTGATGTCACTGAGCTGTGTGAAGACAGGTGAAACGCAACGCAACGTTGCTGCTGCCTTGCAAAATGGAGTCCAGTTGAGTTGGAGTCACGTGATGAAATCTCTTTATAGCAAGGGTTCTTAATTAATTTTTCCCAAGGGCCATCATTTCACAACAGCCTCAGGCTGTGGGTCAATCGCATGATAAAACCAGCGTCACGTGACAAACAAAATCTGTCAAAACAATCCCGGAATACAAACAAGGTGACAGGGTGCATGATAAGAAGAATGTATGCCAGATGTCGCCGGTTCTCTTATAAGCCTACCTTTGACAAGTCGCAAGTCTGCCCATTTTATAACTAGAAATAACATTTTTCTTGATAAGCCGCGATGTTATAGTGCACAGATCTGCCTAGTAAAAACCCAAAATAAACAAGTATTTTGGGATTTTTACCGATCTCATTCAGATTTTTTTCCTGCTCAACTTTTGTTTGCGGGACAGATTAAATTGTCTGGCGGGCCAGATTTGGCCCGCGGGCCGCCTATTAAGAAACGCTGCTCAATAGGATTAGTTCAGTGGTCAAGCAAAATGGTGAAGAAAGCGTTCATTCAAAAAAATCTTATTCCGTTAAGGAGATATTCAGGTTTAACGCTCTTGTCTTAACTGTGTAAAAATGACTGTAGTAAGTCTACTATGGTAAGTTAGCATCTTCATCTCATTCTTAACAATTGTTAATTTATTTTAAAGAAAATTTATTCAATTTTTTCACTATTTGAATTATGAATCCTCAAACTTTCTTTAGGTGGTATATTATAAATACCCTTTCTAGAATCAGTTTTACTCCTTTTTGGATGTATCCCATGGTTTTTGAGCCACAAAATTGCAGGTCAAAATATGATAGAATACATAAAGACTTTAGGGAATCTGAATCTGAATCATTACAACTACCGTATTTTCTCTAATAAACGCCCCCGGGGCGTTGCATTTGAAAAACAGGGGGGCGTTTATTCGAGGGTAAAGTATGAAGAGAAAAATGTAACTTACAAAAGAACGGCAATGATATTAGTTCTTTAAGCGATTTTTGTGTTTTTAGCATTATCATCATCATCATATCGAGCGAACTCGGGCACTGCCGACAAAGATTCTCCACTGCTTGCGATCATCCATGGCACCATAGTCATTATTGTGCATGGATTATTAATGGAATATACTCTTTGCATATTTTCCACTTGGTTACGTTTGACTTACAGCCTTTTCAAGTCACATTCGGTTAGTTAAACGTGCGTTGTTACATCCTGAAAGTATGAAAAATGACAGGGGCGTTTATTAGAGGGGGGCGTTTATTAGAGAAAATACGGTAGTCTGATTTCAGTTGTTTCTACACAAATGATACCAAATTGAGACTTGGATATCTCCTTAATGGGATAAGTTTTTGGATGCTTTCTTTACTAATTTGTTTCTATTGAAGTCTTTTTTCTTATAAGACTTGCTTGACCCCTGAACTAATCCTTTAAGATATATATTGATGGCAAACAGACAAACAAACATAACATAACGAAAACATAACCTCTGTCCAACTTTGTTGACTGAGGTCAATATTGATGATGTCTCACAATAAGCAGGAATGATTTTAACATTTAAACTATATCGAAGAAATTTTGATTTCCCAATTGCAAAAGGCTCGTTTTCATTGAAAAATGTTGAATTTTTATTTATCCACTACTGAAATTGCCATCCCTGTTGGTGAAATTCCATATACTGTACCAGCAACATATTTGCTCATTTGATAATCCTGTCAAAATATTGCAAAAACATTATCAACCAAATAAGTATTATGTGGGGCCTCCCCTGTGGAGATCAACAAAAAGATATCCTTGATGAGTCCAAAAAGATATCTTTAATAACTTGCTTGCACGTAAATTTATGACAGGTAGAGATTTATATATTCACCAGAAAGATTGAGCCTTAAATTCTGAGCAAAATTAGTCTTTACATTTTGTCAAAAGTACTTGAGTTTTGGCTATGAAAGTGGGAAGAATTTTTAATGTATGAAAAAAGGTGAAGAGAAGATGGCTCAAAATCTTTAAAGAGGGAGGCTCGTCTCAGTTCGTACATCGTTGGTCTTTATAAAATCAGGGGATGCAGAGCTTTGACGTCACTGTTGGTTTGAAGAAAAAAAAATCAGCATTCCATCGCCTTGCCGACTGGGCCATATCAAGCATTAGTAGCTTGGGGTTTTAATTAATATATATTGTAAAATAAGGGCCAACGAATCATGCAGCGATTGGTTGAAATTTCAACCAATCAAACAATTTGAAGTGACTTCTAGACATTGTGTCCATATGACGATTTTTTCTCTTTAATATAATTCTTTAAATTTCTGTCCGAAATTTCAGTCTTTGACCAAATA
The DNA here is from genome assembly GCA_020152595.1 of Chiridota heheva. NCBI lineage: Eukaryota > Metazoa > Echinodermata > Holothuroidea > Apodida > Chiridotidae > Chiridota > Chiridota heheva. Next base: position 272,087 of record JAIGNY010002606.1, on the reverse strand, counting down.
GCTTCCACACATGGAGAGCTGACGGTTGTAAAGCGTAGCCTCCGGCAAAGAAACACAGACAAAACCCCCTTCATAGCTCTAACTTAATCCTTTGCAAATTCTCTCAGCACCCACATCCCATGGGCCCCATAAAAGTCCCTTTGAAACAATGTGTGTAGCCGATGAGAGCGCTAGAGCAAGCTAGCAAATGACGTCATTACTATACTCTAATCATTTTTAAGTGACCGGTGCCTTACGTTATACGGCTGCGCAGTGTGTATTTTGCCGTAGTTTCTCAATGAAAGTCATGTGCAGTTGTAGATCAAGTCGTTACAAAAGTACTGAGAAAACCCTGAAATCGATCGCATTTTTTAACGGTAAGTTATCTTAATATTATTAATGACATATATGGTTACTAATTTAAGCAAATATGGGAAAATAGCTTGCCTAAATTGTGTTTTTTGGGTTATTTCCTGCAGGTTCGTGCAAATGACGCTGGGTCAAGTTGGCTTATTTATTTTTCTTTATGCACTTCTGACAGCGCTTGTATGTGTGCAATGTTGTCCAATAGAGAAAATCACACTTTTTGGGGGCACTTTTTGGTCAGATTTTCAGGTTGTTTCTATGGCAACTACTTTTTACCCAGTGTTATATTGAAAAACATTTGGAAATTGTTGAATAATTGAGTCTTAAAATAGTAGGAATAAGATTAATAATCGAAGGCCAAGAAAGTGATTCTGATATTAGGCCCCTACTGGTGTTAATACTGCAGTGCTAACTTCGTCAAGATAGTGTGCCACGATAGGCAGTGGGCCTAACTAAGAAAAAAAAAACTTAGACCCATTCTAGGCCTAGGTCTAAAATAATTGAAGCTACTAATGTGATCGAATGCAAGATTCTTTTAAGAATTACTACAGTTGTGATGCACTGTAGTAATGTGGCTCAGAAGTTTGTGCAGGCTAAGGCAAAATAAGTTTCCCTTAATTTATTTTCATTTAGCCTACAAAACAATGATTCAATACACAATGGGAAATAGGCGTAGGCCTACCCTTCCTTTTTTTTTTTTTTGGCATGCAATATTTTGGCTCTCATTTCAAAATTATTGAAAGAATTTGCATATCATCTTTCTATGATGTGTTAATGCACTTCATGGCATAAAAATAATAACTTTAGGTTTAAAATGATAGAGAGGCATAGTTAGATAGTTTAAGGCTGTATTTTTTGTGTCATGCTCCATTTACGCTATTATGATACATACAAAAATATGCATCATTTTATAGTAAAGCTAGCTTAGTACAGCTGGTGGCCTTGCAACTTTGCTGCCCAGCCGGCAGGGATCATAGTATGCCATAGCTTGGACATACATAATAAGTTCTTCCAACATAAATATGCATCGTTCTTTTATTAAGATTAGTACAATGCTGGACCGTGCGACTTTAATGCTACTGTAGCCGGGGATACTGCATGGGAGCCATAAGATTACACAAAAGATTCTTTAATTATTGATAAGATTACATCATTCACCTCAGAAGTTCATGAGTCTGATTATTTTTTGAGAGAACCTGCTTTCAAAGTTCCTCCCAATTTTTCCCACCGGGATGATTTGTTTCAATTTGATCAAGTGGGTCTTAATCATATTTACAAAAAAGTGGAAAAATAGCAGTGAGTTGGAAAAAAAGTTGTATGAACAAAAAGCACTTTATTCAAATGCTGTCACATTTCAGATTTATCATTCAAAGGAAGGCTCTCTTGTGTGAACTTGTGTATTTGAAATCCCTGGCCATCTTATTGTGTTTAAATTGTCAATATCAACTGTTATTACTGTAAGTTAGCAATGCATTTTAACTGCAGAAGCCATTTACAAGTTATCAATTTTCATTTATGTACAGCATTTGCTCAGAGATACTCTATAATCATTTGTGATCATTTGATCTGTGTAATCATTTGTACAAAAGATATTGCAGTAGTTATCATTCTAGTAAATCATATGATAAATAGGCTAAGTTTCTAACCATTACTAAACTCTTACCTCTCTGTGAGCACAGAATTTGTACATACTGTAAAGATAATAAATCATTCAGTATTTTGCCTTATTATTTTCTTTATTTCAGATGGAAATGTATCATCTCATTTTGAGGTCCCTTTGTCATCTCTGCAGAACAAAATAACCTGGAAGGCTTGAGGTAAGCATTTTTTTTTTTTTAGCTTTATATTCACTTTCATGTGTATGTTTACTAAAATGATATCCAATCATCAGCTTTCAGGACATTTGTTGGTTGCAGCATGGGCAGGGGGATTTAAAGATCACCCCTTGAGTGTATCAACACTCTTTTGTAGGATTAATGGCATATCATTATTTGGACAATTGATATTTTCCCCAAAAAGGGATTCTTAATTCCTGGAAGTCTTTATTTTAATTGCATTTTCTTAAAACTAACAAGGTGCTGTGAAAAATTCAGTGCTAGAAAGCATTTTCTGTGCTATGCTTACAGGGTTTGCTTCAGACTGATAATGGATTTGAATATGTGTAGCCAATACTTACTTCTACTGGTACTTGTTATAAACACTTTCTGTAGCATTTAGAATGAAATATTTTGATATATGACTCCCTTTTGTTTTAATTTCAGTGGTTGGTGAAGGACTTCTTTGGCTTTTTGTCAGAATGGCAAGCAGAGGTCAGGAGCTGTTGGTATCAGTAAGAAGGAGAAGCAGAGGTACATGAGCCGTGTCACCTCAGAAGGATTTCACGTAACAGGTGTGTTAAGAATTATTTTGTTTCAAAAAATGAATGCATATGGATGCCTTCTGCTGTTTGGATGCCTCCTGCTTTTTGGATGCCTTCTGCTGTTTGGATGTCTTCTGCTGTTTAGATGCCTTCTTCTGTTTGGATGCCTTCTGCTGTTTGGTTGCCTTTTGCTGTTTGGATGCCTTCTGCTGTTTGGATGCCCTCTGCTGTTTGGATGCCTTCTGCTGTTTAGATTCCCTCTGCTGTTTGGATGCCTTCTGCTGTTTGGATGCCTTCTGCTGTTTGGATGGCCTCTGCTGTTAGGATGCCTTCTGCTGTTCGGATGCCTTCTGCTGTTTAGATGCCTTCTGCTGTTTGGATGCCTTCTGCTGTTTGGATGCCTTCTGCTGTTTGGATGTCTTCTGCTGTTTGGATGCCTTCTGCTGTTTGGATGCCTTCTGCTGTTTGGATGCCTTCTGCTGTTTAGATGCCTTCTGCTGTTTGGATGCCTTCTGCTGTTTTGATGTCTTCTACTGTTTGGATGCCTGCTGTTTGGATGCCTTCTGCTGTTTGGATGCCTTCTGCTGTTTGGATGTCTTCTGCTGTTTGGATACTTTCTGCTGTCTGGATGCCTTCTGCTGTTTGGATGCCATCTGCTGTTTGGATGCCTTCTGCTGTTTGGATGCCTTCTGCTGTTAGGATGGCCTCTGCTGTTAGGATGCCTTCTGCTGTTCGGATGCCTTCTGCTGCTTAGATGCCTTCTGCTGTTAGGATGCCTTCTGCTGTTCGGATGCCTTCTGCTGTTCGGATGCCATCTGCTGTTCGGATGCGTTCTGCTGTTCGGATGCGTTCTGCTGTTCGGATGCCTTCTGCTTTTCGGATGCCTTCTGCTGTTTGGATGCCTTCTGCTGTTTGGATGCCTTCTGCGGTTTGGTTGCCTTTTGCTGTTTGGATGCCTTCTGCTGTTTGGATGCCTTCTGCTGTTTATATGCCCTCTGCTGTTTGGATGCCTTCTGCTGTTTGGATGCCTTCTGTTGTTTGGATGTCTTCTGTCGTTTGGATGCCTTCTGCGGTTTGGATGCGTTCTGCTGTTTTGATGCCTTTTGCTGTTTGGATGCCTTCTGCTGTTCGGATGCCTTCTGCTGTTTGGATGCCTTTTGCTGTTTGGATGTCTTCTACTGTTGGGATGCCTGCTGTTTGGATGCCTTCTGCTGTTTGGATGCCTTCTGCTGTTTGAATGTCTGCTGCTGTTTGGATGCTTTCTGCTGTTTGGATGCCTTCTGCTGTTTGGATGCCTTCTGCTGTTTGGATGCCTTCTGCTGTTTGGATGCCTTCTGCTGTTTGGATGCCTTCTACTGTTTGGATGCCTTCTACTGTTAGGATGGCCTCTGCTGTTAGGATGCCTTCTGCTGTTCGGATGCCTTCTGCTGTTCAGATGCCTTCTGCTGTTAGGATGCCTTTTGCTGTTCGTATGCATTCTGCTGTTCGGATGCCTTCTGCTTTTCGGATGCCTTTTGCTGTTCGGATGCCTTCTGCTGTTCGGATGCCTTCTGCTGTTCGGATGTCGGATGCTGTTCGGATGCCTTCTGCCGTTTGGATGCATTCTGCTGTTTGGATGCCTTTTGTTGTTTGGATGCGTTCTGCTGTTTAGATGCCTTCTGCTGTTTGGATGCTTTCTGCTGTTTGGATGCTTTCTGCTGTTTGGACATCTTTGATAAGCATAATACCTCAGTTTTAGAGTGTGCATAGAAAAATCTCTGTGTGTGATATAGACTGAACCACACACTCTACCATTTTGTGTTCTATTCAAAATCTGATTGCCCCTTTGACCTTCTTTGGATCACAAGTAATTTACTAACTTGGACCTTTTCCATCATTAACAATGTTGAGTTGTATGAAAATGAAGAAAATTCAAAAATCATTTAAATATGAGAAAATCCCATTCTTCCTTCCTCCTCCCCCCCCTCTCTCTCTTCCTCCTCCCCCCAAAAGTAATAACAATAATAATGATAAAATATAAAATAAATAAGTAGATAAATAAATAAAAGCAAACCTTGTTACAGGTTTCATATACTGAGGTTTATTGAAGAAATCAGCATTAGAAACACAAGTTACAACAGTTGTTGTTCTCTTTTTCTTTCATAGTGAACTCATTTGTTAAAATTACAAAGGAATTGCTGCAAGTAGAAGATAAGACATATGTGCTAAACAACAAGTTCAACCAGGAACCCATTGAAGAGTTCTTTGGTAAATAGCTTGGAGCCAGAGGTTCCCATGACAACCCAACAATGGAGCAGTTTGGAAATCACATGCTAAACCAATGTTGTTGCAGGTAGAAATTGGGGCATTAAAAGGCAATATAACTGTCAGTCAACCAAGTGAGGCAGAAATAAGTGACGATCCTCTGCCAAACAGAAAAAGGTGGTCAAATATCAGATAGGCCTAATATCAGATGAAGTGCATTAGCCCTTCCATAAATTATTTTTCCAATATTATTATAGATCCGATGTTTATACAAATCTGACTGATTTTGTTATCATACTAGTGGGCTATCAACAATTACAGAGGAATCTTGTTTTGAGAAAGTTGCTTGATATCCTGATGTTTATTGTGCTTCATACTTACAGTATAACACCACTTCCTCTGCGATTATTGATTGGATTAGTAGTCTATGTGCAAATATCTTGGGGTTTGCAAAATGAGACAACATCAACCCCGTTCTGTATGTAAATCATCACTGAAAGTGTTGAATTATTGCATTCACAAAAACTTGACTATGAGCGAGCAAAAAAGAAAAAGAAAAAAATACACATTGATGGTATGACTTTTGCTTATGCTTTCTTGCTTTTGGTTATGTTATTTTTTAAGTTGTAAGGCACTTTTATTAGGTATTATGCAGAGTCTTGTGCTAAATATTTACTGCACATAAATAATCAACTTATGTGTATCTTGCTGATTCTTATAGCAAAAAGAAAGTTCAATGATAAATGCAAGAGTGTAATATAAGGTTTATTTATAAGTTTATTGGCTTTCACCATTTAAGAAAGGTAAATTGTGTCTCGAATCTTTATACGTGTTCGTTCTCAATTTGATAGGGAATTTTTATGAAAACTTACTTCAACCGATTTCACATAAAATATCTAATGTGGCTATTAGTCTTAAGCTGTTCAGATTTTACAGCAAATGTTATCGGTGTGGTAATGTAGAAAAAAAAGAATATTTACAGATAAACTCAAGGTAAATCAAAAGGGAAATCCGATTACACACAACAAAGACACACAACAGAACTTGATTTAATTTGGTTGGTGATGTTAGTAGGTGCCTTTGGAAATGTAAACACCAAAGGTTTCATTAACATTTGCAGAGCAATTAGTTAAATGCTATATGCTATAAATAAATGAGTCCACATTTTCATTGTTTCAAGTATGATATTATGAAGTTGAGGTAAAGAAGCTTCGAAGAGAGACAGGAAGAGTTGTATTATATGTGGGCAACAACTTACTGTTTGAATTATTTGTCAGGTAAAATACAAGTTGCATGCACTATATCCCAAAAAAGAAGTAGGTATTTAAGGTCTTCAACAACTTAGAATTCAGCTAACAGGTTCAACAGTTATTTTTCTTTAACCTATTTTCTTCTGTTCACTGTACAGAATTGGAAAGATATTAATTATGAGAAAATGTCAATTTCATTTATAAGAAAATTTAGTTGTGTGTCAATTATATGATGTATTTGAAAATGTATTTGAAAGTATATTAACACATTTTACTCTGCTTATGTTTAGTCTTTCTTTGTAAGACTTAACATGATTGGTTTGTGGGTGAAATGCATATCATAATTAGATACCTTTGGAATGATTAGTTTCTATTTTTCCTGGTAAGAAGTGCTGCAAAATTCATAATCGTTTATTTTGCATTTTTGTAGATCAATCTTGATACTTGAGTATTCATATTTTTTGCAGAAGTTGATCATATTTCAATAAATCTTGTTTTGACCACTGGATTTGCTTTCTATTGTCCTTTTTGGTGTTGGTAGGGGGTGGGGATTAATGATGACTTGTAAATTTATACCTAGCTGGTATATACTGTTGTCCTTGAAGGCTATGAGGTAAGGCCTTTAAGGCAAATTTTTCACACAATCCTGAATTCCATACAGTCACTTTCCCAAGACCACCAATCAAATAGAGCTTTCAAGGGCCTGGGACCCCCATAGACTAAATTTGAGGGGGACAAAGTGAAAGGTGCCCATTGGCCTGGCTCTCTCTTAGAGTTCATCAAATGCTTCATTCCTCACCCGAATGAACAAGTCGGAATTGGTAAATGTCAGAGTGGGTACTTCTTGCAGTGGGTAAATATCACATACAGTATGGCGAGTACTCATTGTAGTGGGCAAATGTCACATAGGGTGGAAACTCCTTGTAGTGGGTAAATGTCACACAGAGTGGGTACCTGGCCTCTTGTGTTTGACAAAAGCCCTTTGCACTTCATTCCCCACCCCCGTGAACAAGTTTGATTCGGATTTGATCAATATCAAGAGTGGGTACTCCTCGTAGTGGGTAAATGTTACATAGATTGAGTACTCATTGTAGTGGGTAAATGTCACACAGGGTGAGTATCTGGTCCTCATTGTGTTTAACAAAAGCCCTTTGCACTTGCTTTATTCCCCACCACCCCCGTAAACAAATCTGGCTCGGAAATTGTCAATGTCAGAGTGAGTACTCACAGCGAGTAATGTTAGGCCTACATACTGTTACTGTTTGGCAAGAACCAGCTAGGGCTGTAATTCATATTTGGAAAGTGCGTTTGGAGGGAGAGAGGGGGCGATATGGCCTCTTATCAAAAAAGTGGGGACAGGGAAAAAAAAATCCCCCAAATGTACTGATTTTTTTTTATTCTGTTGAAAAGTGGTAGAAGACATTTGCCTGGGTACATGTCATATGGTAAGTCTTCTAAAGCTTCTTTTCTTTTCTGTAAGCCTGGATACTGTTCACTTTAGCAACTAAAATTGCCAAGAAATGTAGGCCTATGTAACAGTACAGAGTTTACAACAGCTGGACAAATTCAGTATATATGTACTGTATATGTATGATGCATTACACACAAGTTGGTACACCTATTACGTATCCAGGCTATCTCCACGAGAGCAGTGTCAAAGTGCATGTTGTGAAGTGATTTAATGAGGGTTTTTCCGGGATTTTTTACGACTTCTGATAAGTGATGTAGGGAGTTTTACGACGGCGGCTACACATATTGATATAACCGTTTTACGATTGTCCGCTCTCCATGTGTGGAAGCTCTTTGGTTTGACAATCATCAGACATCTTTTTTCCTGGTAGCTTTTAATAAAGGGTATGATGGAGATTCCTGCAGGACCTCGTAACCGTACACAACTGCTCCCATTCAACTAATGTTGGTGGATGTCATGAAGTCTAAAATCAACGCTTTTGCTACCTCCTGCTTCAGGATTATGCTAAATATCAAATGGAGAGATTGTGTCTCAAATGCCAGCATATATGACATGACCAACACTAAGCCTCTTATCCACTGTGTGCGGAATCGCCAACTGAGATTCTTGGGACACATCCTTCGTCTCCCGGAGGAGAAGCCCGCTAGAAGATATGCTCTCTAGTCTCTACATTCCAACACATGGCAAAAGAAGACCTTGCAGGTCTACTAAGGTTTACGCACCTTGTGTTAGTTACCTTCAACATATGTTAGGGTATGATAAGACATCCAAGCAGAACAGATAGCCACATTTGCCAAAGATTGCTGTGCATGGAGATATATTGTGGTCGCCTGCTCCACAGCCGAAGGATGAAGAAGATGATGATGATGATGATGGTGATAATGATGATGGTGATGATGATGATGATGGTGACAAAAGTACAATGACATTTGGATAATTTATGATGATATAGCCTGAAAGAGAGCTTGTGTAGCTTCCAAATGAAGTTACACAAGCTACAGTTGCCATCATTAATTTGCAACTTTCTGGCGCAGCCTGTTCTCCTGTATATTATTTTTGCTCAAACTGCCCCAGCAGTATTAGATCACTGCATTTGGGCTATTGATGTAAGATACAGAAAGACATACCCTGTATAAATATACTTAATTTACTGATGAATGTGTAGCCCTACAACTATTATGATATCACCACCCAAACAAGATTTTGGAATGTTTCATTTTACTTTAAAGTGAGCTATTTTCCAGAGAGTGGTAAAATATATTTGCTTAGGGGTTGGATTTATCTTTGTTTGTTATTGTAAGGAGACTGACACAACGGCCTTGCTCTGTATTAGCATTATTGACTTTCCAAACATTTCAAGATGATTGATGCAGTCTGAGGTTAAGTGCTTAGTTTGGAGATGAAAGTGTGCTTTAAAGCAAATTTGGAATGGATTCCCAAAATGTAAACATTAGTTTCTGTCCAACAGCTAGTTCATGTATGTTCACAAGAATATGATTTACTCACATGCATCAAGGGGAAGAAAAGAGTTGAACAAAATCTACGTTTTCAGGGGTTATAAGTGCAGGAAAATGGGGAATTCACGGGTAGAAAAAAAACATAAAAAGTATGTTAAAAAAAAAATGTAGCATCCTCTATTGCAGGAGCATCCCCATCCTTGGGCTGAATGGTGGCATGAGTAACTAAGCAGTTGGATGCCACCCAGTGTCAGAAAGTGAGGGTTACGGGAGGGGGGAAATACACCAGAGGGGCTAAGAATATAATTAAAAGAGATACCCCACAAGTACGTCCTCACCCACCCACAGGCATGAACAGGATTACAGATGGGAAAGGGAGGGTAAAACCTAAGCTACAAGCTATCCTAATTACTGCCTAAAGAAATACAAAGAGAGAGCAGGATATAAATTATGCAAAGATAAATACGTTTGATTCAAACACACTTCCTGTTGCTATGTTTTAATGGTTCTCATTTACGAAGACATGTCCCCATAGGGGGCAAAGGGAGGGTAGTTCCTTAAGGGAAGCCTCAAAATTCTAATTGAGTTTCGCGAGTTTCTTTCTCTTCGTGGACAAAATTAAAGAAAACTAAACTCGGTGCAAAAATGAGATACATAAGTGGCACCCAGACAGCTTGATAAATTTCATAAATGTTTAAATGTTCACGGTACAGCTCGAATGAGTGTTAAAAAAAAAAAAAGTTTGAAATAACCAGGAAGCACTTAGCTTCCTCAAAATAACCAGCAAGCACCTAGCTTCCTCAAAATAACCAGCAAGCACCTAGCTTCTCAAAATAAGCAGCAAGCACCTAGCTTGCTCAAAATAAGCAGCAAGCACCTAGCTTCCTCAAAATAACCAGCAAGCACCTAGCTTCTCAAAATAACCCTCAAGCACCTAGCTTGCTCAAAATAAGCAGCAAGCACCTAGCTTCCTCAAAATAACCAGCCAGCACCTAGCTTCCTCAAAATAACCAACAAGCACCTAGCTTCCTTAAAATAACCAGCAAGCACCTAGCTTCCTCAAAATAACCAGCAAGCACCTAGCTTCCTCAAAATAACTAGCAAGCACCTAGCTTGCTCAAAATAACCAGCAAGCACCTAGTTTGCTCAAAATAAGCAGCAAGCACCTAGCTTCCTCAAAATAACCAGCAAGCACGTAGCTTCCTCTAAATAACCAGCAAGCAAAATAACCAGCAAGCACGTAGCTTCCTCTAAATAACCAGCAAGCACCTAGTTTCCTTAAAATAACCAGCAAGCACCTAGCTTCCTCAAAATAACCAGCAAGCACCTAGCTTCCTTTAAATAACCAGCAAGCATCTAGCTTCCTCTAAATGACCAGCAAGCACCTAGCTTCCTCAAAATAACCAGCAAGCACCTACTGTAGCTTCCTCAAAATAACCAGCAAGCACGTAGCTTCCTCAAAATGTACTTCCAAGGGGAAGAGTTTGACAGACAGAGGGGGAACAAACAAGACACGTTCCCTTCTCAAGCAATTGAAGGTTTGTTGCAAACTAAGATCAAATAGCTGATATAAATAAAATCAATAGTTCTTACAGAAACTCACGAGGGCATGGGCGGCACAGCTCGTGAAACTAATATTTCACCAGACCTACATCATAATTCAGGGTCGCTGGTAGGGAGGGGACCTAAAAACTTTCCCCACAAGGAATATCAAGCCTCTATACCAAAAATTCCTAAAATACCTGGCATGGGGGAACTCAAAAATTGCCAAGTGCCATGCCCCTTGCCCCTACACAAATTGTACAAGCCTAGTGCCGAATTTAGAATAAACAACTAACAGTGTACCAGCCAGAAAACGTGAGGGAGATGCCCGGCGTCCTTAAATCTGACCATGATCCCAGACTTTGCTCCCCTTGAAATGAATAGGATTAAGATACATTACACTTAAAACGAGCCATTACGCCGCATGTCTCCGGTAGCCTCAGCGTGTCAAGCTGTATCCAAACACTCAAAAATAAAAATACTAAGCCATGGATAACGAGCCAAAATTCTCTCTTACAGTCTTACAAAATACATGGCCTCTATATCAGAGCCTAGAGAGCAAGTGTTTGGGCGCTCCCAAACAGCATGGCCTCTATATCAGAGCCTAGAGAGCAAGTGTTTGGGTGCTCCCAAACAGCATGGCCTCTATATCAGAGCCTAGAAAGCAAGTGTTTGGGTGCTCCCAAACAGCATGGCCTCTATATATCATAGCTTAGAGAGCAAGTGTTTGGGTGCTCCCAAACAGCATGGCCTCTATATATCAGAGCCTAGAGAGCAAGTGTTTGGGTGCTCCCAAACAGCATGGCCTCTATATCAAAGCCTAGAGAGCAAGTGTGGGTGCTCCCAAACAGCATGGCCTCTACATCCGAGCCTAGAGAGCAAGTGTTTGGGTGCTCCCAAACAGCATGGCCTTTATATTACAGCCTAGAAAGCAAGTGTTTAGGTGCTCCCAAACAGCATGGCCTCTATATATCAGAGCCTAGAGAGCAAGTGTTTGGGTGCTCCCAAACAGCATGGCCTCTATATCAGAGCCTAGAGAGCAAGTGTTTGGGTGCTCCCAAACAGCATGGCCTCTATATCAGAGCCTAGAGAGCAAGTGTTTGGGTGCTCCCAAACAGCATGGCCTCTATATCAGAGCCTAGAGAGCAAGTGTTTGGGTGCTCCCAAACAGCATGGCCTCTATATCAGAGCCTAGAGAGCAAGTGTTTGGGTGCTCCCAAACAGCATGGCCTCTATATCAGAGCCTAGAGAGCAAGTGTTTGGGTGCTCCCAAACAGCATGGCCTCTATATCAGAGCCTAGAGAGCAAGTGTTTGGGTGCTCCCAAACAGCATGGCCTCTATATATTAGAGCCTAGAGAGCAAGTGTTTGGGTGCTCCCAAACAGCATGGCCTCTATATCAGAGCCTAGAGAGCAGGTGTGGGTGCTCCCAAACAGCATGGCCTCTATATCAGAGCCTAGAGAGCAAGTGTTTGGGTGCTCCCAAACAGCATGGCCTCTATATTACAGCCTAGAAAGCAAGTGTTTGGGTGCTCCCAAACAGCATGGCCTCTATATCAGAGCCTAGAGAGCAAGTGTTTGGGTGCTCCCAAATAGCATGGCCTCTATATCAGAGCCTAGAAAGCAAGTGTTTGGGTGCTCCCAAACAGAAATATGAGTTAGCTACGTCCACAATGGAAAGGAATCTGCAGCATGGCTGTACGACTGGGACATCTGGACCTGCACAAAAGAAAATAAGAAGAAAATATGTTAATGAGTTATCTAGATACCTGAAGTGTTCCGCATTTGGGTATCACATGTCCCAAACATTATAGGGCTCAGTTACAATAAAAATACAGTTATAATAAACTACGGAAAATATGGGAAATAAGCGAAATGACAACCTTGGGCTTCACAATAATATATATATCTTTTTTAAAGATTTCTTGAGTAAATAACATTATGTGTGGTAAATATGTAGTCTTAGCATTCCCCATGTACAGTAATTGTGTGATGAATAGTACATTAATTGTAAAAGAGGGAAGCATATGAAGATGTATTCACTACATTAATATTATTTTCTGTTGCGATTTTTCATGTGAAGATGTTTGACATCTTTATTCAGAACCGTAGGAAATTTTATAATTAATTCCAACTATGGGGAAGGGATGATGTATCAATAGGAAGAAATAAATTAGAAAAATGATATTCTAGCCTCTGGGTGTGACTATTGCTTTAATAATTCATGTAGAAAATATAGAAATTTTGCCATTTTTTATTGAATGCATTACCTGCAGTCATCTATAAAAAAAAAAAAACAGATTAACTTCGTTTTGAAATAGTGTTTGAATTCCTGTACATGTGCATAATTGAACTTAAAAAATCAGCAAACTGTCAAGTGAAGCTGATGTAGGTATACCGTAGTAACTGTACTTTAGTAATACTGTGAAAAGACTTGTGAAACTAGAGGCAATGAACGTGAAAATGTTTCTGATTTTTCCAAAATATGATCCTACATTTTCTGATTAATTTTTATATCAAGTTCAATAGCCATAGCTTTCATGGCTGCAACTTTCAAAAGCAAGAAGGGATCATCAACAAGTTTGGACCCACTGTGCTTACAAATTGCAAACAAACTGATGAGATATTTCTTTGTTATTTAAAAAAGAAAAACATTCTCTATCTCCCTTAACACTACTGTTTAGTAGATCATGAAGCAGAAGGCATACATAGTTTGGAATTATTTCTTCATGCAGTCACTCATGACGTGTCCTTCTCCTTAAAAATTTGTTCCAGCAAATCATAACCACAAACTTACAGTAGCAAATAGTGAGATCACTTTATCTTAATTAAGATAACCACACAATAAGGACTTCATCCATTGCTAATATGATATTCAGCACCAACTTCCACAACAACTAAGGTTTTCAGAATAAAGAAAATAAAGAGGAAAAGTCTGACCTGACTTGGTTATTTATCAGGTCGGGTCTGACTGTTTGAAACTTTAAGGAGCAAAACAAATGCTTGTTCTTGTCATTTAAAGGAATAGAGATTTTATATTCATCAGAAAGAGCTTGAAATTTAGCCAGAATAGTCTTTCAATTATGTGAACAGCACTATAGTTTCCAAGATATAATTCAATTACCATGCAGTGAACAGAAACTTGGTCTCACCAACAGAAAAGAATGCTCTGGACGGACTAAAACGTATCAATTCTTAAAAAGCAAATTTAACACAAAGATCAGAGAATGTGGGTGATAGCTGTACATGTAGAAAAAGCCGAAGGGAACATAATATCTTGATTAAAATGTAAGCCAATGAGGGGAAAGGGCAGACTTTTACTCTAAAGATGATTAAAAACATATAACTATTAGAGTATTTTGGATTAAATTGAATGTTGTGAGCTAAAGCAATGACTAGGACAAGAGCCATAAAATTATTTGGCTTTGATCCTTAAAAATTACATTGCATCCTTTTTGTTTCTTTGAGATTGTTCTGTATGGGTCAACTTTATGTTTAGATAATTACCAAAAATTGTTTGGAGGGGCCTGTCATGAATCATTTCAACAGGTCTTAAAAACACCAAAAAACTGCAGATTATTGGTGAAGTGTTCATGTATTTGTAGACTTCAGAGAAAATACCAACCAACTGTGGTTCCTTGGGTCCACCTCTAGCCTCACAGCTCCAGAAAATATTTTTAAATAACAGAGTGATGTACATGCATTTTTTTTTTGTTGCAACAGGTTTAAGATTCCTGAGGGCACTGCGCTTGATACAGCTTTCAGAAATTCTTCAGTTCCTAACTATCTTGCGGACAAGTAACTCCATCAAGCTGGTCGGTCTTGCAACTATATTCATCAGCATGTGGCTCACTGTAGCAGGAATGGTGCATTTGGTATGTAAGAATTTGGTTTTAGATCTTACAGAAACCTTAGCTTGCTGCACTCTTGCGACAAGCCAACAATTTTTAGCTTGTGCAAGCATACTGTAAGCTGACATGGCAAGCTTGCGCAAACCATTACATTACCTTGCGCAAGGTAGCATAAACTATCTGGTAGCTTACGCAAACTTGCAGAAATTTTTTGCTAGTTTGCCCAAGCTTGCAGTAAGATTTTGCTAGCTTGCGCAAGCTAGCAGTTCCAAATACTAACATGCAGCAAGCTTGCTGCAAGCTTCCCACGACCTCGCAGCAAGCTTTCCACGACCTTGCAGCATGTTTGCGCAAGCTTGCGCATGCTAAAAATGTTAGCTTGTTGTAAGCGTGCTGCAAGCTAAAATTTCTGTAAGGGTACATTATACTGTAAATTATAGGCCTGAAATTATTCTTCATTACAATAAAATATTTCAGAAGACGTTCACTTTTTTATGTAGTGTTGAGCTTCATTTTTTATGTACAACAATCCCTCTTTTCTCCGAACATGCACCTTTGTTACTGGAACACCTTTGCTATCGAAACAGGTTGGTTATCCAACTATCAAACTGTTTGCTGAAACTCTCAGGCATATATAAGGCTTTGAAAGTAGAGGACATCTTTAACTGCACGTGATCCAGAAACTATAACAATGTGCTATTGTGTTCTGTGCATTAAACTGCATCAGTGACTTTAATTCGAGTCTGGGATGATGAAATTGGACTAAGCATGTAATACCTGCGCTACTTCTCCTGAGCTTCATTACGCGTGCCTCTGCTTTCTGTTTTGTATGCACTGCAACCGCCGATTTTGGCCAAATTTGACGGTTGCACATCACACGTCTCCTATCTGATGCACGTTGGGCTTATTATTAATGCCCCTATAATAGCATACTGAAAGGAAAGAGCTTGCACACTTAATGTTGGGTATTTTTTCATTGTCGTACTTGAAAGCGACTTAATAGCGTCATGTTTATTCTGATGGAGCAACTGTGTTAACGAGTTTCAAAAGTGTGCCATGAGTATATAGTATACTGTGTCAGTGGCGGATCTAGGATTTGTAAAAGGGGGGTGGCTAGGGAGAGCATGAATGGGTGATTGTAAGTTGTGGGAAAATATTGTTGCATTAGCGGCAATCTTGAGTGCGAAGCCCGAGATGTTCGGTGTGGGGTTCAGGAGCCCGCTAAAGGGCCCCTGTGGGGTCCAGGGGCAAAGCCCCGGTAGGGGTCGAGGAGGCGAAGCACCGGAAGCTCCTGGAATATTTAATATTTTAGGGTTTAAATTGGCCGCAAAATGACTCAAAACATGCTTAATGTTCAAATACATTTTACTCTTAATTTTTCAGAAAAGTGTGGGATGTATAACTCCCCCCCCCCTCCCCCCTCCTTGATCTACACCATGGTGATCGAGGTGTGAAGATTTTAATAATTTTTGAAAGACTAAGCTCCTATCTATAACCGTGGATGTAAGTCCCTGCGTGAAAGGTGAGGATGTCCTACATCCTTCTGATTCCCCCCAAAAAAACCTTTAGCGGGTCCAGGGGAAATTTAGCCCAGGTGGGGATCGAGGTGGCAAAGCCCCTGAAGCTCCTGGAATATTTAATATTTCATTGTTTAAATTTGCTGCAAAATGACTCAAAACATGCTTAATGTTCAAACACATTATACTCTTAATTTGTCAAAAAGAATGGGATGTATACCCCTCCCCCCCCCCCCCCTCCTTGATCTACGCCCATGGTGGCCGAGATGTGGGGGTTTGAATAATTATTGAAAGACTAAGCTTCTATCTATAACCATGGATGTAAGTCCCTGCTTGAGAGGTGAGGATCAATGCTATAATCAAGTTCGGTCTATGCTTAGCTTATGTTTACGTTTAGGTAGCTGTGCGATCTGCCGTGATTAACAAGCAGTATGTACATACTTAATGACACACGTGCATACTTGCAATTGGGTAAGAAGAAGCACTAAAGTAATAGCACATCTATTCTAAGTCTATGTATAAACGTAATTTTAACCATTGGTGTTCACTCTACCAGTTCACCTGACATAATTTTGATCAATTCACATTAAAAGAAATAATTCCAAAATTCTTATTGCTCAGGAAATATCGTATGCGAGGAAGGGTATGAAAGTATTGCCCAAGCCCCCCCCCCCCCCTCCCCTGATCCGCCCATGGGTGTACCAAAAACTTTGCTCTCTCTCTCTCTCTGACAGTGACATTCTGTATACAAATCACCTGAATTTAAGTAGGCATCAGAATATTGGGATCTCTCCATTCATCCGTTCCGTATCAAACAGCAAGAGCCTTATGTTTGTAAAACAATCATTAAGCCGTTAAATAACTCTGCCTTTAAGGCCCTCCAGATACAGAATAAGTAATGGATATTTAATCCGAGAAGTTTGCAGTAGATTTATTCAATTTAGGACTGCCCGCATGGAAATTCCTTGTCTTAATTGCAAAGACAGCAGTCATGCATGGGTCAGATGGATTTAATTGGAAAATCAAAGAGGCTTTCGATTTCTGTTTCTACGTGCAGCGTAAGCTTTCTTTTATCTAGGGGTGTAACATAGTAGTTTTGTTTACTTACATAGAGCAATTAGGCTGTGACATCACAACTAATCTTGATTTTAGTCGTTTCTACACAAATGATACTCAACTTTAAACTGAAATATATCCTTAACGGAATAAGATTTTTGAATGCTTTCTGCACTATCTTGTTTCTTTTGAAGTCCTCTTGCACATAAGATAGACTTGCTTGACCCTTGAACTAATCCTTTAAAGGTGTTCACTACCATCACATACAAAAAATGTTTGTGTGTGTGTGCGAATAATCTAGAGACTCCTGAATATTAAACCCTTTTATTTCACGTGAGTGCCCCTTTTGCAAATTATGAAAAAGTGTTTTTGAATAGAGAGAGAGAGAGAGAGAAAGAGAAAAAAATAATTTTCAATAAAATTCATACAAGTTAATCAAAAAGGTCACTCTACTTCACCCTATGCTCCAAACATGCGTCCATGGGATAGATGGGGTGGGAAGGAAGAATTAATGCAGAAAGTGAATTCACAATTAACTAGCCAAAATAACAGCAGATTATGCAGTTTTCCACCTTTTTTCTATAAATTTGTTATAGTAAACCTGAAACATAAAAGTTCCCGTACAGAGATTTTAGCTTGCAGCACGCTTGCGACAAGCTTACAATTTTTAGCTTGCGCAAGCAACAGGGATGAGCCTTTTCAGTGAATTCACTGAATTTCAATGATTTTTCCCCTCTTACATGGTTTCTTTATTTGCCATATGGTTTTCTTTTTCAAAACTCATATTTTTAAAAAGGGAAACCAGTACTACAAAGAGTGTGTGGCCTCATATGTACAGTTTGGCCTTGTAGCCTATACATGATCAAAGTCAGTATTTCAAAGCCCATATTTCATGTTCAGCGAATTTTTTTTGTAAGCCAGGCTTATCCCTGAAGCTAACATTAGCTTTCACAAGTCAGCATAGAATATTGATTAGCTTGCAGATAGTTTTGCCAGCTTGCACAACCTTGCAGATAGTTTTTGCTAGCTTGCGCAACCTTGCAGATAATTTTTACTAGCTTGCGCAACCTTGCAGATAATTTTTGCTAGCTTGCGCAAGCTAATTTGTTCCAAATAGTGGCTAGGGCCAGCTAAAAATTGTTAGCTTGTCGCAATCTTGGTGCAAGCTAATATTTCTGTAAGCAGTCCGGTCTACACTCGCAATCAGGAGATCTCCCAATTGTGAGATCTCCTGATTGGGAGGTAGGACATGTACTGTTGCTAATAAGTTCAGCCGTTAAATTGTTTTTGCTTGTCAAATTCTGTAATTCTAAAGTTGTATACTTTGTTAAAATGATATTGGAATTAATATTACTGTATAATTTGAGCATTTTTAGTGATTAAAATGTTAAAATCGGCTCTTCAAAAAATATTGAAATTAATTTTTAAAGATTGCTTGATAATTCCCTGGTGAAAGTGAAATTTGCGCTGGTGAAAATAGAGAAAATGATTTTATCGTTTTGTTACACCAATAAAATTTGAATATTTCGCATGCATTTCTCCTACCTTTGTCGTCAACCTATTTAACCGTTATGTATTTCTTCAGAGCGATTTGAATTTGGAAAGATGCATTGTGGGTTATAATGACAAAAAATTTCCAATCGGGATATCTTCCGTTCGGGGGCGTGGACCGAACCAATAAGGGTCAATTCTTTATCTTTAATTGCTATATTTTCCACCTTTTTTGAAGTTAAACTTTCTGTGCAATATGATCTTAACTGAAAATGGTAACAATAAAAGTATGTCAACTTCAAAGGGGATTCAAATCTTTTGGTATTTTGGAGTGCTAGACCGATAAGTGAGGGCGCTCATTTTTACGAATTTCACAAATAAATTATCCACAACAGATCGATAAACTTTATGCCTCCATAGCCCACAGATGACATGAGGGAAAAGGTGACTCTAATATTCATATTAACCAGAAAATTAATATACCCTTCGTGCTAGATAAGCATTCCATTTTTTTGGGAGGACCCTCAAAATATGCCCTCACTTTTCGGTCTAGTGCTACTTTGAAGATTTTAACTTTCTGTATTTATTTTTCAGGTACTACTTAAGAAGTATCTAGTAAAAGCATTTTAAAGGTCAATACCTTGAAACAAGTTTTTGAATAGGTTTGTGACAGAGACAACCATTATCATGTAGGTAGATGTTACCTGCATCTTGAGATATAAGAAAACGTGTAGGAGAATTAAGTTGTCAAATATCTGGATCTTTAAGGACAGCCTCCCATAACCCTCCAGAGAATGATATAAATAGTGATTAACAAAGGCTTCAAACAGCTTTTCAAATGAAATAAGAGATGTAATAAGTAATTTCAGATCCCATGGAGCTATGGGGGAATCATTTCAAAGTCTTCAGAAATATAGTTCTTCTATTAGGTTAGAGCATACAGTATATACACCCAGCAGGGATTTTAGTTGTGCTCTGAAGAAGCAATTTGAGAAATTTAAAGGATAAGTTCAGTGGTTTAAGCATGTGCATCGTATATGAAAGAGGACTCTAAAAGAAACAAAATAGTGAAAAAAGCATTTGAATATCTTATTCAGTTAAGGAGATATTCAAGTTTAAAGCTCTGTCTTATCTGACAGAAATGACTGGTGTAGTAAGTCTACTATGGAAAGTTGGTGTCCTCATACTCACATTCTTAGCAATTTTGAATGCGTTTTAAAGAAAGTTTATTTAAATTTTTTTCCAATTCAAATTATTTTTCATCAAGCTTTTTTCAGGTGGTACATTATAAATACCCTTACTAGATTCAATTTTACTATTTTTCTGACATATCCCATGGTTTTTAAGCCTCAAAATTGCAGGACAAAATATGATAGAATACATAACGACTTTGAGGAATCTGAGGCTATGACATCACAACTAGTCTGATTTCAGTCATTTCTATACAAATGATACCAAACTTTAAACTTTGATACCTCCTGAACGGAATAATATTTTTGAATGGTTTCTTCACTATTTTGTTTCTTTTGAAGTCCTTGTTCATATAAGATTTGCTTGGCCACTGAATTTATCCTTCAAATTGTGCCTTAACTTCTAGTGAGGCCATCCTTAAACAATGGCAGCTTGCTGTGTAACAGTTTCATAGGAGTAGGGATGCAGGAAGGGAAATCGGCCCACACAATTATAAACAAAATTCAGACAGAGGTTTGTTGAAAATTTTGAAGACAAAATGATCAATATCTCCTAATTTTGATACCTGGCGGTTTTAAAATGGTTTTCAACTGAATTAATCTGATTCTGCTCTATCGGTCCATATATATATCCCTTTAAATACTTGCCTCAAACTAAATCCATTACTTGATCAAAACATATTAGGGATACTGACAGAGCACAAAATATCAGCCCTGAGAGCTGTCAACTTTATCAACTTTTGAAATGTCTGTAGCCATAGCAAACTAGACATGAGGAATGATTAATTATTTGGGAGAGAAAAAATATTATCACCAGCAAAATCTCTGCAACAAAAGTATGGGTAAGAATTATGACCCTTTCATATATTTGAATTGCTTCCTATTCATTTATTGACTTTATTAATGCACTAAAATTTGTAGGATTTCTGATTTTGCCTCTTCAAAAAACTGCACAATTTCACGGTATCAAATTTTTGACCTGCAGTGTGTTATTTCAAAATTCTGATGAAAAACGACGCTCTTTCTGACAAATTCTTCTTTAAGATGGGATATCACAGTTGATGACATTTATTAAGCAGATATTGAAAGTTGTAAAATCTTAGAACATGATTAAATAGAATACACACAAGTAAAAATGTGCAAGTGGTGATATGTCACTTCCCAATTCGTCACTTGAGTATTTTTTTAAAAGGAATATTCTCATGAATTTTAATTTTAATTTATATGACAGGATCGACTGCTAAAGAAACAAATTGGTAGAAAAACCATGTTGAAATTTGATTTGATTTTGGAGTTATAATTGCATTTGAAAGATTTCATCAGTGTGACCTCGCAGTGTAAAATGTGATGCCATAAATTCAGATTCAAGACAATTCTTAGACCTTAGTATTATGTACAATGTGATGTCATAAATTCTGATTCAATACAATTCTTAGACCAATGCATTTTCATAAAAGAAAACAAAAATGTTTTACCTTTTACTTAAAGTGTAATTAAAGGAGACATAAATTCTGATGCAACCATTATTTCTTCTGATAGAGGATAAAAATCTTAACCAACTTTCAAAACAGCAAGTCAAATCCTTATTCCTATTACAAGTTATTCATGTTTGAAATCAACACATGGGGGCTGCCTTTTTTCAATACTGTATTGAAATATTGTGCACGATGACATAATTTCCCCATTTGGGACATAAGAATTATAATGTATTTTTTATAAATGTGATTAAAGTTTTTATTCCAAAATGATGTGACACAAAGTTTTAACAGCATGTTTTGATCATTTCATGTGTACACAAAAGTTTTCTTGATTCTTACAAAAGAAAAACAATTTTTCACGAGCTAGAAAACTTGAGGTAGATTATAAAGAAATACAAAGCATTTCATCAGCTGGGCTGATGACATCATAATCTGCATGTTTTGTAATCAAAATGGCAGCTCTCATGGTACTATTAGGAAATAGCATTTAAGTTTTTAGTAATAACAAAAAATGTGTTAGATAGCTTCAGGAGTTTTGAAACTTGGTCAGAAGATTTGTTATTTTCAATTCTATCATATGAAACAATGATTATGTCAGACTTTATGTCTCCTTTAAGGTACATGAGCAGATGGGCAAACTACATTTTCATAAAGTGTATGTTTAAACACCATTTCAATAATTAAGCTAAAACTGCTTCCAGAAAGTTAGGAAGAGGCAATTCATTTTAAAAGAAATAAAAAAAAAAAAATGGTCTTTTTAAATAAATTATATATCAACATGACTTTTGCATCAAATTCTTTCTGTCATAGTCCTTTATCATTTATATATGAAAATGGAATTTTATGGGAATATTCTTGGAGAAAATTGATTTTTTGGAATCTTTTTTCACCATTTTGTTCCTTTTTTTTTTTTATAAATATTTTTGGTATAAAATGAAAATGCATGACCACTCATCTTATCCTTATTGTAATAATTATTTGTAATTAAAGATTAATGTTGAGGTAGAGTGTTTATATGCGTATTTAATGCACGGGGCAAAGGACTGGCCAGAGTATGAGTGCAAAGTGTTTCGAACCGTGCATTAAATACACATATAAACATGATGCCAAAACATTAATCTTTTAATACATTTTTTGTGTTAGGTTGTTTCAAATACATAAAAACCAACAGAAAAGAATGAAAAGTGTGAAAAATTTACTACAATTTTTTGCTTTGTTAAGAAATTCACCTGTTGTAAAAATGGACTAAACCAAATGCTCAACGTCATGCATTAAGGGAATTTAATGCACTGGTCATGATATACAAACACTCCATTAAGATTTTATAATGTACATTTAGTAATTTTACCAGTGTATTGCTCCCTACAATCAAATTCTCCATGTACGCTGTTAGCTTTATCTATAACCAAAATAAAGGACTGTTTATCCTAGAATATGTGCATCAAGTATGGGCGTTTATAACTTTTGAATGTCATTTACCTACGTTATCTTACACAAAGTGTTCATAATTGCAAGCTTTGCAAGTACCTCGTAAAAAATTTACATTTATCTGAAATTATGAAACATATTGTATGTTTTCAACACTCAATCAAATTTGGTAACATATGGCTATACTTTTTTTGTTGCCTTGTTAAAATTTGTACTGACTTTCTAGTACTTTTAATGTTGTATTAATGGCCTATATGTCATTGGTAAGCTATTTTGCAGGTTCAGGAAATGTGCAAATATTGGAAGATAATTCAAATAGATTTGAATGAAAGATACATTTTGTATGTGCGTATCTGCTTATGACATTAAGGGATGGTCATTGATGCATTTCCTGAGAAGATGAGGAAAATGATTAGAATAGAATTTAGGTGACATGACTGCTTTTATCATCTATTTTCTTACAATTGAAATGAATTTGTTTAAGGGAAAAGTGGAATTACTCATGAAGTTAGTTCTGGGAAGTTGTTTCTTGTCAATTAAGTTGCTTTGCCACATTTGAAGTTTTTTCTCTTTAATTTTACTCAGACTGTCGCAGTGCCGTTAAACCTCATCAAACAAACAAACTTTAATTTGGAACAGTGTTCAGTTATTGTGATACAACTTAACTTCTCTGGCTCTTTTAAGCTTTGTCTTTGATGTGTCGACAACTATTTCACAATCAAGCAATCAATCAATCCATCCATCCATCCATCCATCCATCCATCCATCCATCCATCCATCCATCCATCCATCCATCCATCCATCCATCCATCCATCCTCCCATCCTTCCTTTCATCCATCCATCCATCCATCCATCCATCCATCCATCCATCCATACATCCATCCATACATACATACATACATACATACATACATACATACATACATACATACATAAGGAATTAAATGAAAAAGTGGTGGAGAAAGTATTTAAAAATCTTATTCCGTTAAAGGATTAGTTCAGTGGTCAAGAAGTTTATCTTCTATTAAAAAGGAATTCAAAAGAAACAAAGTGGCGAAGAAACTAGTTTACTAGCTTATTCTGTTAAGGAGATATTCAAGTTGAAAGTTCTTCTGATCTAGCTGTGTAGAAATGACTGGTGTAGTAAGTCTACTATGGAAGGTTAGCCTCTTATCCTCACATTCTTTACTATTCTTAATGTATTTTAAAGAAAATTGATTCAACTTTTTTTACCTTTTGAATTATTTTTCATCAAACTTTTTCTTCAGGTGGTCAATTATAATAACCTTGACAAGATTCTGTTTTACTACTTTCATAACATGCTTACTCATTAATATGCATAATATCACTCCCAAAAACAACAACAGAACACGATGGTTTTTAAGCCACAAAATCGCAAGACAAAATATGATAGAAAACAAAGATTTTTAGGAATCTGAGGCAATGACATCACAATTAGTCTGATTTCAGTCGTTTCTAATCAAATGATACAGAACTTTAATCTTAGATATATCTCTAAGCTTAACTGAACAAGATATTTCAATTAATGAGCAGCACTTTCTTCACCATTTTGTTTCTTACGTTTTCTTTCATATAAGAATAACATGCTTGACCACTTATCTCATCCATTATACTTCAACCATTATATTTTCAAGATTTTAAAATCTCGTTTATCAATTTAGATATTTTACAAGACAATTTTTGGTGATTTGGTAATTATATAGAGCAAGCTTGTCATGTTAGCTAGCATAAGTTGTTGGTATGAATTTAGAACTTCACCCCAAAGGAATTATGATAAATTGATATTAATTAAGTTCATATGTAGGTGAGTTTGATACGAAACTGAAATATGACAATCAGCATGCAGCTTCTGGTTGATCTGTAGAATTAAAATACATACTGATTGTTTTGGAATCTCGGTTATTCTTGTGATGGTTTAAGAGAACTTTTGCTTGTGGGTGAATGCATTTTGTCAAATCACAGCGTTCATTCTGTTGCAGAAGTGCTCATAGTTCATTTCGTGTAGATTTGTTAATGCTTGAAAGGCATTAAGAGATCGATTCCATTGAGCTAATGAGGAAAGCTTCAATTTGTTTATTTTTCTTTGACGCTGGCTATTGCTATATATTTTCCCATTTTGTTATTTTCTGCAAATATTCATCGTTCTAGTGACATTCGTAATGTTTTGCATGAAAAATCCCTTAATGTGTAGCTGTTACAGTAATAGATTATGGTGTCTTTGCTGTAATTTATTGTGGTGTCGATTAGGGCGTCTTCTTCAGCAAGTGCTGATTTGTGTGCAAGTATTAGGGCCAGGCATCTTTGAAAGGAAACAAACCATGACAGTACATTTCAATGGACATAATTACGCATATCGGTTGCTCTGAGATGACCATGGGGGTGGGTCGGGGGAAGGGGAGGGGGGGGGCGATAGTATTGCCTGCATGGTCAATTTTCAAGGTTGCAGACTCGAATTGAACCAGCAAGCTGATTGTGCCGAACACAATGTTGTTAGTATGTGTACAGTCATAGCAGCGCACTATTTCAACATGTGCCATTGCTTGAATACTCTCCAGTTACTCTCTTTCTTTGAAAGATATTATTTGCATATGTTACTAAAAGAAGAATTTAGTTACATATATTTCTTGCTTTTCATAACATCCTTGATGAATGATTTTAGGAACTACTAATCCAAGTATGTATAGCAGTACAACTTTGGCAAAATGTGTTTCTTGTAATGCAACTTTATTTCCGTCATTAAAATAACTGAAACTTCTATCATGTTTTTTGAGGATTGTATTTTGCTTGAAATAAATTGTAACTGAGAATATTATTGTAAAATTTTTGCACTAAGAATGCAATTTTAGTCCAAGAAAAAGAAATAACTGAAAACAATGTAAATCTAAGAAACGTATATAAAAAAAAAAAAATTACTTCATTAAACTTTATATAGCAGTATTTACTGCTATACTAGAATTTTTCGCAAAAATCTCACATCAATATATTTATATGAATAATTTGAACAATACTGTGTGATAACACATGAAACCTTTTTTTTTCTTATCAGGTTGAAAATTCTGGCGACCCCTGGGACAACTTCAATAATGTCTCACCAATTTCTTATTGGACATGTGTCTATCTGCTGATTGTCACAATGTCCACTGTAGGTTATGGTGATGTCACAGCTAAGACGGTCATTGGCAAGACCTTCATGACCTGTTTCATTTTTGGTGGCTTGGTAAGTTTTTATTTTTAACGAGTCAAAGATATGTTTTTTTCTTCACGAAGTTCACTTGAGAAGAGAGCCGTTTGAAACTGCAGAGTATCGCAGTCCCGCAAATCATCTTACAAAAATAATCTTATATAACAAATGCAAACGTGTGTAGGTCTAATCAAATGTACAGCAGACGACAGTGTTCCTGCCCGACAAAATGGTGAGGTAAACAAAGTCATGTGACCTGATGACATCAGCTGAAACACCCTTATACAGATTTTGAGCAGCTATCTTTGTCATGCATAATAATATGCATTTCTTATATATTATATTGTCCTGCAAATGTATTTAATTTTTTTCGTTTTTTGATATTGTTTGTCTATGTATTATCAATTTTATTGTAAAGCGCTACGATCCACGGGAGAGGCGCTACATAAATAAATTTCAATGATAATAATAATAATGCATCACAACATAAGCAATTCTGCAAACTTTGATAAGCCATAACTTAGAAAATACAAGTGCTTTTGACGTGATTTCAAAACTTTTGTGTTCTAAATTTAGAGCTGTATCTGGTGAATAGGAAATCTATTTATTAAGTCAGATTCTCCCCAGCTAATGAAAGCTCCTCAAATCACCACACACCTTCAGCATGCATGGCGTTGCTGTAAATAGAACACTGCTCTACCGTGAAGATGATTTAGTTGTACATTCTATGTAGAGTCACTAAGGGAGTGCAATGCTCCATTAATATTAAATTATTTCCCCTTGTGCTTTGCGTTGATTAATTTGGAGATATAGATCTTCCTTGCATATTCTTAAAAACATAATTTTTTACCGGCAAGGTATACCAGAATTACAGCAACAGTTATTAATTATGGTAGGTACAATTAATTTTGACATGTTTCGCTGTGGTGTCAATTTTTAGTTGCCGCTATAGCTCTTTTAATTTTTGGATAGCATAAGAAACTTATGCAGTCATGCTAGCGTGTGTATATATGTATGTATGTATGTATGTATGAATGTATGTATGTATGTTTGTCTGTGACAGAAGCTCTTAAACACGATATCTCAAGAACTGTGTGGCAGATTTATGTCATACGTGGTATATGGATGTGCTGTTGTTAGTAGATGAGCCCTATTGATTTTGGTGCTGATGTCGTAAATATTAATTAGTAAGCAGGGATAAATGTAAAATTCTGTTAACAAGCTTGTAAACACGATATCTCATGAACAGTGAGGTGGCCGGATGTATGCCATACTTGGTATATGGATGTGTTCTGGTCTGTAGATGATTTTTATCATTTTGGGAGGTGATGCCATGAATATTAATCAGTAGGTGGGGCTAAATGAAAAATTATGTTAACAAGGTTGTAAGCATGATATCTCAAAATCATTAAGGTGAATTTATGCCATACTTGGTATACGGGTGTGTTGTGATCTGCAAATGATCCCTTTTGTTTTTGGTGCTGATGTCATCAATATTAATGAAGTGGAAGTAACTGAAATTATGTTAATGCTCATATTTTCCACACTGTTCCAGTATGATGAATAAACTAAACATGTAAGAACATAACATTTAAAGATATAGGATACAAAAAATTATTCTAATTATCCAAAGTTAGCATCGGAACCACATGTGATTTTTCCCTCTGGTTCAGATTATATTGGTAGGTAATTTTGTTTACAGTAAGTGTATAGATTGTAATCCTTCTCTTCATTGTCATTGG
Organism: Chiridota heheva; assembly: GCA_020152595.1. NCBI lineage: Eukaryota > Metazoa > Echinodermata > Holothuroidea > Apodida > Chiridotidae > Chiridota > Chiridota heheva. Next base: position 244,464 of record JAIGNY010002606.1, on the reverse strand, counting down.
ACAAAGAGGTCAGTGACATCATCGGTAAAAATCTGGAGAATGGCTGGTCAGCAACCACAGAAAATCAAGGTTTTTGTTGCGGAATCTTCTCCTGATTGAGTGCGTCTTAAGATGGAAGAGACATAAGAGGACCAAAAAGGGAAGCGGTCAGAGGTGCAACTACATATAAGAATATCATCAGAATTAGAAAACTATTTTGGATGCCAGAATAATTTTATTATAAACGGGTGATTCTTAATAGGCGGCCCGCGGGCCAAATCTGGCCTGCCAGACAATCCAATCTGGCCTGCGAACATTAAATAATGCAATACAGTGTAAGATCAATCTGAATGAGAACAGTAAAAATTGCAAAATACTCATTTTGTATTTATTTTTCCTAAGCAGATCAGCTCGCTAATACATCGCGGCTTATCAAATAAAATGTTATCTTGAGTTCCGCTATAAATGGGGCTTGCGGCTTGTCAAAGGAAGGTGGATAAGGGAACCACTGACATCTGGCGTACATCCTTCTAATCGCGCACGCTCTCAACTTATTTATATTCAGGGATTGTTTTGACGGGTTTTGTTTGTCACATTATGCTGGTTTTGCCATGCGATTGGCTCATGGCCTGAAGCCGTTGTGAAATGATGGCCCTTTGCAAAATTTAATTAAGATCCTTTGTTATAAATCATCATGCAGATTATAAGATCTAAGGAGTTGTAATTAATTAAGCCAACGTACATTAAAATTTAGAAATAATTTAATCAACAATTATCAACATTTCACAAAATCTCACTAAAATCTGTTAATGGTGTTTTAACTCTTTTTATGCAAATTTGTGATAAGATAGGGAAAACTGGAATTATTTTGTATTTCTTTGCCAATGGCTTTTAGGAAGAGCACTGATTTTACTACAAGTTTATGGATATTGAACACACTCCCAATGAAAATGAGGAGAAATTCAAATGAGTGAAATTTAGAAAAGTAAATTAAAAGAATCCGTGAAGGAAAAGGAGAAGGGTGGGGGAGGGGGAGTGCACTTCCATATGTGAGATATATATATATAATGTATAAATAATGTATATATAAATATATAATGTATTAATAATGTATATATAATGTATATATAATGTGTATATAATGTATATATGATGTATATATAATGTATATATAATGTATATATAATATATATATATATATATATATATATATAATATATATATATATATATATATATATATATATATATATATATATATATATATATATATATATATATATATATATATATATATATATATATATATATATATATATATATATATATATATATATATATATATATATATATATATATATATATATATATATATATATATATATATATATATATATATATATATATATATATATATTCACTATTTTTGTAGTGCAGGTGTCTTATTTTACAAAAGTAAAAATGTAGAAATAATTGTCTTTTTTCAATCATTTTCGTAGTGGAGGTCCCAAAAAATGAGGTTTTACTGTGTTAATTTTGTACTGCTAGTCCAGGTTTACAATATTTTCCTTGAATACTCATATTGCAGGTACAAAATTGTATAATTTCATACTGCAGTTACCAAAACATTTGTCATACTGCGGGTATGTTTTTCGGTTGGTGGGCTGCACACCCCTACCACTTTTAGTATGAAGTTTCCCCTTCCTCGGGGTACAGAAAGTCTCATTTATATCTGCATTACAGGCAATGTATGACCTTTCCAACTTGTTACATTGAATTATTTGTCAAGAGAATGTTCCTGCGGGTGAATGATTGAGACTTTGTCACTCGGTCAGGTCCCATACGAGTAGATGTCAAAAAGAATTAATTCTTTTTTCTCTTTTAAGTAGTAATTTTGGGATTAATGATGCAGAAATGATGATCGAGACATTGTAATGACTTTGAGCTGAGGAAAACAGCTAGCATCCTTGCCAGTTGCCAGAAACTGCACTTTCTCCAGGCATTATTTTTCCAGGGTCTTTATCACTTCATCATCAGCCAGTGTGGCAAGGTTGTAAAAGCGGTTGCCTATGAATTCATTCCATGCTACAAATTTGTCTAATGATTTATTTAATAGGTATGCTGATATTATAGGTATATAATAGGTGTGCTGATATTATAGGTATATAATAGGTATGCTGATATTATAGGTATATAATAGGTATGCTGATATAAGTATATAATAGTTATGCTGATATTATAGGTATATAGGTATGCTGATATTATAGGTATATAATTGGTATGCTGATATTATAGGTATATAAAAGGTATGCTGATATTATAGGTATATAATTGGTATGCTGATATTATAGGTATATCATACGTATGCTGGTATTATAGGTATATAATAGGTATGCTGATATTATAGGTATATAATAGGTATGTTGATATCATAGGTATATAATATGTATGCTGATATTATAGGTATATAATAGGTATGCTGATATTATAGGTATGCAATAGGTATGCTGATATTATAGGTATATAATAGGTATGCTGATGTTATAGGTATATAATAGGTATGCTGATATTATAGGTATTTTGATGAAATGAATTGATATATCTAAAATAAAAAATTGTGACTTATAATTGCACAGGTGACTTTTTTGAAGTTTTTTAAGTTTATTAAGAAAACATTTGCAGGGGCAATCTGCTCTTATGTTTCCTATAAAAAAAATCTATACCCAGAATATCAAATCATAGGTTTTCACAGTTATGTGGAAAACAATATTTTAGGGTGGACATATATTTAATATTTGTAAGTAATATTTGTAAAAGATATCTGAATAATACACAAATACTTCCATGGAATGTGAGAGTAGTCAATTCTGGTTTGATTTCGGTCATATTTGCTGTTGCTTATGCAGATTGACATACCCCTGGCATTGTTGGTTTGTTTAGAAAGCTCTCAAAGAAGAATTTATGCCATTGAAGAAATAATTTGTTGAGAAAATATTTGAAGGGACAACAAGCTCTTATTATTTCTGTGGAATTTTTCTATAACAGGAATGTCAAATTAGTTCAGGTGTTCACAGTTTGGAATATAATATTTTTTTAGATGGATTTACCTAGGGCGCGCAATGAGACTGAAATTGTGATATTGCACTTTATAAGAAACTGATAGGATATGATACGAAATGGACCCATCTAATAGTCTGTAAATCACAAAATTCTTCAAAAATATATTTCAATAATACACCAAAACTTCCATGGAATGTGAGACCAGTGCTCATGACAGATGTTTGGCATCGTTGACCACTTAAGAAAGCCCTCAAAGAATATTTCATGCCATTGAAAAAATAATTGTTGAAAACTGGCTTCATTGAATGGATTACAAAGTTCTGTAAGTAGCATGAGTATGAGCCTTTAAGTTCTGTTAGTAGCGTGAGTAAGAGCCCTTAAGATTCTTTGGTACATTTGTAGGTAAATTATTTTAGAAAGTGCCGCTGTAGTTAAAGAAAAATTAAATAAGATTGTCACTGCTCAAAAAAAAATTCTACCTTCATCAAAATAATTTCAGGATTTTGAATCTTCTATGGTTTAAATTTGTCCATTCTTCTGTGTCAGTTTTAATTTGGCTAAAAGAAAATTGGAAATCAGTGTACTTATAAGAAGAAACACATCATGCATGTAGATATCATTTTTGAGGCCTTTTCAGACTACACACTGTTCTTTTTTGACTGATATTAAAACTTATACGGGTCCAATCCATGTTGACTCTGGAAAATTTCAACACGATTCAGTTCCACTCTGCAATCAAACTGCTCAACGATAAATATGACGAAAGGGGGTGGGGGGGCACCATATATGTGCTGCCCAAGCGGGTGCCTTTATTGCATCATCTTCATAGTGCAGGTGTCTTTTATTCATCATTTTTGTAGTTCAGGTCCCAAAAAATGCTGTTTGGCCCATTTTTACAATATTTTCATTGAATACTCAATGCTGTAGGTATCAAAATTGACTTTTTTTTATACTGCGGGTATCAAAATTGTGTAATTTCATACTGCAGGTACCAAAAAAACTGTCATACTGCGGGTATGGTTTTTGGTTGATGGCGGCACACCATACCACTGTTAATATGAAGTGCCCCTTCCCCCTCCCCCCCTCCCCATGTATTTGTTTGATCGTGTCGGAATTCTCAACACAGGTTGAAAGCTCTCTCTCATGCACTCCCATAAGAATTTCTGTACAGTTCTATTTGTGTCTTTTGTCACAAAATAATTTGTGACTTAAACTACTGTTATTGTGAATGTTAATTTATGACTGTTCAATTGTGACTGTTAAATTGTGACTGTTAAATTGTTACTTTTAAACTAATAGTTTAAGTCATTGACACACCTCAACATTATAAAAAATATAATTGATTTTCCATTAAAATGATCGAAATTTTAGTATGTATTTAAAGAAATTAAAACTTAAAAATTCATTAATCTTGAAGTAGTTGTGGAAAAAGTATGTCAAAGTATTACGTTGAGTCAGGGTAAGTAATGTATTTGAAGAAATCAAAAATTGAAAATATCTTAAAGGAGTACGCAGTTGAAGTAAAGGTATCTTTTTTGCTAATTAAAGGGGTATAACAAGATGTCTCATTTGTTACTTGTGTCGTTCATAGAATGAATTGTAGTATTTATTAATCATTACAGTTAGAATTCATATATCTTGAAGTCGTCTTTAAAAAAGTCTGTTCAATTGAGTGACGGAATATATTGTTTTGATCAAATTAAAATTTGAAAGTACACGTTAAAGGAGTTCTTGATAAGTAAGGTTTGTGTCATTGGAAAAAGAAATACTGTATTCAACGTAATAAGCACCTGAGGCACTTCCCAAAATCAAATTACACCACTTTTTAGTTTCTCTCTAATAATCGCCGATGCTCTGGGGCTATTCCACCTCTTACTATTCGCACTGGATTCGGTAAGAAAATTATTACACTAGAAATTTGAACATATGAAAGGTTTCATTACCACAACATGCAAGAAAAGTGTATCTGAATATTCTAGAGAGTCCAGAATAATACATGCACTGTCACTTCACAGCTGAGTGCTTCTAGTAGTCTTTGAAAATATAAAGGATTAGTTCAGGGGTCAAGCAAGTCTATCTTATATGTAAGAGGACTTCAAAAGAAACAAAATAGTGAAGATAGCATTTAAACATCTTTTTCCGTTAAGAAGATCTTTGAGTTTAAATTTGGTATCATATGTGTAGAAATGACTGAAATCAAGGCTAGATGTGATGTCATAGACTCGGATTCCTCAAAGTCTTTATGTATTCTATTATTTTGTCCTGCAATTTTGTAGCATAAAAACTATGAGATATGTCAAAAAAGTAATAAAACTGAATCTAGGAATGGAATTTTTAATATACCACTTAAAGAAAGTTCGAGGAAAAATATTTTAAATAGTGAAAAAAAATCAATAAACTTTCTAAAATACATTAACAATTGTAAAGAATGTAAGGATGAAGGTGCCAACTTTCCATCGTAGACTTACTACACCAGTCATTTCTCTACACAGATAAGACAGAGCTTTAAAACTTGAATATCTCCTTAATGGAATAAGATTTGAACACTTTCTTCATTATTTTTTTTTAAAGCCCTCTTTCATATAAGATGGACATGCTTGACCACAAAATCAACCCTTTAAACAGTTCCATCTCCACAAGTTTGTCAGTGTTTTTAGTTTTATTTTATGTCTGTGATATATGAAAGAAACTCCACATGCAAAAAAAGTGTATTCTCCACAATGATACACACTTGAATATTCCCATGTAATTTCATTTTGATGTATCTGATAGAGACACATTTAAGAGACAGATTAGTAATAGAAAAAAAAAATCTTTTTTTAAATGTTCATATCTTATTCCTAGAGGTAAGTTATTTAACTTTAAAAATGACTTTTTACTGAGTTTAAGTCATCATTATGATGTCATCACAGCACTTCCTGCACTGATCTTTATGTATTTCTTCAAAAATTAATCGCCAATTTTTCATATTTGAAATGTAAGTTACAGGAACAGATTGGAAAACATTATGGGAAATTTTATCCAACACTATTCGGAATGATTTTGAAGAAGAAAAAAAAAGAGTTCCCAACTCATTTAGAAAATACAAAATTAATTTTCAAAGAAATACATAAAGAATAGTTTAAAAGTGCTGTTAGGACAATGATGAGACTCAGACCAACAAAATTCCAACAACTTCTTGTAGGAATAAAATATTTACTTGGTGTCTTCACCAATCTGTTTCTTTATTGTCCTCTATCAAATATATTAAAATGAAATCCCATGGAAATATTCCTTTAAAGTAGTATCCAGTAGTCTTAGAAAGTTTCTCAATCATAATTTCCTAAAAAATGTGTCAGTGTTTTTTGTTTTAATTTATGTCCGTGATAAATGGAAGATGAACTCAAAAGAGGGTTCAAAAAATTGATTTTTAAGAGGTTTTTACACATCAGATGTGGTATGATAAGTGGCTTACAATTTTTTTTTAATTTCATTGGTAATGAAGTGTTTACTCAAAGGTACAGAAAAGAAAGAAAGCATTTTAAAGGAATATTCCCATTGATTTTCATTTTTTCATATATGATAGAAATTATTTTTAGAAACTAAAGTGGTAAAAAAATTATCTTAATATTTCATTCCGTTGGGAAGTTATGAAATATTACAATATTTTTCAATTTGGACAAAAGTGACTGATTGGCAACATCTGTGATGTCATAGAGACAATTTTAAGAAAATGTCTTTTGTATTTCTTTAAAAAAATGATTTGTATTTTTTTTTCATTGAAAATGTGATGTACACCAAGAAAAAACAAACAAAATGTTTTCTTGAAAATTATATATTCCACTCTAGTATAATGAACCAAAAATGCTATTCGATAATGTCAAAAAAAAAAAAAAGTGATTAAATTAAAAAGAAGTGATTAAATTGGTAAAAAATACATAAGAGCTGTGCTGGATTTGCCTTGATGACATCACGAAGCTGAAGGACATGTACCATACGAGGTATTTTTCAGAACATTTTTCTACTCTTTAATTATAACTTCTAAACGTAATAAGATAGTAACATAGTTTTTTCACCACTTTGTTTCTATAAATTTAATGTATATGAAAAAATGAAAATCCATGGGTATATTCCATTAATGGATGATTAAATTGCCATTTCTTCAAGTGTCTATAGAATAAACATATAAGAATTAAAAAGTGTAGAGTTGATTAGAAAGAATATTTTTCCGTAAAAGCTTTTCAATTATCGGCAGGAACTACGAGGCTTGTGTAGTAGTACTTTTCTTTTCATCTTTTAAGGAGCTCTTTTAAAGCGCAAATGGGGTTCAAGAATTATTAAAAGGCAAAGTATTCAGAAAACATTTTTGGGTTGTTTCCAAAGAAAGTTGATCATGAGGATGTACAGTAAGAGCCATTACAAAATTCTTAAATAATTGAAAATAAGGAGAAAAGAATCAACAAACAGATGTGATCTATTCTTTTCAAATCTAAATCAAAAATTAAACATGGATATGAAGCTTGACTACAGCTCGATCGATATTGCAGACCTGTTTGTGCAACTACTGTATTGCATTTATTGGTTCCCATGCGATAACATGCTGGCGCATGTATGTATGTATGTATGTATGTATGTATGTATGTATGTATGTATGTATGTATGTATGTATGTATGCACATGCATGCGTGCATACATATAGTTGTTTGTGCAACCATATTGCATTTATTGGTTCCCATGCTATACTGTAGCATGCTGGCATATGTATGTATGCATGCATGCATGCATGTATGTACAGTATGCATGTGACAGAAGCTTGTAAATGCGATATCTGGAGAACCATGTGGTTGATTTATGTCATACTTGGTACATGGATGTGTTGTAGTCTGTAGATGATCCCTATTGTTTTTGGTGCTGATGTCATGAATATGATTAATAAGTGGGGCTAAATACAAGATTCTGTTAACAAGCTTGTAAACATGATATCTCAAGATCATTAAGGTAGATTTATGCCATACTTGGTATATGGGTGTGTTGTAATCTGTAGATGACCCTGGATGACCCCTATTGTTTTTGGTGCTGATGTCATAAATATTATTGAGAAGGTGGGACTAACTGTGAAATTCTGTTAATGCTCATATTTCCACAAACCTATGTCAGATTTAAATCAAACTTGGTATGATGCTGTTGATAAAAGCAAGGATGATACAGGATCCCATAGAATGTTGAGCCGTTGACTTCATCATTATTCATGTCAGGCGGAGCTAAATACAAATTTTCATTGGTTGTGATTATAGCTTATGGCAAAAACCTCAACACTTAAACAAGAAACAAAATATACACAAATTACATGTCCCAGTTTGATGAATAAACTAAACTGTGTAAGAACACAACATTTAAAGATATACGACCAAAAAAAAATATAAAAAAATGCTTCTAATCCAAACTTAGCGTCGGTACAATGCACGTGGGATTTGTCCCTCTGGTTTCTCATGATCTTTATAACAGTCATACATTTTATTACACTCACAAGTTACAGTGCTATTTTTAATTATCTGGTAAATTGACACAGCTGTTTATATTAGTAATCACACTAACAGCCTCTTTTGTTTCAATGAATAACTGTTATTATAAAATTTAGGAAGAAGGGTGTGGTGTTGTTATGTGGGCTGGTGTGGGGACAGCTGGTAATTAGAAAGAAATAGCGGCAAAATATAGGCTTGAAAGAAACTACTTGTACTATTAGTTTCGACTAGAAAACAGTGTATTTGTCACAGAAACAACTTCACAAGTAAGCTAGGTTAGTAAAGATGGAAAACCTCTTAATAGATTAATTATTAAAAAAAAAGTTTATTCTACAATAATTATTTTAGCTTTCTCAACACGTGCAGAATAATAAGCAATTAACTTACAAAAAAGTAGGTAAACTTGTAATGTGAGTTCACCTCTTTCAGACCAAAACAAAGTTGCAATAAATCAAGAAATAAGTTTAAGTATAATTTTAAATGTGAATATGAACTAATATGGAACAACTTTGTTGGTGTGGTCAAGGGGTATCTTTCATTTTTTAAATTAATTGGCAAAAACAGCTGACATCAACAATTTGGACATTCTATAATGTATAATGTACCACCTGCTACTCAAAATAACATTTGATTGGTAATCTTTACCATTTTGATCAGCAAAATGCTAACTGCAAACTGGTTGAATTTGTCCCTGGGTGTGGTGGGGGAATTCTTAATTATAATGTTAGAACACGAGGAGTAAAGGCTGTTAGGCTCTGTGCAGAGCAAATTTATACAAGAAAACTGCACCAATTAAAAGGTAGTCATGCATGCTCACTTTAGACAAATCACTCAGCTCTAAATGCTTTAAACAGCAAACTATTTTTTCTCAGCCAATTCAAGTAAGATTTCTGCTCCACCATCCTGAACTAATGAGGCAAGCCTTTACACTGCACTTGTGTGATGAAGCAGGTTAACAATAAATACTTTGATTGCATCAGCAAAGTGGAAAGTTTAGACAGGACTTAGATCAAATAAATGCTTGTGGTTTTCGACACAGGAAGATCAGCTTACTAAAATCACCCTACAGCAGATATTTTGATCAATTGTAGCAACAGTATTTACACAGCATGATTTCGTTTATTACTAATCACATATCACTGATACAATGGTTAGAAGTCACCATAAAGTATTAACACATAGTTTGAACATTGTGCTCATGAACAGAATTGTTCATGTGTATATGTGTATGTGTACCACTTTAATCACGATCATGAAGTTGTTCCGCCATATGCATTCCTAATGCATGAGATTCATGATATATGTCATGAGTCGGGATTACATCATGTAAGATATATCGCTTTGATTTTGACAGTAATTGTATCTCGGCACCTTAAAAAGCCCTGAAACAGGCCTCTTGATCAAACTTTAATTCAAACTGCAGTCTGAGCCTAGATAGCTCTAAGCATGGGATGGATCAAAGAAGAAATAAAAGCTTTATACACATAGGAGTCACCAAATTTTGACGTATCAATGGCAATTTCTTGTCTGTAGCATTTTTAAACGAGGGAGTCCTAGCAGGGATATTTTGGATGATAGAGGAAAAGTAGAAAAAAAACGCTGACATGTGAAGAAATTATTTTGATATCTTTTACTTGTTTCAGTAGATGTCAAGTTTTAAAGATGTTATAAGTGTTGTAAGAAAAGAACTGATTAGCAACATCTACATAATCAAGGAAATTCATTTGTGACAGTTAGGCAATTCCCTATCATGTTTAAATTTTGCTGTTTGCATTGCATACAAAATTTTCTTTTCTAGAAGGAAGTGAGTATTCAAGTATTGCAGATCTCCTGTTTGTTCTGCTGTTTTCAATTTAATTTTTAACCCCTCAAAACACAGAATGGTTCATTCTGAGAGTCAACCATTAACCAATGACAAGTAAGGCTCCTGCTTAATAGGCAAAATTCAGCTCTTGTGAATATAGCGAGGTGGTTTCTCTATAAACAGAAATTTTGCAATTCTTTTGTTAGGCTTGATTTTGAGAGTTGTCAGAGCATCAATTTATCAGAGTTGAAAAGTAAATCATCTACTTGTGTTAGTTTTAGTTTCAAGAGCCTTATTCATATGCCATACGGTTATCGAGAAATCTCCATTGTTTTTGCCACATGGCATTTTTGTCACGCGACATTATAGTTTTGTATGTTAATCAATATAATTACAACAAAGCTAAACGTAGCTATGAGAAAATGGTTTTCAGTGGATTAACAATGAAAATTACAGCAAGACTTATCTTGGTGTGATTCCATCAAGTGCTCCACAATTGGTCAATAAAATAGCCGTGGACTTAAGAGGTGCAGTGGCTCTGTGGTTTAGGAGTCTTGCTCGTATGCGAAAGGTACTGGATTCAATTCCTGCCATAAACGCTGCGCTGCGTTGTGTCACTGAACAAGACACTTTACTTGCTCCAGTCCACTCCATGTAGCAATATCCTTCCTTAGGAGAAATGGTCCGTCAATTATTCACAGTTAATGCACACATTACCTCAGGCAGCTATTTTTATCACCAGTTTGCAAACAAATTTCTCCCACTAAGACACTGAACACGGATGAGTGATTTCAATCACAAAAGTGCCCTGATTATTCAGCTTTGCCTTTCTGTAATCTCATACACACAAATAGCCTTGGGCTACTTGTCTGTGGTTTGCATGGGAATGGCAGATAAACAATTATTGTTTGGAGTGAAACACAATACACTCAACAGGAAGTCGGGTTGGTAATTGCCATACCTGAGTTTTCAGGATTAACTCAGGTGCCGGGTGCGGGTAGGCTTAAAGAGAAACTTTTCGGCATGTCAGCTATTAAATGAGTACCAACATTGCTGGGGAGTCAACTTGCGATGGATTGGAGTCATGGGGAGTCGTGTGCTCTCATCTGCTTGTTGCCATGGAAATTGGGAATAAGCACTGGCCCTATGAGCCTAATGGCTCTGATAGATTAACTTAAAGGAAAGGTATCATCTCATAAATAAATTGTGAAGTGAACGCAGCCGTGCTGGTAACGTGACTTCCGTTTTTCAATTTTCCTATATAATTGCGAGAAATCTGTCCTGTTTTCGATAATAAATATAGGTATCCATGGTCCGTCCGGTGGATGTGTGATCGATAACATTGCAGATTTCTTGCAATCAATAGGAACAATCGAAAAACGGGAAGTGTTGTTGCAAGTACAGCGGCATTCTTTTTTGAATTTATTTATGGGACAATACCTTTGCTTTAACTCACTGGTGGGTCTCCAACAAATGCTCCACAACTGGTCAATAAAATTGCTGTGGGCTTTTTGACTCCAAGGCAAGTCCATCACATCAGGCTGTTGTGAACCTTTTTAAACCAACCAACCAAATCCTAGATCTACTGACATCTTGTAAAATTATGTAAATTTCGTTTAAAAAAATCTTTTGGTCCAGAAGTATTGTTGATCAAATTCCAAAGATAGTACATCATCATGTCTGTATACTAAGGGTATGATCAGGCACTCCTTATAAAATGCTGGTTTGCTGTAACAGACTTCACTGGGTAGGTAGGTAGGAAAATTATTTTTTTTTGGCCAAATTGATATTTTTTTCATACTCAATCATACACTAAGACACTACCATTTAGACCAAAAAAACAAAAAACCGAGTAGATATTAATTTTGTTGGGTATGTAGGAGGTTTCAGCAAAAAAAATTAAGGATGGCCTCCAGTCTCATAAATTATGCTGCAGTCCTAACTTCTGTGGCAAAGGAATTAAAAGCAATGAATTTGTATGTGAATTTGAGACATTGAACTGCTGACCTTACATATTTTTGTGAATATATAATTAAACGTCTAAAATTTAGAGGGGGGGGGGGGAAGCATATGGTCAATTTTTTGGTTAGATATTTTGTTGTTTTCCTATTATTGGTAATCGATATTCAGACATGCAACTCTTGTCTCTCGGGTTCTATAAAATGGTCATTGTTTATTTTGGGCTAACATCCAAAATACATTTTCCCCTTTTCTCCCTTGTTTTGATAAAGCATCCAAACAAATTCGAGCAAAATTGAGCAAACTTTCCTGTCTGCTTGTAAACGTTTTAAGATATACATTAGCTCAATGCATCAAATATATTCAAGTTGATGGATGAAACTTTAATTGTGCGTCACTAAACAATGTGTTTAGCCTCATTGCTAATGCTGTTTGGTATAATCTCAGTATAAATTTCCCAGCACATTAATCATTCCATAATGCATGCCACATGATCTGAGGAATACTTGTTAAAGGCATTAGGATTTTAAATGATCTGTTTGTTTAATTGTATTCTCTCCAGATACCTCAATTAAGCTATATCAAGATCAATTTGTTGCTGCCGTGAATCACGCATTACTGTCTTCAGCATGGATGAATGATGCACAAATTCTGGTTTTTATGCATCTTTCGTTGATGAGGATGTTAGTCATTTGTCTGTGTGCGTGCTTCGTTTGGCTTTATAGCAATTCTCGATAGCAACTTTAATTTTTGCAAGGACTGTGCATTTTAATCACAGTTGTTTTCTATTGTTTATCATTCTTTGAAGTGGTGTAGCAAATTTGAACAAGTCATTTTCTCAGCATAACCAGCATCTGAGGTTTACAAAAGACAATCTGAGATTATTAACTGTTTTTCCATGAAAATGCTACTTCAGAGATCCTTATTGGACTGAAATGAAAAGATGAAGGACATTCCCCCTTTCTTTTCTCTATCCAACAGGGTTTCAGTTTTATTGATATGATAGAGGACTATCAAAGAACATTAGTGAAAACACCATGTTGATATCTTATTCCGTTTAGGAGTTATTGCATTTCAAAGATTTCACCAGCGTGTGGAGAAGTGACATAGTGTCATCATGTCAGTCACAGATTCAAGATAATTCTTGTTGCTAGCTTTTTTTCTATAAAGTGAAATGTTATTTTTTTTCCATTTAGAAAATTATTTTAAAAAGAAATACACAGACATTGTATTGGATGTGCAATTATTACATCACACTGTACACAGCTGCACTGATTACTTCTCAACACGCCGGTGAAATCTTCGAAATGCAATGACTGCTAAACGGAATAAGATATCAGCATAGTGTTTTCACCAGTCTTTCTTTAATATTCTATCATATATATGAAAATGTTCATTTAAGACCTAACCAAAGAAATCGATGGTCTAATTTTAATAATCCTTCTGAGTGTTTTTTTTCATTTTATTTATTTTGCAAGTTATCAGTGTTCTTGATAAAGGACATGAATGTAAAGCTGTTTCCTGTTCAATTAAATCCTCTTAGTTTATCCAGACCTACAAATACTGATATTGGATGCAATAATTACCTTCATGTGTACTTGCTTCCATCCACTGTCAGCATAGCTAGCTAGAAGATAAATAACATGGGTACAAAAGTGCTCCCTGCTCTCAGTTATGACCAGGCAGTGCAATAAATTCAACTTTCCTTTCATTCCTGGGAACAGTTGTCCACAGTAAATTTCTCTTGCATTTTTAATTTAGACGTTCAACGTAATGAAATGATGTACTGTCGTTTCGGTCCATGTGTGGTCCAGTTACCATCTGCTGGTAGTCTGCAATTTATTTTTGTATGGGCACCTAGCAGATGTTGAGTGGACAGTGATAGAGCTATGTGTAAGATTTTATCATAAGAATTACATCTAAATTGTTTTGTTGGCAAGCAGCCTTTCCCATTATTTATTCAGCATGGTTTTTGTATAATGCTCAAAACATTAAGTATTTTATAGATATTGACATTTGGAGCTGTTTTTAACATTCAATATTTTATTTTTCCTATTATTGGATATTGACAGTTTGGGCTGTTTTTACACTTTTTAATTCTGTAAACATTTAAATGTTGACATTTTCAGTCAATCCCCAGCTCTGAAAAGTCATTCCTTTTCTTCTGTATCAATTCACACCCACTCCGATTTATGAATGAATAATGAGTTTAATTAAACGTGCCATTTGCTGACAATGATTTCATGGTCAAGAAATATGTAAATGATAACTTTTATTTAAGAGTTGTATAATTATTTTCATTGGTGTTTTAAACTAAATTTTAAAAAGGATGAAATTTATAGACAAAACATGATGAATATCTGTTAGAATAGCTTTTCAGTCCAAAATCTTCAAAGCCTACAAGGTTGAACAAAAAAATCACTTAAAATCACTCATCAATAAACAAACAAAACCTTTACTGTTTACTGTTTAAATACTAACCTATTTGTAAATTATTACTTCAAGCCAGACACTTTGACCATATGGGAATACTTTTGTTCTTGTGTTGAGTGTGAAAGTCTTTGCAGCTGCAGTGAAATCTGTTTACTATCAATTTCAGATTATGATCATGGAAAGTGAGGTAAAGTGTGTGGATTGTAGACTTAAGAAATCCCTAGAGTAATTGCTAATTGCCTGTGCTGGATTGATTTCTGTTTGCAATACAAAAATATAGACCCTGACAGATTTAAGATTTTGTCGGGGCATAAAACCAAAAAATGTATTGCGAGGTTTAGATTTAATAAAGAACATTACAAAACTAAAACATTTACCCTATGAATTTCTCCCATGCAATGTGAGTATTCATTCTCTTAACAGTTGACTATGTGATATAGAATTTCCTTTTACATATCTTTTGCATAGTATTTAATCACAAAACCTGCCAAACCAGTCAGAAGCATGGCAAATACAGACCTATTTGGCAGTTTCTTTTGGATGTTCATAGCATTTAATGTTTTATTTATCTTGTAATAGGATATTGGTAGTTTGTTTAGGATGTTCATAACATTTAATGTTTTATTTATCTTGTAATAGGATATTGGTAGTTTGTTTGGGATGTTCATAACATTTAATGTTTTATTTATCTTGTAATAGGATATTGGTAGTTTGTTTAGGATGTTCATAACATTTAATGTTTTATTTATCTTGTAATAGGATATTGGTAGTTTGTTTAGGATGTTCATAACATTTAATGTTTTATTTATCTTGTAATAGGATATTGATAGTTTGTTTGGGATGTTCATAGCATTCAATGTTTTATTTATCTTGTAAAGGATATTGGTAGTTTGTTTTGGATGTTCATAACATTTAATGTTTTATTTATCTTGTAATAGGATATTGGTAGTTTGTTTGGGATGTTCATAACATTCAATGTTTTATTTATCTTGTAATAAGATATTGGTAGTTTGTTTAGGATGTTCATAACATTTAATGTTTTATTTATCTTGTAATAGGATATTGATAGTTTGTTTGGGATGTTCATAGCATTCAATGTTTTATTTATCTTGTAATAGGATATTGGTAGTTTGTTTTGAATGTTCATAACATTTAATGTTTTATTTATCTTGTAATAGGATATTGGTAGTTTGTTTGGGATGTTCATAACATTCAATGTTTTATTTATCTTGTAATAGGATATTGGTAGTTTGTTTTGTATGTTCATAACATTCAATGTTTTATTTATCTTGTAATAGGATATTGGTAGTTTGTTTAGGATGTTTATAACATTCATTGTTTTATTTATCTTGTAATAAGATATTGGTAGTTTGTTTGGGATGTTCATAACATTCATTGTTTTATTTATCTTGTAATAGGATATTGGTAGTTTGTTTGGGATGTTCATAACATTCAATGTTTTATTTATCCTGTAATAGGATATTGGTAGTTTGTTTGGGATGTTCATAGCATTCAATGTTTTATTTATCTTGTAATAGGATATTGGTAGTTTGTTTGGGATGTTTATAACATTCATTGTTTTATTTATCTTGTAATAAGATATTGGTAGTTTGTTTGGGATGTTCATAACATTTAATGTTTTATTTATCTTGTAATAGGATATTGGTAGTTTGTTTGAGATGTTCATAACATTCATTGTTTTATTTATCTTGTAATAAGATATTGGTAGTTTGTTTGGGATGTTCATAACATTTAATGTTTTATTTATCTTGTAATAGGATATTGGTAGTTTGTTTGGGATGTTTATAACATTCATTGTTTTATTTATCTTGTAATAGGATATTGGTAGTTTGTTTGGGATGTTCATAGCATTCAATGTTTTATTTATCTTGTAATAGGATATTGGTAGTTTGTTTGAGATGTTCATAGCATTCAATGTTTTATTTATCTTGTAATAGGATATTGGTAGTTTGTTTGGGATGTTCATAACATTTAATGTTTTATTTATCTTGTAATAGGATATTGGTAGTTTGTTTGAGATGTTCATAGCATTCAATGTTTTATTTATCTTGTAATAGGATATTGGTAGTTTGTTTTGGATGTTCATAACATTTTATGTTTTATTTATCTTGTAATAGGATATTGGTAGTTTGTTTGGGATGTTCATAACATTTAATGTTTTATTTATCTAGTAATAGGATATTGGTAGTTTGTTTGAGATGTTCATAGCATTCAATGTTTTATTTATCTTGTAATAGGATATTGGTAGTTTGTTTGGGATGTTCATAACATTCAATGTTTTATTTATCTTGTAATAAGATATTGGTAGTTTGTTTGGGATGTTCATAGCATTCAATGTTTTATTTATCCTGTAATAGGATATTGGTAGTTTGTTTGGGATGTTCATAGCATTCAATGTTTTATTTATCTTGTAATAGGATATTGGTAGTTTGTTTGAGATGTTCATAACATTCAATGTTTTATTTATCTTGTAATAGGATATTGGTAGTTTGTTTGGGATGTTCATAACATTTAATGTTTTATTTATCTTGTAATAGGATATTGGTAGTTTGTTTGGGATGTTCATAACATTCAATGTTTTATTTATCCTGTAATAGGATAGTCTATTGGTAGTTTGTTAAGGACATTTATAACATTCAATGTTTAATTTATCTTGTAATAGGTTATTGGTAGTTTTTTTGGATGTTCATGTTTTATTTATCTTGTAATAATATTGGTAGTTTGTTTGGGATGTTCATTCAATGTTTTATTTATCTTGTAATAGGATATTGGTAGTTTGTTTGGGATGTTCATAGCATTCAATGTTTTATTTATCTTGTAATAGGATATTGGTAGTTTGTTTGGGATGTTCATAGCATTCAATGTTTTATTTATCTTGTAATAGGATATTGGTAGTTTGTTTGGGATGTTCATAGCATTCAATGTTTAATTTATCCTGTAATAGGATATTGGTAGTTTGTTTGGGATGTTCATAGCATTCAATGTTTTATTTATCTTGTAATAGGATATTGGTAGTTTGTTTGGGATGTTCATAACATTCAATGTTTTATTTATCTTGTAATAGGATATTGGTAGTTTGTTTGGGATGTTCATAGCATTCAATGTTTTATTTATCTTGTAATAGGATATTGGTAGTTTGTTTGGGATGTTCATAACATTTCAATGTTTTATTTATCTTGTAATAGGATATTGTTAGTTTGTTTGGGATGTTCATAACATCCAATGTTTTATTTATCTTGTAATAGGATATTGGTAGTTTGTTTGAGATGTTCATAGCATTCAATGTTTTATTTATCTTGTAATAGGATATTGGTAGTTTGTTTGAGATGTTTTATTTATCTTGTAATATAACATTTTATGTTTTATTTATCTTGTAATAGGATATTGGTAGTTTGTTTGGGATGTTCATAACATTCAATGTTTTATTTATCTTGTAATAGGATATTGGTAGTTTGTTTGGGATGTTCATAGCATTCATTGTTTTATTTATCTAGTAATAGGATATTGGTAGTTTGTTTGGGATGTTCATAGCATTCAATGTTTTATTTATCTTGTAATAGGATATTGGTAGTTTGTTTTGAATGTTTTATTTATCATAACATTTAATGTTTTATTTATCTTGTAATAGGATATTGGTAGTTTGTTTTGAATGTTCATAACATTTAATGTTTTATTTATCTTGTAATAAGATATTGGTAGTTTGTTTAGGATGTTCATAACATTCAATGTTTTATTTATCTTGTAATAGGATATTGGTAGTTTGTTTGGTATGTTCATAACATTCAATGTTTTATTTATCTTGTAATAGGATATTGGTAGTTTGTTTGGGATGTTTATAACATTCAATCTTTTATTTATCTTGTAATAAGAGATATCAGTATCTATTGTTTGGACTGTTCATAAAATCAAGGTTTTATTTATCCTTTACTTAGATATTGTCCATTTGTTTAAGCTGTTTATAACATTTAAAGTTTTATTTATGTAATTGGATATTGGTAGTTTTGCCTGGGCTGTCAATAACAGTCAATATTTCATTATTTGTCTTGCAATAGCAAGACATTGGCAGTTACTTTGGGCTGTTTTAACATTCAGTATTTAAATTATCCCCTAATAAGATATCAGTATCTATTGCTTGGACTGGGTTTTGTAATTGAATATTGTCAGCTTAAGCTGTTTATAACATTCATAATTTATGTAGTTTGTTTAGTAGGATCAGTTCCAGGTAATGGTTGGAACATTTCATTAGAAATTTAACTATGGATATATTTCTTTAAAGGAAAGATGTCGTCCCACAAATACATTCAGAAGTGGTGCCACCTCGTAAAGTCACTTCCAGTTAATTTTCACTTTTCCCAAATGAACGCGAGAAAACTGTGATGTTATCAGTCTCACATCCGTCGGACCGAATATAGAGGCCTTCATGTGTTTTCGATAACTTCACAGATCTCTTGCAATCAATAAGAAAAATTGAAAAACGGATATAAAGTTACCAGCACGGCGGCGTTTACTTTTGAATTCATTCATGAAATGATACCTTTCCTTTAAAACATTTGACCGAAAGTAGGTCACCTTTAGCTGGTATGGCTGGATCAATGAACACGATGTGACATATTCAATAGGTTAGATATTGCATCTCTAGGCTATTTGTGACACATTCAATAGGTTAAACAGTGCATCTTTAGGCCATTCACTATTGATAACCAGTATGAGGATCGTGGGTAAACAGCTTGTCAGCAGGTGGAAAATGACTGAAAATTACAGGTCATTTACCTTTTATGTTATTATACCTCTAAAATCCGCTTCATCCTTTCTGTCAAGATTAATAAAGTGACTTAGCTGAAATATCTGTGGGCAGGAAAGAAGCAGATTTCATTAAGAACACTGTAATGTCTTTGAACATGAATTATTTACCAGAAATGATTTTGAAATCGGTCATTTTTCAGATGTTTGAATTTTATAGGCAGAATCCTTCAAAGATGTATACAATGCCGTATTTTTAATGTCTTAAGTGATATTCTTAATGTCATGTATTGATTTTAAAGCCTTTGTCGCAATCTCTTGTGAACCAATTAATTTAGGATTTATTTGATATTTTTTATTGTAATGCCTCCTAATATTGATTTATTTTTGTATTTTGTACTATTAGGCTTATTCTTTATGGTACTAATGCACTTGTCTGATGTAGGACTTACCCCTCCTACCCCCAGCAACACCAGTCAAATGTGAGTCATTGACATATGAGACAGTCACTCACGTGTGCGTTATTGTACCAAATGGTCAGTCATTAGAGTGACTCTGGGGTGAGTCAATTGACTGCAGACCTATTTTTGTAGAGGCAAGTGATTTGAGGTAGTCATTTCAAAAGAAGTGTCAGTCACTTAAGCGATCGAGGGGTTCGTCAATGTACATGTTTTGGTCACCCACCTTGGTGCAATGACTCACCTTGTCCGGGGTGTAGGGGTGAGTCACACAATTGGCAAGTTCATAATGATGCTGCTTATATCAAATTTACCCTGGGTGCAATTTGTACTGTATATTTTACATTACAAGTTATTCCACTTATTCATATTATGTGATAGTTAAGTTCCTATAAGACAAAATCCATGTCTGTTTTTCATCGATACACAAGTGTTTCAAACTTCAACCCTGATTTTTTTGTTTGATCTTTTTTGTCTGATTATCTGTATATTGACTCATGATAAAGATTAATATGAATTTTTGGTCAGTGTGATCATAACTCACTTTTGACAATGTAATATGTTCACACATTTGAGCTGCATATCACTGATTTTCATGCAGAATACATGTCTCGCTGCACACAATCCCTTTAATATTGTAATTTATTTTGTTTTTAATCTCTTTTTTCATCATGCGCTATTTTATCAGAAGATCGAATCCCTGATGTTTTCTTCTACTTTGTGTAATATTATCATTTGTTCTGAGGATGTTACTGTACTGTATATCTTATTTGATATTTTAATGTAAAATCAATCATTTATGTGAAAACCTCTCTTTTGACGATGTAATGCATTCAATCATTTAAACCTGCATAGCACTGCAGATCAGAATGTCTCCTTGCTCTACAATTCCTTTATTAATGTAATGCTTTAAGCTTTGTTTCTAATCAAATTTTGCTTTATTTAATATAAAAAATAATTCTGATGTTACTGTATTGCAATTTTATATTTGATATTGTAATGTAAGATCAATCATTCATGTGAAAAACTCTCTTTTGATGATGTAATGCATTCAATCATTTGAAGCTGCATATCACTGATGTCAGAATATCCCCATACTCTACAGTTAATAATGTAATGCACTTTGTTTCCAGTTACATTTGACTTTATTTAATTTTATCATTTGTTCTGATACTGTACTGCGTATCTTATTTGATATTGGAATGTAATGTAAGGTCAATCATTCATGTGAAAAACTCTCTTTTCACGATATAATGCATTCAATATTTGAAGGTGCGTATCAGAAGTCAGTCGCTATACAATTCCTTTATTAATATAATGCATTTTGTTTTCTAACCCAATGACTTACATTGTTATTCCTCTAATAATGTAATGCAGTTTTTTTCTAATTAAATTTGACTTTATTTAATTTTATCATTTGTTCTGATGATGTTACTGTACTGTATATCTTATTTGATATTGGAATGTAATGTAAGGTCAATCATTCATGTGAACAACTCTTTTGACGACGTCATACATTCAGTTATTTGAAGCTGTGTATCAGACAGTCAATCGCTATACAATTCCTTTTAACAGTAATGTAATGCATTTTGTTTTCTAACCCAATGACTTACATTGTTATCTGCAGATTTAGTGCTTTCACTTTATTGCCTTCAGTTTTCAAACTTATGAATGAGTCTTGAATATAACAAGATATCTACTGTACCTACTGTGGTGTAGTGGTTATCATACCTGTCTACAGACCACGAGGCCCTGGCTTCAAGCCTGGCTCAGGTAGACACGCCAGTGTGCCACAACTGGTTTTCAAAGGCCGTGGACTTGGTTGTCGATGTTATGTATGTCCATACGTCGTACCTGTGTTCTCGTCCGGGTCATATTAAGCGTTTCGTGATAACATTGTTACTATCATAACCGAATACGCAGACGACAACCCGGTCATTGTAATTGTGTGTTCACTCGTCGTCGTCGTATAACAATATTTTATGGTATTTTTTCTTCTTTTTTTTGCCTATAGGCCATGTTTGCAAACTATGTTCCAGAGATGTTTGATATTCTCGGTCAGAGAAACAAATATGGAGGGGCATATCAAAGAGAACGTGGCAAAAAGTAAGTGCATTTTCTCGTGATCCTTGTTGATATTCTGTTATTATTCACCCAAATGATTGTGATGAATCATAAGAAAGGAACAATGATATTATATCATGCAAATTCACGGGAATATTCCTTTATAATTTCTTCTTAAAATTGAAAAGAATATTCCCATGAATTTCATTTTCATGTATTTGTTAGAAGACTTAAAGAAACAAATTGGTGCAGAAACACCATGTTGATATCTGGTTCCTTTTTGGAGTGTAAAAGATGGTGTCGTAAAGGCAGATTAAAGACAATTCTGATTTATTTATATCAACAACAATTTTTTTTTTTTTTTTTATTGTCTTAGAGTTTAAGGTTCATGAGCAGATGGGTACAGTATGTTCTTATAAAGTGCATGTTTATACCCCATCTCAATAATGAAACAAAAGTCCAGTAAATTAGGAAAAGCAAGGAGCGTAAATGCACAAATGAATGCTCTGCGCTCAATGCCTTCCAGAGAGTTGACTTTGATTTTTATCATAGAAAACTTTAGGATGGTGACGGTGGCAGATAGGACAATGGTTTTAACGCGCTGCTAAGTTGACGTCACAAAATGGGCTCGACGCTTTGTGTACATGATGTCAGGCCTCAAACTAGGTACTGAACGTATGTGTTAGTACAAATACATGCGCATGTGCCTCGTCCTGCAAAATCCTCTTTCGACTCATGAATCATTAGGCGCATAGCTTTGGTTTATGCATTTATGCTTTTTGGGAGGAGAAATTCATTTTCAAAGAAATCCACACAAATTATCTTGGATTTGCTTTTATGACATCACACTCTACACTGTGAGGTAACTTTTCAACACACTCACGCCATCTTTGAAATGCAATATCTCCTAAACGGAATACGACATCAACATGATTTTTACACCAAATTGTTTCTTTAGTAGTCCTTCATCATATACATGAAAATGAAAATTAATGGGAATATTCCTTTAACTAATGAACAACCATTAAAAGACTTGTGTAGAGTAACTACAGTTTTAATTATCCTTTGAGGATTCTGCAATTCTAAGTTATAGATTAAGATGTACATTCTTCTTCACTCTAGTGGAATTAATATGCAGAGACTGCACTTTTCAGTAATTATCCGGAATATCATTTTTCCCCATAGGTAATTCGCAGGAAATCTCAGTAGTGCAGTGTTTCGAGCAATTTTGTCGGAAAGATTAATTTTGCCCAGATTGATACTAAAATCTCTTAAGTAATCATTCGTAATTTTAATGGTGGTTATTGGCAGCAGAAGAGTCGTGTTTTCTCTTAAAGATAGCTAAACTTTCATGTGTAAATGTCAAACGTTTGAAACTTTAAAGTAAAAATCGGCAGGATATTGTTAGGGAAACTTGATATTCTTTGAAAATTGTCATGAAAAATGGCAGGAAGTGTAAACTTGAAGATTAGCACTCTAAAAGATCTGTAAAGCTATGATGGAATTTGCCATGAAATTTGCAATGATGCAAAGCATTGGTATATATTGGATATTTGCCAAGCTTTCAAGGTGTTATTTCAATATTTACAGTTGCCTTTAAGTCAAATCTATCCTCCTACACTACCCTCCACAGAGCCCCCTCACCTCTTTAAAACAATCACAGAGGTCTTCTAAACAAACACTTCCTGGCAAACTTCTCTTCTTCATTTGCCATAAAAACTACAAGCAAATTGTATGTTACCTTACCCCATGGGACTCCCTTCACCTCTTATACTGGCCCCCATGCAATGGAGTTACATGAATGTAGTGTGAAACACATTGATATAGGAGTCACAATGTTGCCAGAGTTCATAATTCCCAATTAATGCAAACCCTTTACATTTGAATAGTTTCCTAGTTATTGATGATGAACGTTTTCAGGAATTTTCAATACAGTCTGAAGTTGTGATGCTTTAAGCTTACAGAGTTGACAGGTAACAGGGCTGACAGGTAACAGGGCTGACAGGTCACAGTGCTGACAGGTCACAGTGCTGACAGGTCACAGTGCTGACAGGTCACAGTGCTGACAGGTCACAGTGCTGACAGGTCACAGTGCTGACAGGTCACAGTGCTGACAGGTCACAGTGCTGACAGGTCACAGTGCTGACAGGTCACAGTGCTGACAGGTCACAGTGCTGACAGGTCACAGTGCTGACAGGTCACAGTGCTGACAGGTCACAGTGCTGACAGGTCACAGTGCTGACAGGTCACAGTGCTGACAGGTCACAGTGCTGACAGGTCACAGTGCTGACAGGTCACAGTGCTGACAGGTCACAGTGCTGACAGGTCACAGTGCTGACAGGTCACAGTGCTGACAGGTCACAGTGCTGACAGGTCACAGTGCTGACAGGTCACAGTGCTGACAGGTCACAGTGCTGACAGGTCACAGTGCTGACAGGTCACAGTGCTGACAGGTCACAGTGCTGACAGGTCACAGTGCTGACAGGTCACAGTGCTGACAGGTCACAGTGCTGACAGGTCACAGTGCTGACAGATCACAGTGCTGACAGATCACAGTGCTGACAGATCACAGTGCTGACAGATCACAGTGCTGACAGATCACAGTGCTGACAGATCACAGTGCTGACAGATCACAGTGCTGACAGATCACAGTGCTGACAGATCACAGTGCTGACAGATCACAGTGCTGACAGATCACAGTGCTGACAGATCACAGTGCTGACAGATCACAGTGCTGACAGATCACAGTGCTGACAGATCACAGTGCTGACAGATCACAGTGCTGACAGATCACAGTGCTGACAGATCACAGTGCTGACAGATCACAGTGCTGACAGATCACAGTGCTGACAGATCACAGTGCTGACAGATCACAGTGCTGACAGATCACAGTGCTGACAGATCACAGTGCTGACAGATCACAGTGCTGACAGATCACAGTGCTGACAGATCACAGTGCTGACAGATCACAGTGCTGACAGATCACAGTGCTGACAGATCACAGTGCTGACAGATACGTGACAGGGTGTACAGCTCAAAATCGTTTTGTATTCAATTTTCTTTTCTAAACCTCGGACCTTGAAAATAAAGAGAAAGTCTATTCCTGCTTGAATTTGATTTGCGCAGCTTCTTTAATCGACAATTAAAAAAAAAAAAAAAAAAAAAAGTTGTATGAAAGAGAATAACAATATCACCCACTCATACATCACAAATCAGCAAAATATTCACGTTCTGATTCATGAAAATTTAAAATCTGTAAAGTAGTCAATTTTTGACGGATTTTGATTACACATTTCTTGCTTTTATGTTTTTATGATGAAAATTTGTTGCAATGGATTTTTAGTCCAAAATCCTCAAAGCCTACAAGGTTGAACAAAAACATCACTCATCAATAAACAAACAAAACCTTCACTGTTAAATACCATCCTATTTGTAAATTATTACTTCAAGCCAAACACATTGACCATAGGGGAATACTTTGGTCTTTGTGTTGAGTGTGAAAGTCAGTGCAGCTGCAGTGAAATCTGTTTACTATCAATGTCAGATTATGACCATGGAAAGTGAGGTAAAGTGTGTGGAAATCCCTGGTGTAATTGCTTGTGCTGGATTGTGGTTTTTGTTGTGAGCAATATAAACCCAGACAGATTTGATATTTTGATGGGGCTTACGACACAAAATGTATTGCAAGGATTAGACTTAATGTTTTGGAGACTTTTAAAGAAATGTAGTGAATCTTCATTACCATAGACCTTTACTTATATGATGATAAAACGTTAAGCAAAATGTTTAAGAAGATGGAACAAATGTCTCATTGATTGATTGAAAAAAAACAAAAAACTAATGATCCTTTGTTTTCTCTTGCAGGCACATAGTCGTCTGTGGTCACATTACTTACAACAGTATCGCTAACTTTCTTAAAGATTTTCTACACAAAGACAGAGATGACGTGAATGTAGAGATTGTCATATTTGATTAGTAAGTTAACCTTTGACTCTGTTCTTGACCTTGTTTAACCCCACCCAGACTAAACTGTTGGTAGTAAAATGTTGTATTTTTATTTGAATAATTATTGATTTGGATTGATACCAAGGTATATATTATCAAATTACACTTCCACACTTTTATTCTTCTCACTTTTCATGTATTTTTCTCAACAGTTAAAAAGACTTGCTTATATACACTAGTAGATGAATGAAAACAAATTATAACAAAAAATCACCCAAAGGGGCTAATCATCGTACCTTAAAATAACATGCTGGCAAAAACTAATTTAAGCCACACATATTTTTTCGAAACTAATTTGTAGAAATAGATTTTCTCACCAAAAGAGCAATTCTCCAAAGAACACATTTTAATGCAATTTTCTTGACAAAAGAAAATGGTAGCATTGTGTATGATATAACTTTGATATAACTAGCTAAAGAAAGTTGTTATTAGAATGACTCATCAAATTTTCTGAAGTGTTAGTTTTTCTATAAGCTACTAAACGGAACAAACCATGTTAACTTTGTTCATGTCATTGCTTATAAAATCCCGTAGAAAGTCACTATTTTTTTTTTTTAAAAGCTGATTGGCTTGTTTTTGAATGAAAAGATGAACCTTATGAAAAGCATGCTTGGTGACCAACCTCGGCAGAAATTTGATTATAAGACTAGCCAAGTATTTCTTTTATTTACCAAAAGAAATTATAAGAATTTTATTAGATTTGCAATTATAGCATCAGGATTCTGCTTTATTATTGGTATTTGACTTTTGAGTAAGGCTTTTTCCTTGGTATCAACTTTTAGGGCATTTTCAATATTTCCCAAAAGGTTGATTTTTCAATAGAAATTTGACAGAATTATTGGATAGTGGTCGACAGCAGAAATTGTGTTTTTTGCCACACTTAATTGAAGTTTGTTAACCACCCGCCGTGAATTTTTTTTTAAATGGATTTTTGTAAGGTCTTTGTGTTTTCACTCGATTATATGGAAGTCTTGAAGTTATAATTTTCAACAAAATTTATGAATTAAGATTGTTTGAGTCTTATCTATCTTGCTAAATTAGGCACTAGACCAAAACTTGAGGAAGCTTTTATTATTATCCAGAAAAGAGCTACAAAACTTGACCCTCATGGAGAGCTACGTGTACAAAACTTGACCCTCATGGAGAGCTACAAAACTTGACCCTCATGGAGAGCTACAAAACTTGACCCTCATGGAGAGCTACAAAACTTGACCCTCATGGAGAGCTACAAAACTTGACCCTCATGGAGAGCTACAAAACTTGACCCTCATGGAGAGCTACAAAACTTGACCCTCATGGAGAGCTACAAAACTTGACCCTCATGGAGAGCTACAAAACTTGACCCTCATGGAGAGCTACAAAACTTGACCCTCATGGAGAGCTACGTGTACAAAACTTGACCCTCATGGAGAGCTACAAAACTTGACCCTCATGGAGAGTACAAAACTTGACCCTCATGGAGAGTACAAAACTTGACCCTCATGGAGAGTACAAAACTTGACCCTCATGGAGAGCTACAAAACTTGACCCTCATGGAGAGTATAAAACTTGACCCTCATGGAGAGCTACAAAACTTGACCCTCATGGAGACCCTCATGGAGAGCTACAAAACTTGACCCTCATGGAGAGTACAAAACTTGACCCTCATGGAGAGTATAAAACTTGACCCTCATAGAGAGCTACAAGACTTGACCCTCATGAAAAGCTACAAAACTTGACCCTCTTGTAGAGCTACACAACGTGACCCTCATGGAGAGTACAAAACTTGACCCTCGTGGGGAGCTACAAACTTGACCCTCATGGAGAGCTACAAAACTTGACCCTCATGGAGCTATAAAACTTGACCCTCATGGAGAGTATAAAACTTGACCCTCATAAAGAGCTACAAAACTTGACCCTCATGGAGAGTATAAAACTT
The DNA here is from genome assembly GCA_020152595.1 of Chiridota heheva. Classification (NCBI taxonomy): domain Eukaryota; kingdom Metazoa; phylum Echinodermata; class Holothuroidea; order Apodida; family Chiridotidae; genus Chiridota; species Chiridota heheva. Next base: position 216,523 of record JAIGNY010002606.1, on the reverse strand, counting down.
GACCTTCATGGAGAGCTACAAAACTTGACCCTCATGGAAAGCTACAAGACTTGACCCTCATGAAGAGTATAAAACTTGACCCTCATGGAGAGCTACAAAACTTGACCCTCATGGATAGTATACAAGTTGACCCTCATGGAGAGTACAAAACTCGACCCTCATGAAGAGCTACAAAACTTGACCCTCATAGAGAGCTACAAAACTTGACCCTCATGGGGAGCTACAAAACTTGACCCTCATGGGGAGCTACAAAACTTGACCCTCATGGAGATACAAAACCCGACCCTCATGGAGAGCTACAAAACTTGACCCTCATGGAGAGCTACAAAACTTGACCCTCATGGGGAGTATAAAACTTGACCCTCATGGAGAGCTACAAAACTTGACCCTCTTGTAAAACTACACAACGTGACCCTCATGGAGAGCTACAAAACTTGACCCTCATAGAGAGCTACAAAACTTGACCCTCATGGAGAGTACAAAACTTGACCCTCATGGAGAGCTACACAACTTCTTTAACACCATTATTTGTTATCTGAGATTCATAAACAAGTTTTATCACTTTGGGAAGCAGAACAAGTATATTTAACTCTAACACCATTATTTGTTATCTGAGATTCATAAACAAGTTTTATCACTTTGGGAAGCAGAACAAGTATATTTAAAAAATTCATTAAAACGACTAATGGGCATAGTCTACCTTTAAATTTTGTAATTCTGATTTTGATCAATGAAAGCTGCTCTTTCTCTTTTTAGCAATCATCCAGACCTAGAGCTGCAGGCACTTTTCAAGAGGCATTTTACACAACTCACGTATATTCAGGGCTCCGTTCTCAGTTCGGTGGATCTTGATAGAGTTCAGGTAAGTAGAAAGCTTGTGTTTTTTTTGTCTGTGTCGCAGGTTGGGTGTCGACATCTTAAACACCAGATATCATGTTGACATGGACAGTAACATACAACAAAAGTACCATTTCTGATTGGTCATTCACAAATACCGACTACTAATCGAAAACTGCTGCGGAAGTGACTTTCACACTGACATACTCACACAATGCGTACAGTGCGTACTTAATTAGAAAGGATTTAGAACCAGATGTGACGGGGAAGATATGAACATCGCAATTTGACGAATATTTGATCTAGACAAGATTCCCTCTTCAGAGGTATATGGACAGGTTGCAACCACTTTGCATAAATTGATACAAATGCTCTTCATAAACACTCACCAAAACACTTTTTTACAAGTTTGATCCCAAAATGTGAAAAATTTGGCTGATTTTTAGGTCTCCAAACGTATGCTCATTACGTATTGGGTTTTTTAAGCGGTAAGGGTAGGACAGTACAACCTGTGATCCATTCAGGTTGAATGACACACAATGGTAGGATAGCCTGTAGAAATTCTCCATTAACTTTCCTTTTGTCCTTTCCCCAATCATTTACTCACACAATAAATGAAGTATATTAAAAAGAACATATTTATGGCAAAATCTCTACCTGTCCATATACCTTTAAAAGTGAGGGCCACAGCGTTCATAATATTAAAAGGAACATAATTATGGCAAAATCTCTACCTGTCCATATACCTTTGAAGTGAGGGCCACAGCGTTCAGAATATTAAAAGAAACATATTGATAGCAAAATCTCTACTTGTCCATATACCTTTTAAGTAAGGGCCTCAATGTTCAGAATATTAAAAGGAATATATCTATGGCAAAATCTCTATTTGTCCATTTACCAATAAAGTGAGGGTCACAATGTTCAGAATATTAAAAGGAATATATTGATGGCAAAAACTCTACTTGTCCATATACCTTTAAAATGTGGGCCACAATGAGACTTCAATATCAAAAACAACTTGAGAAAGATTGTTAAATTTGTAAGCGTATAATTTTGAGACTCTGCTATTTCAATTCAATGAACAAAATGACATTAAACATAGAATACACGAGAAATATAATTACAAGACAGTCAAATCCCAATCAATTGCTTTGGTATCATTGATTTGCTGTATCTGTCGCGAAAGTGCTACAGGTCTATGTGAGTATGATACAACATAGCGTCACTGTCTTAGTTTACTACCACCTTTGCTTATCAGAATATCAAAATACAAATCAGTGATTTATTTGTTTATTCAAACTTGTGAAACGAAAATATAATTAGTTAATTGGTGACCGGAACAATTTTTCTTTATATCTTCAGAGAACGGAGCGTCCCTGACATGGTGACATTTTGTGACAAATTTTTATTGTTCAAAAATCTGTGACATCCTATGACATTTTGACAATTTTGTGACAAAATGTGACACAATGAACATAAACAGATGTATTAGAATTTGTCTGGAATTTTGTGACATGTTTACCCCTCTACTCACACTCATTGGTAATTTGATGCTGCATTTTAGTAGTGGATTCCATTTATCATGAAACAGATATTACCAGATGATCCTTTCTGGTCAACTGGTCATGATGTGTGAATCTATGCCAATCAAATGTAACAAAGGCAAAATCGATGTGACATTCTGAGCAAAAGGTGCCAAAAATAATTTGACATTTGACACATTTTGTGAGGTGACATTTTGTGATAAGCCATCAATCATCATTCCATTCACTGTATCTTGTAAAGTGGACATTCAACTACTTAGTGTCCCAAATACTTGTTTGAAGAGGATGCAGAAAGTTCTTGATTAGAAAATACAATGGAAAATTCAAATTAGCTTCTTAAAAAGGGTCACCGTTTAGTTTCTGAATTGTCATTGGCCAGGTCAATTTCAAATGTCTTGAAAATGATATGCTTGGATGTAAAAAAAAGTATAAACATACCACTCTTGGACACACATATTTCCATATTTACATTTGTTCTCATTTTGTTCAACATCACCACATAGATTTGTGCATTTGTCAAGCTTGTCCTTCACGTAATTAAAAAAACGTTTGGCTGAAATATTCTTGAGATTGAATTATATTTTTCCATCTTGAGAAATTGTTTTTTTCTTGTCCAACATCACCACATAAATTTATTTAATGCAAAAAAGTTTTTTTTAAATGCTCTTGAAAATTAAATCAATTTTTTTCTCCATATTTCCATTTTCCCCCCTGAAATAGCTGCAAGAAGCTGACGCTTGTTTGGTGCTATGCAACAAGTATTGTTCCGATCCTGATGTGGAAGATGCAGCCAACATCATGCGGGTCATCTCAGTCAAGAATTTTCATCCCAAGATCAGAACGATTGTCCAACTAATGCAATATCATAACAAGGTACAACATCTTCAAGAAACAACTTATTCCTGAAAAAGTTAATCGGTACTTCCTTATTCAGACCATGAAGGCCCATCCAGGGTGCCTGTCTCCCGGTACCTTGGCAAAAGTGGATGAGAGCATATGACTCCCCCTGGATAAGGTGCCAGTCCATCAAAGGTTAAGTTTTAGGAGTGCTGGTACTCAATTTACAACTGAGTGAACTGGAGCAAGTGGAGTATAGTGTTTTGCTTAAGGATGCAATGCAGTGTTGTGATGGGGCTCAAACTCTGCAAACCTTTTGCGTACGAGTATGACTTTTTAATCACTGACCGCTTCATTTCCCCCTGAAAATACTCATTTCTTCCACCCAATTGATAAAATCTAACTTTTAATTTAAATTAACTCTATAGCATCATTGACCCCACTGTCGGAGTTCCATGATGCACTACCATATCAAACCAAATGGTGACACAGTTTTTAGTTTCTAGACTAGATATCAACTAATTTTTTTAAGCCAGCTTAATCTTTCACAATAATTGTTTTGTTGACATCATTATCAAGGCAATATGTTAATCGATTAGTTCAGGGGTCCAGCAAATCTATCTTATATGAAAGGGGACTTCAAAAGAAACAAAATAGTGAAGAAAACATTCAAGAAATCTTATTCTGTTAAGGAGATATCTAAGTTTAAAGTCTGGTATCATTTGTGTAGAAACGACTGAAATCAAGACTAGTTGTGATGTCATAGCCTCAGATTTCTCAAAGTCTTTATGTATTCTGTCATATTTTGTCCTGCGATTTTGTGGCTTGAAAAGCATTGGATATGTCAGGAAAGTAGTAAAACAGATTCTAGGAAGGGTAAATATAATTTACCATCTGAAGAAATTCTTGAGGAAAATAATTCAAATAGTCAAAAAGTTAAATAGATTTTCTTTAAAATACACTAACAATTGTTAAGAATGTAAGAATGAAGGCACCAGCAGCTTTCCGGAGTAGACTTACTACACCAGTCATTTCTACACAGATAAGGCAGATCTTTAAAAATGAATATCTCCTTATGGAATGAGATTTTGTGAATGGTTTCTTCACCATATTTTTTCTTTTAAAGTCCTCTTTTACATAAGATGGACATGCTTGACAACTGAACTAATCCTTTAACATATATCATATGGGACAAAGGGGAATTACCTGAATAGCCAGTTTGCTGGATCATCCAACAAAGAGAATTGGGAGGATGTTAAGCATCTACTCAAAATGATACAAAAGTATATCACATATTTGAACAAGAAGGTTCTCATCTGTGATTGGTTGATCAGATTGTAATTGGGCCATTGGCTCCCTAGTTGTTCAAAGAGAAGTACATACTAGGATAAACAGGTACCATCTTCCTTCCAAGTGACTCCTAAATGAGGGTATTGTGTCACCTTTAACGCACGCCAATCAAGAAGGCGAGAAGGTATGCGACATCAGGATATCAATATGGCTTAGGTGTACTACAGTATCTACTGTAAAGGTGGTATTCCAGTAGTAGTACAATGCTGTTGATGTCTAAGTTGGAAAACCTGTTGCCAAAGGTTGTGGGCTAGAGTGTTTTACCAACAATAAAATTTCAAATATGTCTTGAAAGTAAAGTAAACTGGATTTGATTTAAAACAAGATTTTGCAGAGTTAACAGAAAATTAACAAAACGTAGTAACAAATTGTATGTCAGAAAAAATAATGAGTCGTACAAAATCTCCAAAAATAAAAAAAGAATTTCAACGGAGGTCTTTCTTCAAATCAATACAACAAACTGAACAATTTTAGCACATGTCGTTTTAAGGTCAAATTTTTTGATATCTGTTCCTAAAAAAGCATGTATTCCTTAATTTCAAATTTATAGTCATGTAGAGATGATACATGGTGCAATAAGAAATATAAGAGACAGATATGCAGTCCCACATGATTAATTTGCAGTCCCACATGATAAATTTGCAGTCCCACATGATTAATTTGCAGTCCCACATGATTAATTTGCAGTCCCACATGATTAATTTGCAGTCCCACATGATTAATTTGCAGCCGCATGATTAATTTGCAGTCCCGCATGATTAATTTGCAGTCCCACATGAGGTTGCAAATCTGTCTCATGAGGTTGCAAATCTGCATGTGGGACTGCAAATTTGTCTCATGAGTTTGCAAATCTGTCACATGGGACTGCGACCTGTCATATGGCACTGTAGATTTGTCAATGGGACTGCAAATCTTGTTGTTTCAAATCTATTTTGATATAAATCAAACAATCTGTTTGTTTTTTATTACTCTCTTAAAGGCATATTTGCTGAACATCCCCAGTTGGAACTGGAAGGAGGGAGATGATGTCATCTGCATCGCGGAACTCAAACTCGGTTTCATCGCCCAGAGCTGCTTAGCCCCTGGGTTTTCATCCATCATGGCAAACTTGTTTGCCATGAGATCCAACAGTGAGGTATGTAAGCTGGTGAATATGCATGTTACTTATAAATGTGCATATTGCTCATAAATATGCCTATTGCTTATGAATATGCATATTTGACTCATTAATTTCAATAAGAGGAGCTCATGCCTATAGGATATCAATGATTTTTCAGTGAATATTATATGGTGGATATATTCAATATGTTTAAGCTTACTAAATCGTATTGATAGGTCTTGAATGTTGTGTCTAACAGCATTTAGTATTTGTCTGATAGTTTCTTAGTTGTGTCACTGAATTCGGCATTTTCTAAAGAATGTTCCAATTCAAAATTATTAGTTTATATGTGACCTGCGTACATTAAATCTGACCTTTGTCAAAATGCAGGCATCCTGAACATGCTATCTTTTCCTATGATGCAAGCTTTGGCTGTGCTTGAAAGTTATTTTCCATTTCTTATTTTGAATGTTTCTTCAAAGGATGGCAGTTATTCATTTGTATGGCTTCCCTCAATTGAATAAAGACAATTAAAAAAAAATCATCAGTACTAAATTTTCCTATTGATTTAATCTAGAATTGCATTGTGCAGAGGTTGATTCTATAAAACTTAAAAACATTAAAATATTTAAGGTGTTTATATTCATTTGGTGATTGAATTCCAGCGAAAGTTATTTAATGTAAAACCCATAAGTATTCATATCTTCATTTTCATACTGATGCTGTACTGTTTTGTATGTACCTTTTGTTTCAAATGTGTCATGTATGTCAGTCAATTGTGATGTAAAGTTATGTACCATAACTTGAACATTGTTGTCTCTAATTCCACTGATGCATGTAACATTTGATTAAAAATATATATAAGTTATTTAAAGTAAGTTATAAGTTCCATTTTTTTTTTTTTTTTTTTGAGATTAATTTAATATAAATGTATATTAGTGGGGCAAAATGTTACTGAATGGAAAATTGAGGCATTAAAGTGTCCCTGTATTCGTTATAAATATATTCTATAAAAGATCTTCTGTGATTGGGTCATTTGTGAAACAAAAAAAAAAAAAGCCTTACATGACCACTGCAGGTCAAGAGGTCTAGTGCATATCCCACAGGAATTAAATTCAAACTGTTACTATGGATCTTCAGTGTATTGTCTTGTTTAATTAGTAATTCAGTAACCCTTTTAATTGAATTTATTTGAACCTATACTCACCCCAATTTCACTATCTTCCAGGAAAAAATAAGGACTATTTTTTGTATGGATGGTGCAGTAAATGGAATATTATGCAATAAAGATAACAATAACATTTAAAGACTACATCTGAAATTGAATAAAATGAGCTGCTCTCATTGGTTGTACACATTATACCATTACTGAAGTAGATACAGAATATGTGATTTATTAGTATGATTTTTGTGACCTTTTGCAGAAAGTGTTGTTTGCTCATCAACAAGTAGGTCCTTTTCATAGTTACTTAAAATATTTATTTATGATTATTTCTATTATAATTAATCATTTTTGCGGATGTAATGGTATTTAATTTTTAGAAAATTTGTAGTAGTATTCTAGTTGAAAGCTGGTGTTGTTGATTGCCAAAAAGTTATTTTGAACCAATTCAATTGTCTTTGGTTAATTGTGCCAAACTGCATGCGCAGCATGCTTATTTCAAGCTTGGAATGTTTCGTTAGTATGACAATGATCTTGACGATAACAATTTTATGTCATGAGAATTTTGACGGTCGTTAACGGTTAAGCAGATTTATGTATTAGAATGTACCATTTGAGCATATTGTGTTACTTTTCAAGCGGGCTGTGTTAATTGGGTTTCTTTATCAACTATGCATCGAGTCATCAGCTGTACTTTTGTTAGTTACATTTTATAACTCTATGGGCAGCTACAAAGTGTATCTTCATAAGTAACTTTAAAAATTTCAAGGTAAATATAACTTTAAAAAATAACTTTTCAAACATTATCTTTTTAGGTACCTATTAAAACAAACTGGAAGCTTTAAGTTAAATAATTTTTAATATTTCAAAAGTTATCTTGTTGAATACCTATTAAAACAAACTTGAGGTTTCAAGTAAAATATTTTTCAATTTCAGAATTTGTCTTTATGAGTACCGATTAAACACAAACTTAGAAGTTTTAAACAAAGGAAATTGTAACCTTCCAAGTTTATCTTTTTAAGTATCGATTAAACCAAACTTAGAAGTTCCAAACAAAGGAAATTGTAACCTTCCAAGTTTATCTTTTTAAGTACCGATTAAACTAAACTTAAAAGTTCTAAACGAAGGAAATTGTAACCTTTCCAAGTTTATCTTTTTCAGTACCGATTGAAACAGACATTCAAGTTTCAAGTAAAATCATTTTTAACTTTTCGAAATGTATCTTTTTGTGTACCGTATAAAACAAACTTAAAAGAATTTTTAGCTGTTCAAACGTTAACTTTTGAACTACTGATTGAAACAAATGTGAATTTCCAAATAAAATAAACTTTTGAAGTACCTTGCAAAACAAACTTCAATTATTTTTAACTATTCGAAAGTTATCTTTTAAAGTACTTAGTAAAGCAAGCTTGAAGTTCTATGAAAAATATTTTGTAACTTTATTTTTCTAACTAATGAAAATAATTTATTTAGTTTTCAAGTAAGCTATGGCTGACCTTTGCCTGAGTATTCTTTTGCATGTGTTCTTAAAGGAGCACTAGACCGAAAAGTTAAGGCGTATTTTTAGGGGGTCTTCTCCCCTGCCTATCTACCACCCAATGAAATAGCAATTTTCTGCTTAATATGAATATTCACGTGACCTTTGCAGGGGTGGGGGAGCTCAATTTATATTTATCCCCAGGCAAAGGATACAAATTTGGGGCGGGCAAGTGCCTCTTTGCACCCCCAAATAGGGAAAACACACATGTACAAATTGTGCAAGAGAAGATATCAATTATTTATTTTAGGACCATCAGAGTAATAAAGTCTTAATTGTCAGTCAAGAGTTCCATCAAAAACTTTAAATAAGTTTTGAACAAAGTTAAAGGTCCAGGTATTGTATTGCAAACTAAAGATTAGCGTCCGAATTGTGTAATGCCAGCTTGTGAAATGTATCCTTAAAGGAACATTTTAATGGAATTTCATTGTAATGTATTTGATAGAGGACAATAAAGAAAAAAAGATTGGTGAAAAAACCAAGTTAATACCTTATTCCTACAAGACGTTATTGAATTTTAACACTTTGAGTCCCACTAGGTTTTAGGGTGTAATTTCCTTAGGGCCTAGAGTTTTTCTTATTTTATTATTGCTCCACTTAGCTTTTTTATCTGCGTTGTCTATGTCGAAGTTGATTAAAAAACCACCATTATTTATAGTCAATTCCTCTTCATCACTGTCAAAATCACTCTCGCTATCACTGTTCATATCAAAATCTACGAAATCTGGCTCCAAATCTAGACTCATCGTCTCTATGTAACATGGAAGAGGGCCAACTAGTAACGCCATATTGTGTGTAAATTGCCCATATAAATCCCCAGTTTGCTTCATTCATAAAATTTTGTCCTGTGTTCGACCCTTTTCTTACAAAAACAGAAAGTATGACTGACCCCTACACTTAAAAATAGGCAGACAAAATATTAACTTTACAAAACAAAAATGGAAGTACCCCACCAATACTGGTACATGAAAAGGGAAAAAAATATGGACGCATTTATGCGATGCTGGGACTCAATGTGTGAAAGATTTTTTTTTTTTAAGAGATTCCCAAGTCATCATTATGATGTCATCACAGCACTTCCTCGACTATTCTTTATGTATTCCTTTAAAAATTAATTTTATATTTTCTAACTGATTGGGAACATTTTTTTCTTCAATAGTGATTAAGAATAGTGTAGAAGGAAATTTACAATATTGTTTTCCGATCTCTTTTTTGAACTTATTTTTGAATTACGAAAAATTGGGGATTAATTTTCAAAGAAATACATAAAGATTAGTACAGGAAGTGCTGTGATGACATCATAATGATGACTTAGACTCAGTACAAAAGTCATTTTTATGCAGGCAAGAAAAATATTTAAAGATCAATAATTTCTTTTAGGAGTGAGATATCAACAAACTTTTTTTAATATTTTTTTAGTTTTTTTAACCAAGCCGTTTCTTATCAGATACATAAAAATAAAATTCCATCGGAATATTCCTTTAAAAAGTAAGACATGACATTAACAAAAATAATTCAGTTTAAAGATAGCTTTGTTGAAATTAGACACTCGATTTGGGGAAACTGCTGAAATAAAAATGATTATTCTTTAATTTTTACTTCAAAGGTCTTGGCTCGCAACCCACCAGCTTTTTTTAGGGGATGTCAATGCACAATATGTAAGCCATTAAGCACTGGACATGTTAAATAATAATTACTTGGTGAGATGATTAAATCAAATAAATATCTTAATTTACTTTCAAGTTATACTTTACCTTCCATGCTATAAATATGCAATCTGGTCACATGACCTGCTTCTAGTGCTTTCTAATCGACCTTTAAAATGTAGTTACCAGCCCAGCCCTGCCCTGACCTCCATATACCTCTACTAACCCTCACTCTTTTTCAACGCGTTATTTTCACAACATCGCTGGAACTGGTCAAATTTTCTTTTATAAATTTAACCCTTTTTTTGACAATTTTCTTCCTTGCAGCTTCTACCATGCAGGTTTTTACGCTGTTCAGCGGCCTTATTCGGTTCGCCTTTTCAAGTCTTCTGAAGTAAGACATGGTAGCCATGGGTCCAGGATTTCTTCGGTCCAAAGGACAGGACTTTCCTGTTTAGCCTACACTTAGGATAGAGTGTGTCTGTCTCCATCCGTGGCTAGTACGAGAGAGTCCCACTCTCGCGGCGGGTGTTTTTAGGCCCTAGAGCACCAAGTGTGCCTGTCTAGTGGACCTCTTGCCCCTGGGTTTAAGTGTTTTTCACCCTCAGCCTTGCCCTTCTATGAGGAGAGTCTAGCGTTATACTATGCATTGTATTACCATGTTAGGATATCTTCAGTACAGGTTCTCGTATGCATTAAGCCAATTTCTTCAATCAATGTTGGCGCATGCGTATTGGGTTGACGTCACCACAGGGTGTTCAAGGAGTCGGCTTCTTACAGCTCCAAGGAGCTACAGTTGTTACAAGAGAGCCTATATCTTATCAAACATTACTAGTGCATATCGTGTGTTTGTTTTTCTCGCATATAATTAAGACAAAGTTTTAAATTTTCAAGCTTTAATTTTAAGGCGTTGGAGAGACCTTTAAGGGGTCTCTCTGACATCCTCTTTACAGGAGATCTAATCTTTTCTTTTTATCTCCACAGACACCAAGTAACTCAGTGGTTCGTGTTTTCCACGCTACCCCTACGCTTTTAAAGAATTAGTTTGGTGCATTTTTGGGGTTTTTAAAAATCCATACGGTTCCACGGTCCATGTTCACGGGTCTGTGACAGCTCTGTACGGGTCCATTGGACGGCTTCATACGGCTCCACGGTCTGTGTTTACGGCTCCGTACGGGTCCATTAGACAGCTTAATATGGCTCCACGGCCCATGTTTACAGGTTTATTGGACAGCTGGATGGCTCCATTTGGCTCCGTGGTCCACAGCTCCATATAGCTCCAGTGAACGGGTCCGTATGGCTCTAGAGCTTTGTAACAGGATAACGTACACCGTACGATAAACCCGGAAATAGACCCGCTAGCTACGAAGCTACGTGGTCAGGTGATAAGTGACAATCTTTGCAAGAAGTATTGCATCATGAGAGCTATTTTCTTCTTGTTTCTGTAGCCATTAGCTACACAGTTCCGCGGCCGTGCGAAGTGCCTCAGTAAGATTTTCCGCGTTGAACGTTACAGTTTCGAAATATAACCAGTGAATGGGTCCGTAAAGCTCCAGAGTTTTGTAAGGAGATAACGTACACTGTACGATAAATTCGGAAATAGACCCACTAGCTACAAAGCTACGTGGTCAGGTGATAAGTAACAATCTTTACAAGGAGTATAGCGTCACAAGAGTTATTTTCTTCTTGTTACTGTAGCCATCAACTATGCAGTTCCATGTCCGTGTGAGCTACCGTAGTAAGATTTTCTTGTTAAAGGTCACGGTTCCGCAAAAAAATTCCGCCAGCATCATGGACACGGAGGACAGGTCCCCGAATGTCAGTGCGTTACACAGCCAGGATGCGTCGCGTGTAAGCGCTTCATTAGGTTAGGAAACTTAGTGGTCAGGTGATAAGAAAACCATCTCCACGAGAGACATAGTATCGCAAGAGCTATTTTCTCAGTGTTACGTAGTTCCACGACTGTCTGAACTACACTTAATATAGTTTTCTTGTTGAATGTGACGTTCCACTTGAACTTTAAAGAGATAAGTGTGGTTTACGTACAACGTACGGTAACCCCGGGAGTACCACAACTTTACGGGTTTCTGAACGGCTCCGGACCGGTCCCTAAGGCGTCAAGACATGAGTTCATGAGTCCGGGACACGGCTTTACAGGTCCATACAGTTCCGTAGCTACACTCTACAAGCCCTTGTGCAGTCTTGTACGGGCCCTTTTGCTTTCGGAGCCTAGCCTTACACGGCTGCAGTGCACGGGCTGTTACGGCCCTCACAGGACCTACATGGGATAACGTACGGTAAACCCGATAACAAAACTTCGGTCTAATGTGACCGATAGCCGCATGCTACAGAGTTCCGCGGTCGCCATTCTTACCGGGACGCGTATAGCTCTTGACGGCAGTCCCCCACACGTAGCCACCGGCTACACTGCTCCGTGGTGAACAGATACAAACGGAGTTAATGACATATACCAGCAGCGCAACTGTGTGGTAAGCGACCATTAGCCAGGAGCTACAGATTTCTGCGGCCGTTATTCTTACCGGGACACATACTGATTACGACGGTAGCTACCAGCTTCGTAGCTCGGTAGTGAAACAAACAAGAGTTAACGGCTCGTATAGCTTGATAGCACGTTAACTCCTCCGTATCCCATATGGCTCCAGTATAGTTTTAGCTATTCCAACAAAAAGGCGTTCTGGGTACGACTTTACTCCCTCACGCGTAGCCACTTACTCAGTGGCCCCATGGTGAATAGAAGTATACTGAGGTAATGACTCATGTAACAGATGTAGTACGTTAAAGCTATCGTATATCCAGACGGTTTTTTTGTACTGATAGCTATTACATGGCTAGTGGAACTTACTTGTCACATTGACGCCTTTGTAGATCCATAACGGCTCTATATTACCTAACTGGGATGCGTACTAAGTATGTCCTTAGTCCCCCCACGTAGCCACGAGCTTCTCAGCTCCGTGGTAAAGGGTTTTTAACGGAATTAAAGGCCCGTGTAGTATACACAGGACGTCAACTCTTTCGTGATTTTTACCCCAGTGGTTGGGTTAAAGATTCATACAGTTGATGTAGTACGTTAAACCTCCTGTCAAAATTAACTCCATGAAGGATACTTTTCTTGACATAGGTGGCCTTTTGATGGACAATTTTACAGTCGGGGTAGCTATTAAAAACAACGACATGTATAGTTCATACTATACTTTAACACCTTCTTAAAGTAGTTCAACGCGGCTTGCGGCTTTACGGCCTGTTAGTTAACTCCCGTACAGAAATACAGTATTAGTTTTCTTCACATCCGTAGCCATAGGCTCCGCAGTTCCAAGGTTGTAACTATACGTCTACGTTAACATCTTTTCTAATCAACTTCATAGACAAGTTTCGCTCTTGATAGGAGTGGCCTAGAGCTATGCAGTTTCGCAACTGCTACAGTCTCCAGACACCGCTTCGGAGCCATAGACAATGACTTACGGACGGCTCCGCGGTCTTATGACCCAAAACCGTCTCGCAGCTACATAGCCTTACACGGTTAGCAGCCTGTTTTGTATACGTTTTATATCAACTTTTAATTTGCTAACCATTGGTTTAGTTCAGTAAAGTGTAAACAAACTTTGCTCAGGGTTAGCAGTCTTATCTGCCACATAGCTCCTCGATCGCTGGGGCTCCACAGCTCCGCTGTTGTACGAGTTTTTTCAGAGTTAACAGCCCATAAATTGTGCGACGCATGTTAATCCTAAGTTAGAATTAAGTTATCAGTGCTATCAGCCATAATGACTCTTTCCACTCAACGGCACTTCACCCTGGGCATTTCGCCGACGTTCGGCATTTCGCTCATTTCTCTCCCCAGGCTCTCTTTACAATGGAGCAGGTCCCGGAGTAGGGACAGAGAAAGAAGCTGGAAGCTCTAATGGGAAGAATTTTAGTTCCATCCATGGGAGGATGTTTCCTTCCTTCATGGACCTCTTTACATCCAGACTTCCGTCTTGAATCACACAGGCGGTGGAGGAGAGGCTGTTGCCCACCACACACCACTGGCCATCAGCGACCGATGTGTATTTTCAACACCCCCCACACTTGGCAAGTCATGAAGTTGGAGTGTACCCTCAGGCTGAAGATGGTCTCATTCAGTACCTCCGCTTTACACGTTTAGTTGGTAACCACCCCTGTTTGGTGGTGGTGCGAACGCTCCCACCTGTTGTGAGGAACGAAGTTTCCACCCGTGAGACTTTCACAGTCAATGCCGACGGAAGCGTCTTGGTCGAGGTAGGGGCACATTTCATGTGACCCCTATGACAGAAACTTGGACAGGTACTTAACCAATTTCACAGGCAATATGCTGGGCATTTTTCACCTTTTACAGCTAATGCTCATCGAGGCAGTTCAGATTCGCGCCCACTTTACACCACTGTTGTAATCTCCTTATCGGACAGAGAGGAACGGTCTCCAAGAGTTTCTGGAATCCTTCCTCTTGTCTTGGCGCAGGACGAACTATGCCAGCCTTAAGGCCACTCACCTTGGACTATAAGAACATGATCACAATTGTCTTGTTTCAGTGGAACCCCCTCCCACAGGATGGGTGTGCTTCCCATAGGTGACCAGGGTGATCAGGACCTTATTCGGTCTCCCGCACGTAGGTCTGTCCACATCCATGGACGATCGCAAGCTATCAAATCTTTGCGTCCTACCTTCTGACTCGCGGGTTTCGAGTCGAAGCATTTACCTTTCAAAGGGACTCACTATGTGAGGTACGTTTTCTTTCCTTTCACGCTAGTACCGAGTATGCTAAGCAAGGCGACGTACGAGCGATAGCGCCCACTTCGCCCGGCCAACTGCGCTTCCCTCAGCTGCTTAAGACTTTGCAGGCTTCCAGTACGAGCCTCGGGTCAGGGACGACTTTTGTCTCTTTCCTGGGCTCCGGCAAACTGCATCACAGTCCCAGAGCACTTCATTTGACTGTGTGGCCTTTGTCCGCCAATCCTTGGCGTAGCAAGGCCTTTCTGAGGAGTTGTTCACCCCCTCCCCATTTTGGAGGGGGGCCTTATTTTAGACTTGGTTCAGTCACGGGCTCTAGGATAGCTTGCAGCCATCTACCAAGGTTTTCCACTTGGGTTGACGGTCATTGATTCGCGACCACTGGGAAGATACACGGACATCTCATCGTTCAAATGTCACGAGACATTTTCCTCTGATGGATTGTCTAGAAGCAATTTCTTAAAGTAGTCGACACTGTTTATGGAACAGCCAGGGTATGCATTCGGGTTCGAGGCATAGCCCCTTTCACGGGATTTCTCGGAAATTGCATATCACGTTTTTTTCTCTTGTTTTTTGCCTGACTTACTTTGCTAAGTTCGTGTTACTCCGCTAACTTTTGCTCTTATGCAGTTATGCACTAACGAATTTTTCCTTGGTCTGGGAATTCTTTAATTTATTTTAGCTAGTACACAATTCGTTTTTAATCGTATTTTACTAGCTGGTTCCGTCTTGTGGACGAACTTGGTGCGTTTTGTGGCGTGATTGTAGACACTTATGATGTTCATATCGTGTCCAAATGCTCTTCCGGTTGGCATGTTTTCCGAGTTTTTAACTCAGGTTCATGCGGCGTTTGCCTCAGTTACTGTTAATGAATAGTGCCTTGTTTGGTTTGACTGTAACTAGAAGTGGTTTACTATGTTTTAGTACTTCCCACTCTGAGGTCTTACATCCTTAAGAGGGAAGGAATTTCGTCCTTTAAGAGGGATAAGATTAGTGAGAGTTTTAATACCAGCCTTTAGAAAAATGTGCTGCGACCTGAACTCCCTTCCTTCCTATCCTCAGTTGCAATCTGATTGCATATTTATAGCATGGAAGGTAAAGGTATAACTTGAAGTAAAGTTACCCCGCTAAGTGTAGTGGGGATATTTACGAGAGCTATACTTACCTTGCATGCATCCCGGCCCACCTACCCTCTCATTCAGGCCTCGGTGGAATGTTAAGTGAGGGTTAGTAGAGGCTATATGGAGGTCAGGGCTGAGCTGGTAACTACGTTTTTATAGTCGGTTAGAAGTGCATTAAAATAAGGTCATATGACCAGATTGCATATTTATAGCATGGAAGGTAAGTATAATTCTCGTAAATATCCCAGTTACGCTTAGCGGGGTAAATACAAACAGCTTCTATTGTCAAAATGAATTTCTATTTTCAAAATGGATTTCTATTGTCAAAATGGATTTCTAATGCCAAAATGGACTGGAATAAAGCCTTCACATTGCCATTAAACTCCTTTTTTTGGTAATGGGAAGGCTTTATTCCAGTCCATTTTGACAATAGAAATCCATTTTGAAAATAGAAGCTGTTTACAAACTAATTAACCAATCACATGGTAGGTTACGTCTCGTACTAACATGTGGGGCAAACATCCTACACGGTACTGGTACAGTATAGCTAGCTAGCGGTGAGCGCTCATGCAGTCAATGCAATATACTGTACAAAAACAAATTTCTGCACACACAAGACTGAGTGATGACAAAATGGTGAATAAAAAATGGGCCTGCTGCAGGCTTTGTAAATCTGATTGCTGTTACCCAGAACAATTAGCAAACTGAATTTTGTTTATTCCTTTTGCTAAACCTATAAAGATTCGGAGAAGTGCCATAAATGGATCAAAGCTTGCAGCAGGCCACATGAACATTCAAATGTCAATGCATTGGTCATACATGATTATGGATTCGAGGTTTGTTTGCGCTACCTAGTTGCCGCATTGCTAAGTTGACATGGCCTATTTTCATAATTAGAGACGTCAATTCCCAAGAAAGGAGGGGGCGGGAAACAAGCCATGTTTCCCATCCCCAACACTTTGTGGATGGGAATTACAGCACTGATACCAGATGGATATGTCTACCTTACCTTTGAACTAATTTATCATTTAATATTACCGTCTTCGTATTGGGATCAAAGAGAGATTAAGCCGTGGTTGATGAGTGTTAAACCATGTTTTTTTTAAACAATTTTATAAATGGCTTTTAATTTTTAATAGTAACATGTTTTACTATCGATATTGTGCCATTTTTGAAAGCCACTAATCACAAGACTCACCCATTTCCTAATACAGAGTACTTGTTCATGTCATCATACCCATACATGAATATTCATTACTTTCAACTTTCCTCATGAAGGTTACTAACATCCATACAGCAATTGTTGAAGTAACTATAATTTATGTACCATATTATTATTCTTGTATAAAAAAATAAAAATTCTAACTTTTTTTTTTTTTATACGTACACGGTGTGCAAATACACTAATTGATTATAGTTGTAATGTTTAGTTTCGGGTTTGATAGTAAAAATAACAGTGACAGATATGCTGTAAAAGTTAATCATAAAGTTACAGTTACCGTAAGCGTGAAACACACCCATTTCCTGATACAAAGTACTTGTTCCTGTCAACATACCCACCACATGATATATGAATATTCATCACTTTCAGCCATCATCGTCAAGTTACTAACATCCATAATAGCCATTGGTTAATGTATAATATGTGGTTTAGACACACAAGGTGTACAATAAGAATGATTAGAGCAAGGATGTTTAGTTTCAGGATTTTACAGTAAACATGAATGACAGATACACTGTTAAAGTTAATTATAATGTAACAGTCACTCTAATATACCCCATATAAATCACATGAAAAAGAGATTTGAGAAAATCAGTGAGCCAAGCTGTGAGGTTCATCATTATTATTCTTTTTTGAAGGAGTGATTTTTTCCTTCAATGATTTAATTTAAAAAAGCGTGAGCATTATGCACCAGGTTACTTCAATACTTTTCAGCCGATGTCCTTTTTTAGCCTTTAATAATTACAACATTTTAGTAATCTATAAAATGTAAGCAGCTATAATGTACTTGCATAATAGCATCTTATCCAGATATAACAATTCTTTTTGGAAGAATAGTACAGGTAATGTATCTTCTGATTATTAAAGTCTTTAATCAACTATTCCACAAGTGGATGACAGATTTCCTTAGCCATCGTTGCGCAGTCTCTCTTCATTCCAAAGATTTCAGACAGAAGTGGTCAAGTATAAAAGAAGTAGGATTATTTATCTCTTCATTTTTTGTTATGAATCAATTAATGGATCCTTTTAATCAATTACTGGATCATTTCAATCAATTACTTGATCATTTCAATCAATCAATGGATCATTTCAATCAATTACTTGATCATTTCAATCAATTAATGGATCATTCCAATCAATTAGTAGATGATTTCAATCAATTAATAGATCATTTCAATCAATTAATGGATCCTTTCAATCAATTAATGAATCCTTTCAATCAATTAATGGATTCTTTCAATCAATCATATCTAGGATGTAAGATATGATGGGAAGATCACTTTTGTTGTTAGACTAAAGCACAGAAAATTAACAAATTAAAAATTAAGAATACTTACCTAAAACCAAATAATGGAGATATTATTTTTATGTCTAGTAAAAAAATGTATAAGTTCATAAACTAAAAGATTTTTAAATTTTAGGCCTTGATAATAAACAGAAACACTAGTGATTAATTACATGAAAATTGATTATTTTAAAGAAAATTGAATTCAAGATTTATTTCCATTGAAGAAATTCTTCCATGGTTTTTTTGCAAAATTTTATTTGTAAGAGCACTTTTTTAAAGCCAATTTGGTACAAAAATCAGGTTGATATCATATTTCAGTCAGGAGATATTTGATTTTTAAAGATTTCCCAATTGCATTTTAAAGTTTTTGTACAGTATGATGAATTGGTGTTTGATGATGTCATAGAGACAATTCCTTTGCAAATGTTTATGTATATCTTCGAACGTTAATTGGTTGTTTCTGTATGATTAGGAACAATTTTCCAAAAGTTATTAACTTTCATCAATTTATTTTTCTAGCAGGTTTTACCACTAAAAAGGATGAAAGATTTTACCACTAAAAAAGGATGAAAGATTTTACCACTAAAAAAGGATGAAAGATTTTACCACTAAAAAAGGATGAAAGATTTTACCACTAAAAAAGGATGAAAGATTTTACCACTAAAAAAGGATGAAAGATTTTACCACTAAAAAAGGATGAAAGATTTTACCACTAAAAAAGGATGAAAGATTTTACCACTAAAAAAGGATGAAAGATTTTAATGAAAAACCTAAACTTTGTGGGAGAATCATACTAAGCCATTTTTTGGCGCTTTTTGTGAAACTTGAAATTTGAATATCTCCTGGTAGGAATAACATTTCAACATGAATTTTGTACTAAATTTTTTTTTTTTTAAATTCTCTCTATCAAAGGTTATAAAAAACATGGAAATATTCCTTTAAAAACATTGAAATATTCCTTTAAAAGCATGGGAATATTCCTTTAAAAACATGGGAATATTCCTTTAAAAACATGGGAATATTCCTTTGAAAACATGGGAATTTTCCTTTAAAACCATGGAATATTCCCTTAAAAACATTGGAATGTTCCTTTAAAGATGTGGGGATAATCCTTTAATAACATGGGAATAATCCTTTAAAAACATGGGATATTTCTTTAAAAACATGGGAATATTCCTTAAAAAACATTGAAATATTCCTTTCAAAACATTCCCCCTAAGTATTTTTAGATGATTTCACTTGTTGATTCAGCCCACATTTTTCATTGTTTCTTGATACTTTTTCTTGTTTCTTGATATTTTTCCTTGTTTTTGAATATATTCCTTGTTTCTTGATATTTATCCTGAGTAGATATTTATATATTGTCTTTCATCTTCTATAGGGATTTTCAGAGACTTGTGTTGCATGAACCAGCTATATATTATGAATTCCTAATGATGCGGCATGCATTGCAAACTTTCAGATCTTCAATTTAAATGCACAATATATCTCCTAATTAGAATGCATCTTTGCATGACTCTCATTACATTGTAAGAATCTTTCTTTGCTGATTTGTGACAGATATAAATGAGAATGCCTGCAAGGTGGGAAAATTGGGATTCAGTTTCAATTATTTTTTTTTCCCTCCAATATTTATGAAAATGAATTCAAGAAAATTATTTCAACAACCCCCACTTGATAGAGTATTCCTGTGAATGTTCATTTACATTATAGCTGGAGGACTATCAAAGTAACAAATTGGTGAAAAAATGAAGAAAAAAACCTATGTTGATATTTTACATTTAAAAGATTCCACCAGTGTGTGTAAAAGGGAACTTATAGTGTAAAATGTGATGTCATAATTGCAGATCAAAGATAATTTTGTATGTGTTTCTATATGAAAAAAATATACTTTTCACTTATGAGTGTAAAGTACTTCAGCAGATGTGCAAAACATGCTCTTGTGAAGTACATGTTATATTCCTTGAAAAACATGGGAGTATTCCTTTAAAAACATTGGAATATTCCTTTAAAAACATTGAAATGTTCCTTTAAAAACATGGGAATAATCCTTTAAAAGCATGGGAATAGTCCTTTAAAAACATGGGAATATTCCTTTTAAAAACATGGGAATATTCCTTTAAAAACAATCCCCTTTAGTATTTTCAGATAGTTTCACTTGTTGATTCAGCCCACATTTGTTATTGTTTCTTGATACTTTTTCTTGTTTATCTCAATTAAAAAAAACATACTTCCAATAATTTAGAAAGAGTTAATTAATTTTCAAAT
This sequence comes from Chiridota heheva, assembly GCA_020152595.1. Taxonomy (NCBI): domain Eukaryota; kingdom Metazoa; phylum Echinodermata; class Holothuroidea; order Apodida; family Chiridotidae; genus Chiridota; species Chiridota heheva. The sequence continues at coordinate 195,851 of JAIGNY010002606.1, read as the reverse complement.
AAATACATAACAATTGTGTTGGATCTGCAATTATGACATCACACTTCACATTGCAAGGCCACTTTTTAACACACTAATGAAATCTTTGAAGTATAATAATTTCAAATGGAATAAGATATTAACCTGGGTTTGTTTCACCAATTTGTTTCTCTATCATATATGTGACAATAAAAATTCATGGGACTATGCCTTTAAAGTCCAAACATTGATTTATTTCATTTTATTTAATTTTGTCGTAAAACAGAAAAAAAGTAATTGCTAAAGGTGGAATTAAGTTAAATTTATAATTTGTTTCATTTTAATTTTTTCCTCAAAAAGATTTTTGGAAGTAAGCAAAAGGCAAAATTGTGATGTGCCGGTATAATCTGTGCATTTTATAAAAAATTTAAAAAAAGTTACGAGGACAATGTCTTGAAGAACTGTCACTTTCAGTGCATGCAATCAGATTAGTACCCGCATTATTTTGCTTTGGTGTTCATGTTTGCCGTGGAATTTCTTTACTTACAGATAACCCGAGTAATGTCGCAATTGAGTTCGCCAAGGATTAACTACCAATCTTCTCTGGTTGTATGTAGCATTATGTTGGCTATTTTTGATTCTGTTCATCTTTCATGCAGCTTTATTTACTCACGCCCAACAGCTAGCAAAATCAAAATAAAGTTTTAATTTGTTTTCTTTCTAAGAAAAGCTGATGTAGCATTTTGTTTTAGATCGTTAAAGAAGAAAAACTAACTAACGTCAACGTTGAAGTGGTGATTCACAAGACGAACAACAAGTAACTCATGTATAAAAAATTCTCATTATTAGGAACAAGTAACAGCTAGAGATATCACGTAAGAACATACGTAGAAATCAAGATAAGAGCATAATAAATCCATCAAAATTAGCTAGAAATTAACCAAGTTACAATTTTGAATTTTAGGCCTAATTATTAAAATATTAATGCAAATTTGTGAAATAAAAAATACTTATATGCAAATTCCATTGCATAATGTAAATCCATTGTTTTATAACTCTGCCAATAGTTAAAAAGAGCGTCACTGACTCTTTTGTAAACTCGGTCATGCCCCCAGTCAACTTTTTGGCGGGAAAGGCATTATTAATTACTGATATGTTCAAAAACGAACTTTTATAGAATCAAATAAAATCTTCAGAAAGATTAATGATTAATCTGGCATATTTTAAAACGAAGATTTTCACTATTTGACAATCCATAAGTCAAGAACTAAATGAGCAAAATTTAAAGACTGATGTATAATTATATTCATTTTTACAAGAGCGCAATTTTACCCGATGCCACTAACATTTAAAATCAATCTGCTATTTAGTGCATTTAAAAAGTATTTGTTTAAAAACTAAATTTGATAGAATAAAATGAAAATCTTCAGAAAGATTATTGATTAATCTGGCATTTTTAAACAAAGATTTTCAATATTAGACAATCTATAAGTCAAGAACCAAATGAGCAAAATTTAAAGACTGATGTATAATTATATTCATTTTAACAATAGCGCAATTTTACCCAATGCCACTAACCCTTTAAATTAATTCACTATTTAGTGCATTATAAAAAAATATCTATATGCAGTAGCCATATTGTATTTATTCAGCTCAAAGAAGAATTTACTAACCCTTTAAATCAATCCGCTATTTAGTGCATTATAAAAAAATATCTATATGCAGTAGCCATATTGTATTTATTCAGCTTAAAAAGGATTTTCAAAAATGTTCATCTTGCTGACTCTTTGAATATTAATTGTACTGTACAAATAATGTTAATTTATGCAAATTAATGCTAAAAGCAGATATATTATACTAGCAGTAAGTTGTCTCTTGTTTTGAAGGGCAAAAGCATAGCTTTTTTGTCTTCTGTCAAATAAAAAGACAACAATTAACCACTAACTGAATTTTTTCAATCCATCAATTGATCATTGAAAATAATCAATCAATTCATGAATCAATGAATTAATTAATGGCATTTGTAAAGCATCAAAGTCAGTTTTCTCCAAGGTGCTTAGTTTTAAAACTGACTGACAGTTGCTTTTCATCGACAAATCAGCCTTCTTGCAAAGTGCCGGTATCCGCCATAAATGGCGCTCAGGGCTCTAATCTGTTTAGAAACAACCAAAACAGTTCAATTTTATTAAAAGAGTTTGGTACAAAAACGTCTCAATTGATTCTTCAAAGAGTTATTAGTCTCAGCAGAATGCTTTTATTAATTATGCGGAGGGGGTTGTACGCACTCCTAAAATCAGAAACCTTTGAAACGATACTTCAGAGTGGCAAGGAAGAAAAACAGCATTTCTGATGTAGCTTCAGTGTTTATTCCATTATATACTGCTTATAAATACTGTTAATGCTTAAACTAATCAAACATTTCAATAAAAGTAATAATATATCTACTTTTTTTTAAAATTAAAATGCACAATAATGCTTAGATCATAGAAAAGGAGACCTGCATTATCTGACAGATGATGTATGTGTTGTAACATTGTAAAAATTACACCCTGGTTACTTTTGATTTCTTAACATTTTCTTTTTAGGGAAAGATGTAGATATAAGAATTTTCTCACCAAAAACTTGAATAACATTTTGCAAATCTTTGAAGCTAGTTTACATTTCACAGGTGACTGTTCCAAAATTTTGCTTCATCATCGAATCATTAATTTGTCAATTTTCATGACTTCACAATTTATCAATTACAAAAGTATATAGAATGTTATTTTGTAGAATTGACAAATATGAAATATGGATAGCACTTTTGTAGTTTTTGCTTAATGAGGTACATTAAAGGAAAATTCACAGGTTCACCATTATAGGGAACAAGATGGGTTTCACTCTGTGGAGGGTCACTTACCAAAGTTGTGAATGGCAGGCCTAGCTTCTTCTTTTTTTTATAGTTTTTTTGTAAATAATTTTTCACGAGTGGGAGAAAAACATCTGAATCTAAAATATGTTGAGCACGACAACAAAACACAATATTTTTGTGAAAATCAGCCTGCATAAAACTACGGTTGTGACTACAGCTTAAAAAAGAAAGAAAAAAAGATAGGACATTTGTCATTAGAGTCGATAGTAAATCCAACATTTTTGCAAACATTTGTCTTTAATTTCAAAATCGCTAAAAGACAGTGCGGGACTTCTTGATATGTTATTTATTATTTATCATATTAGCTCAACGTTAACATTAAAATAATTCTTTTTTTAAATAAATACAGTGACCTTTGAGGACAAAATTGTTGTAGAAAGCCTTCAAAATGGCCACCATTTTGCCTGAATTGGGGTCAAAAATTATTTATTTTTGAACGGGATGGAAAAGGGCTAGGTTGATATGTTAGGCATTGGTCTTAATCATATGTGCAGATTTTTTTTTTTTTTATTTTTTTTTTAGGACTTTTTTAAATCACAAAAAAAAAAAAAAAAGTGAAAAAGTTACTGGTTTTCCTATTGACTTAATGATAAATGACCCCTTTACGAAGGAAACCATATTGTACCCCATACCTCTTGTGGCTTTGTTTTAGGTGGCAAAGTATACACTGCCTAATGTGAAAAAAGAAAGGGCTTATGTACCTTTTATTATGACATACATTTGCAAATTATAAGAAATTAATTAAAAATCTTCATGAAGTCACTTTCATATCATAAATTATCAGGTGGACGCTATTTGATTTCATGTGCATTGATTTCATGGGACGAGGGTTCAAATCAAATATTCTATCCAATCGCAATAATCCAAACTTGAATGATTCTTAAGTCAACAGCGCTTCTACGAAGAAACTTCAATTATTTTTTACGAAGAAACTTCAATTATTTTTTACGAAGAAACTTCAATTATTTTTTACGAAGAAACTTCAATTATTTTTTCCTTCAAATTTTATACATCCATTCTTCAGTCTTAACATTTCTTTGCAAGCATTTTATATCATCTTATTTTTTATTTTACTTTTTTAAAGAAAAAAAAAATCGTAGTCATAAAATCGCCAGGGTCTAACATTTCCATTTCCTGACTTCTTATATTACAAATGGCCACTTAAGAAGTACTTAATCCTGTCATAGCCTTCATTGGTAAATAATGATGTGGTGAGGTCTACAAGTACAGGCGGAAGTGTGTTTACAACTGATGTCGAAATAGCCTAAAGCAATCTCCTAAGCCTCGTTAATATTTCAAATGACATTCTGCCACTTGGGGGGAAAAATTGTGCATAATTTTTTTAGAAATAACTTTAATTGCAGGAGAAGGTAGCTTTTAGCATCTTCAACACATACTCTTAGCAACTAACAATAGTGCAATGCTTTCAGTACTAAAATATATTTTAGTTGGAGGGGCAAAGCATGATGGGGTGGGTGGGGGGAATAAATAAACATCTTTTAATTACACATATTATAATTACACTTATTATAATTACACATATTATAATTACACATATTATAATTACACATGTTTTAATTACACATATTATAATTACACATTATAAAAACACATTATAATTACACATGTTATAATTTCACATATTATAATTACACATATTATGATTACACATGTTATAACTTCACATATTATAATTACACATATTATAATTACACATATTATAATTGCACATATTATAATTACACATTATAATTACACATTAAAATTATACATATTATAATTACACATTAAAATTATACATATTATAATTACACATATTATAATTACACATGTTATGATTACACATATTATAATTACATGTTATAATTACACATGTTTCAATTACACATATTATAATTACACATATTATAACAACACATTATGATTACATCTGTTATAATTACACATGTTATAATAACACATGTTATAATTACATGTTATAATTACACATGTTTTAATTACACATATTATAATTACACATATCATGATTACACATTATAATTACACATATTATAATTACACATGTTATAATTACACATATTATAATTACACATGTTATAATTACACATATTATAATTACACATATTATTATTATACATACTATAATTCAAGCATTTTATAATTCAAGCATATTATAATTCAAGCATGTTATAATTCAAGCATATTATAATTCAAGCATATTATAATTCAAGCATATTATAATTCAAGCATATTATAATTCAAGCATGTTTGTATTCTTTATTAGCAAAACAATGATTAGCAAATTTTTGAGGGGTAAGTGCAACCCTTCTAGGGCGAGCTCCCATGCTTTCAAAGATGCATCGACAGATTGTAGCTAAGTTGGTTAAAAATATATACAAAACCATGTTATTAACAAAAATAAATGTCAAAATTTGGTCTAATTATATGTAAATTTACGATGTATGAACAGGCAGACCTTTTTTTTCATATGTAAATCCACTTTTTTAACCTTTTCCCACATGTTTTTGAATGGGAGTACTTGAGATGGCAGAGATAAGAGGGGGGAGGGTCGATTTCAATATTGATGTCCTCTGATTGATGCCTCCAGTGGCAGGTTATTTTGGTAGAGTAAGTCCATTGCTCATGAAAGACCCACTTAAAAATGATGCAAATTTTTATGTATACCAATGAATATATGCCGTATATTTAATGAATATGCATATGGAATAAATTTGCATAATTTATTCATATATTGATATATAGTCAAATATATATATATATATTTTTTTATATATATGTATATATTTTATATATATATATATATATATATATATATATATATATATATATATATATATATATATATATATATATATATAATATAAATAAATATTTAGATAGATATATGAATACATTAAACATTTGCATCCATTATCAAAGGGTCTTAAATGGAGTATGTCCTGATTTTTTTTGTTTTAAACGTGCAAAAATAAAATGCTGGAATATCATTGAAACTGTTCACTTGTAGAATTAAACCATAATTTACCATTTAGTCATAATTTCTTTTTATCAGTATGTTATGTAATTTTTATTACCGATTTTAAGCTTGTTTAATAACGAAATAGATCTTAAAAGAGAGGTCTTTAATTTTGATTGAGATGTTAGATACATGAGACATTTCAAGAGGATTGTTATAGGAAAAGGTACCATTCTCTTAATAAGTGTGTCTTTATGTGTGTTATTTCTATGTCTGTCTGTCTGTCTGTCTGTGCCTGTTCTATGTTGTCTCTCTGATGTGCATCATGATGCTCTGCCTTCTTTTTATCTTTGCATTATGCAAAAGAATATTATGTAATGGAGATGGTTTCATTTGTGAACAATATTATGTATATAAAATAACCACATTTAAGTAATTATTTCTCAAGCTAACCATTTTTTTGCAGCATATATTAACTTTATTCTTATGCACACATGGTAATAGTACATATATCACCAATATCACCATTTCTTTATTTTTAAGTCATATCCACTTGGTCATAGTTCATTTTTAGCATAATACATTATATCATAATGCAAACATTCAATATTTATCATATATATGTATATATATTTATTTATATTTATATGTATATATATATATATATATATATATATATATATATATATATATATATATATATATATATATATATATATATATATATATATATATATACTATCTTATTTCATGCTCTCTCCTGAAGATTTTATCATGGGTTAGATTATGCATATTTATACATACTTTTGTGGCACAATTGCATATACGCTCAATCGTTTTGCTTTGGAATTTCAGAAATGAACTGCATTTTGAATTTTCACCAAGCTGTTATATTGTATTTTTGAAACGAATGAAATTTGTTTAGGACTAGGCAATATATGTGTCTTGCATCAGATTTGAGAATCTGTTTTGAATCTTCTTTGTTGTATATCTTGTTAGATGCCTCATCACTCTTTAAAATCTATTGTTTCGATAGAGATATAATCATTTTCTTTAATCAGTTTGTTTATGTTCTCTTTTTCTCTTTCCATCCATTATCCACCTTTCCCTGGTCTTGCGTGTACTTGTCTTAAACTTGCTGTTGTCTCTTATGTGTGTATTTAAAATGTCTATCCTTGTTTCGTGAACCGTTTCTCTTAACCTTGAAACCAAAATTAACCAACCCACCCCCATTACAAACATTACCGACAATTCCCTTAGACTCTGGAGGATGGATCACAGCTTGCCTCTGGTGGGAACTCTGTTGAGATACAGGTTTGTGACCGCTACGGCGTTCTGCATGGTTAATCAAACAACAACTTAGTCTCATTTTATGTATTGCTACATTTTTCAGTATGATTATTTTTTTCATTTCATTTCAATTTAGAATGTTTTATATTTTTGCATTCCTTCATATTCTAAAGATAACCCAATATTCAAATTATTTGTTACCATCAGTCCTCTAACAAATTTTGATTTTTTTTTCTTCTTTTATTTTTGCAAAATTTGAATTTGAATTATCTATGAAAAGGCTGTTATCATTACATTTATGACATGATTTTAAACCTGCTCAAATTGATTGATCTATTCAGAAATTCTTGATTTAAAAAAAAAAAAAAATGAAGAACAGAGATGTAAAGCTAAAGTAGCATTTTTCCACATCACCATGGACTTGAAATATGCTTTATGTCGAGGATAAAAGTACCCAAACTAATTAATTTATTTAGGTCATTAAAAGTCATTAAAATGTTGGTTTTATTTTTTTGTTTTTCCTAGCATTTGATTAGTGATTAAAAATATGAAAGTTATAGCATAGAAATGGATGGCTTTTTTCTTGCTTTGTTTATGGATATGTTACTGTAATGGTATAGAACAGAAAACTATTTCTAAAGTTTAGGAAAAATTTAAGAAATACATTTTGGAATACAAAAAAAGAAGAAAAAAAGAAAAGAAAACTTACATGAAAAGCTAATATGCCCTGCAATTGTCTCTTGCAGTTAATTGTATCTAGTTTGGACATTAGTGCTTTTTTTGATTGGTTTAATGTCTCTTAGAAAAGCTAAAGCTCGACACTTTCATAGCGTGAGTCATTTATTCACAACATTGATATTAAAAAAAAATGTTTTTATTATTATTATATATTATTATTATTAATAATATAGCGCAATTACTATATATAAAAAATTACATTAAAATGCGTTTCACAAACATTGTAGAATAATAGTAAATGAAATTGAATTATAAAAAACTTATTTACATATATATAAAAGTCACTTATAGTAAAAGTTAAAAATCAAAATATAAGATCTAACAATGCAAAAGGCAAAAATGAATCAGATCAAACTAATGCTATAACTAACAATATTATAAGATAGGCCTATAAAATACCTGTATATTAAAAGAGTTAAACGATAAGAAAAAAACTGAAGTAGTTTACATGAAACAATATGGATACGTAAACTGTGGTTATAAAAGGAATAAAGAATAAACTGATTTGAAATAAAAAAACATTATAAAAAAATTAAGATAGCTATTACTTAAATGAATTGAAGGCTTTGATAAAAAGATGTGTTTTTAGGTTTTTCTTAAAACGAGTTGGGCACGTTTCTGGTGATAAAGTTTATTGCAGTCATCTGGCATCTGTGTTTGGATTTTATTCTGTAAAGTATTATTTGATACAATCTTGAGTACAAATATCCAGTTAAAGAATAGAAGGTAGTTCTTGTTAATGTTGGCATATGCATAGGGTACTCCTTCTGATTTGATATTTCTATAAGGGATCTGGTATTGCAGTACTTGGCTGCAGAACATGTTGAATTAAAAACTGAGGGTGGAGCACTTACAGAGAAACAAAACTCTAGAAGGAGCTGAATTGAGGAGATTTGCTTGTGAATGATTTATGTTGGGAGGTTTGCACCCCAATCAATCCCTCTGCTCTTTAGGCCCTGTATTGGTCATTTTGACATCTTTTTCATTCAGACGTGTATATTAATCTTAATTTACACAACAAACTTGTCCTTGTACCCATGCATTTGGTAACAGAGCATTGGCAGTACATGTATCTCCCTGTTAACTGAGATAGGTCTGTAATAATGCTGTTTTCTGGACGACCACCTCCTAACCTTTCCAGTTTTCTGACTTCTTTTATTTCAATTTTGTTTTGTTTGACTTGGCATTCGTTGCTGTTATGCTGAGAATGAGCATTTCTTGTTGCCCTTTCTGTTGCACAATTGGAATGTGATTTCATGCTAAATATGTCTTGAAAATTTGTTGTTTTACGGTTTAAGATGTTTAATGATGTCATTTTTTATTTGATTCTATTTAATCATTATTTAAGTACTCTGAATAAGAACAGATATATATTTCATAATGATATATTTAACACACCTGTAGAATACAACATTAAAGCCATTCATGGTTATCTGTTCAACGAAGTATCATTCACGTACAGAGTGTCTGTCTTGCAATGTAGAAATCCTGTTTTGAACTCCTGCGTGGGAGACTTGTGAATATGCGCATCCTCACTGTCATCAGATGTGAACGTCATGTGTGCTTTGTAGATAGATAGGCACCATGCAGTCATGACCTAGGAAAAATTGTGTCCTACGTGTCGAGTCACGAACCTTGTGCTTTACACTAGATAGCAATTTTGGTCCCCAATTTTGCACAGATTTTAGCCAAACATAACTCCATTGTGGATAATGACACTTCGCAAATTATTTTGAACATTGAACTCGAAGCTGCAGACATGTGATATTTAACCAAAGGTTACAAAATAATTTTTAGAAAGTCTTCCCAAACATTTTGTCTGTTTAATAAAGAAAAAAAAAATGGAAAAGAAGAAAGCTTACCTCTTCATTATTGCTCCTCATTTATGAAACAAAAGTGGCCTTTAAAGGGGCTCACACAGGCATATTTTTTCCCCTATGCAACATCTGTGCATATTAGTTTATTTAGACTCCCTATGTATTTTCTCCTGTTTCAACAAGATCTATATATCTTTTTGCAAAAGTGGGAAATTACAGTAGAAAAATGAAAGACAAAATTGGTTGATTATAGTAGTAATAACGAAAAACAAAAAAATCACAGCCCTTTAAAATGTTAAGTGCATGCATGTGGAGAGCAATAAGGTACATCGATTAGTCCACTACAAATATAAGCTTGATTGAAGTTACATTTGTCAAATACGTTTAAGCCCCCTTCAATCCCAAGTGCATTGTTTTTGCAAATTACAGTCGAAAACAACATTTTATCAAAATACTGCCTTGAAAGAAATTGTGATGTTTTATATTTTACCTCTCAAGAACTTCTCAATCTACAAAAAGGAAGGGTGTCATTATTGCTTTCTTGAATTTGATTGGGCAAATAGTAGCCTCTGACTCATAAAAGAGGTGTCCTATTGGTCAAATTGGTTTAGTATGAATATTCATGTTCTGTGTTAACAGATGTAACACTCATTCGTTGGTATTCCATATCAGAAAATATGTAGATTTTGTAGGTGTTAGTTATCAAATATTTAATAGATGCCAACCATAGTCAAAAACAGTTTGTCCATAGTCCATCTAATGTTATTAGTTGACCATTACAAGTAACTCCATATCTGCTAAGAGTAAACCATTTTGTGCTTGTAGATAATAGCAGGAGTGTAGGGGTGTAGCCAGGCAATGTATTTTGAAGGGGTGGTCAGCCATCAAATAAAATATGCTCAACTCAAGAATCCTCCCCCCCCCCTCCCCTCCCTACAAAACACACAAAAAATAACAAAAATTAAGCTGGCTAAATTCATGGGAGAACATTTTCTGAAAAGAAAAGTAAAATGGCCAAGTCTCAAAGAGTAGGATGCGTTTGTATTTTCAAATATTGTATTATTTTCCTTCGTGTGGGCATTTTGTGATTGGGAAGGAAGGGGAAGGGGGTCACATGTCACATGAGCCCATCAAACCACTGTCCTCTTGGCTACACCTATCATCATAGGTCATAGTAGTTGCTAATTACATATGGCCATAGTTTTTTTTCAGTCAAGAGAAGATTTTGCTAGCAGTACGAGCTATAGTTTTTAATTTGAATCTTAACATTTATACATAGATTATAAAAGGTTTGTTGTACCCTACAATACAAGCTTGTATTTGGAGCCTTTATGATCTTAGTATGAAGGTTTCTATGAGCTGTAATGGATTTGCTTATATCCATATGGGAATGTTTTTCACTAAAATGCATGCAAGCAGAAATTTTACTAATGTTGAGCTTTAATGGGAATGTTTTTCACTAAAATGCACACAAACAGAAATTTTACTAATGTTGAGCTTGAAAGCAAGCTCAAATTTGATAAATGTTGAGCTTTAAAGCAAGTTCAAATTTTACTAATGTTGAGCTTTAAAGCGAGCTCAAATGTTACTCATGTCGAGCTTTAAGGCGAGCTCAAATTCTACTAATGTTGAGCTTTAAAGCGAGGTCAATTTTACTAATGTTGAGCTTTAAAGTGACCTCAAATTTTACTAATGATGAGCTTAAAAGCGAGCTTAAATTTTACTAATGTTGAGCTTTAAAGCGAGCTCAGATTTGTCCATTGTTGAGCTTCAAAGCGAGCTCAAATTTTACTAATGTTGAGCTTTAAAGCGAGCTCAAGTTTTACTGATGCCAAGCTTTAAGCGAGCTCAAATTTTTCTAATGTTGAGCTTTAAAGCGAGCTCAAATTTGACTAATGTCGAGCTTTAAAGCAAGCTCAAATTTGACTAATGTTGAGCTTTAAAGCAAGCTCAAATTTTTCTATTGTTGAGCTTTAAAGCAAGCTTAAATTTGACTAATGTTGAGCTTTAAAGCGAGCTCAAAATTTTAGCGAGCTAAAAAATTGTTTGTTTGTCTTCCTTCATCCCCCTAACTCACCAATTTTGTATTATTTTATTTTCAGAAATCCCTATGCTTTGTACAATTCCCTACAAAATGCTGTGGCAACCATGTTTGCCTGTTGACTTGCTGTTATTGCGAAGAAAATGAAGCCAACCGCCCACAAGAGCTTGTGATAATCACAAGAGCTTGTGATAATCACAAGAGCTTGTAATAATCACAAGAGCTTGTAATAATCACAAGAGCTTGTGATAATCACAAGAGCTTGTGATAATCACAAGAGCTTGTGATAATCACAAGAGCTTGTGGTAGAATACAAAGTTGTCCTGCCTGTTTATAACGAATGTGTAAGGCAAGGGAAAGATAATCCCAAATCACACAAAAACCTTGAGTGAGATATAAACACAACAAAATAAAAAGAACAAACAATTTGAAAATAAAGTGAAGTGTTTTAATTATACATTTTGTTGATACTTAACCCTGAGTGAGCCAGTCTTGATCGTAAGTTCCCTGAAGAAAGATTATGTGATCGGTAAGGATGGGGGAGGGGGGGGGGGTGGACATTATTCCACCCACCCCTCCTTTATCATTTTCCACAAGGAAGGGCAAACAAACAAGACTTAATGGTAGGAATAATTCTAATTCCAAATATGCTACTTGCAACTATTGTATTTGATTTAAATTTATGATTACATTAGTTTTGCAATTCACTGTGTTACTTGTAAGAATTGCAAAAAAACAATGCCAGTTATTATAATATAAAAACGGTAAGTTGTAAGTAATTTAAAAGTGGTAAGTTATAGCTTCTTGGAATTTCAAACTCAAATCTTTCTTCCTGTGCAAATTTTTATGTCAATTCCACATTTTGCAATTTTCAAAGAGCAATATTTAAGCATTTTATCAATGATTTATGACTTTTTAATTGCACCTTTGCCACTTTGGCTTAAGAAATAGCAACAATGATGTGGGTTGTTTAGGTGCTTTAGCTTTAATGTAAAGGAAGATTTTGTTAAATTTGCTGCATCATTTTGCAGGGAAGTAGATTTTGTGCATGTGTCATCTTTTAGATAACTAATTTTTCACATTCTTCAAAGTTTAAATAGTTAAATAGTTTAGAAAGTGCTCATTAGGGCCAAGGTTTGTAGCATTGGTTCCAATCATACAAAAAAAAATGTTGCCTAAGGAGAGGAGGGGGGTGGGGGGGGGGAGCTGCTCCTAAGGTTTGAAAACTAGTTCATGGGAAGTTTACAATTTCAGATGGAAATAAGTACCTCATGATCAAAGAGGTTATTACATATCAGTGACCCATGTCCTTTTCCAGCGAACTTTATTTAGGGCTCCTTATTTAACAAACAATCTGTTGTCATGGATTTTGTTGTCAGAATTCATGCTGGCCAAATTAAAACCTACAGGGTAGAAAAGTACTTATTATTTCATGTTTGTAGGAAGGATTGCAAGATTTCCCAGCTGCTCTTTTGGCTCTTCCTCACCTGGCTATTTATATTTGTGCTTGTAATTAAAGATTTGAATTTCTTCTTCTGACCTCTTTCTTTTTGTATCAAGGAGACTTTTTTTTGTCTTTTTTTTTTGATTAGATTTGCCTAAATTTTATGCTCTATACTAAAGATGCTTTTGCTACTTCTTCACGATTTTCATTCTTTTTTTTATAAATGTTTCTTTCGAAATCTCAGATGCCCAAAGATGCTTGGCAGAGCTATTATCTAGAGGGATGCGGAAATGAGATGTACACAGAATTCTTATCCAAATCCTTTACGGGATTGTCATTTCCCGAGGTAGCATCGTAAGTATATCAGGGCTGTTTTAAAAGGAATTTCACTGGTGGACCAATTGATGCCAAAAATGACATCAGCAGACAGTGATTCCCTAAAGCAGAAGTGGTGCATTATTTGGGGGTGTGGGGTGGAGGAAGGGGGGGAGGAGGACATTTAAATGATCTCCACTCTTTCTATTTAAGTAAGGAGGAACAATTTTAAACTGATTTTTACCATTTTTTCATCACTCACTTTTCACATCAGGCTCTCGTGTAGAATATGAAGGTTGACCCACCAGAACCACAATTTTTAAACAGGTGGTGGGCCAAATGAAGTGACTGATGGGCCGAATGGCAACTTGGCCTGATCTACTTTGGCCATAATGACTCATCATGTTTATCCCCAGTTTCTGTGGGGTAAGCGGTTGAGAGCACTGTGGTCATTGTTGTTAATTCGGAAAACACGAAATGTTGATACAAAGATTGAGGAATCTGTAGTGTTAAATAATTTTGAGAAAATTCCTTGTTACTGCGGTGGCTTTCACACTTACAAACAAGCTATATACAACAGAATCATCTGCTGTGCAATTTCACAAATTATCTGGCCCTGGAGTAAATCATGGGTATAGCCAGGAGGGGCCGATCAGGTCATTCAACCCCCTAACCACCCCCAACAGCTCCCCAAAAAGTTAATAGCTCCAGAAGATTTGTTTTAAGGGCCAGATTTTAAGGCAATGAATTTTTTCTTTGCTTTTTTTGTCAAATTTAGCCAACGATCAGTTTAAAGACCGCTATTTTGGAAATATTTTGCGCCATCAGCTTTTTTTTCTTTCTGCTCTACGACCCCCCTAATCCAAACAGCGGGCTATACCTGTAACTCTACTTCCTGACATGGCCTTTTACAATAAGCTCTATTGGTTGTTACTGATGCCAAAATCAATCAATTTTCAGTGGTAGGGTTCATCATTGCTTCTAGCATAATCTAAAAGTTGTACCCGCCAAAGGAGAGATTATTTTGGGGAAAAGATTGGACTGATTAGCATGTGAAGTTTCAAAACAATGCCTTACGGCTCATGATTTATTTTAAATAAAATGTTGTGTTTTCTTTCTCTCACAGAGTATGTTTTCTTTCTCTCACAGAGTATGTTTTCAGAAACTGCAACTGCTGTTGATAGCCATAGAGGCAACTGTAGACTCCAGAGAAAGTGTGTAAGTACAACAAGTGGACATTTATTATATGTTTGTTTGTACAACAAGCGGACATTTATTATATATGTTTGTTTGTACAACAAGCGGACATTTATTATATATGTTTGTTTAACCCTAGCATGTGAGAAACGGATGAAACACATGCCCCCACTCGTTGTCTGCATGCTATGAGTTATGTAATAACCTTTAGCATGAAAGAAACTTGTGAAGCGCATGCCCTTCACTCGTTTCTGGCACTCAACAGGATAATCTTGATTTTCATCATTCATACTCGAGTGTTATGCCCATTTTAATCTTGGTGCTCAGCCAGGACACTTCTCTCAACATCTTTGCCCCATTCAGCTTTGGGGCAGAATATTTCCACACTTCTAGTACCCCTCCCTAGTGTGTACACGGAGTAAGAGAGAAAGAAAGTTGGTGTGTTAAAAACAATGCTAGGAAGGCCAGGTAGCTCTGTGGTCTGAGCGTACAACTGAGATGCTGGAGGTCCCAGGCTCAAGTCAAATGGGACGTAAAGCTGTCTTTCCAGGTGGTAGGAGATTCACCCTGTCTGATTCCTTGAACACTTCTCGAAAAGAGCAGGGTGTTAACCCAGTCCGCCGTGTCCTGTCCTGGTGAATTCCTTGGGTCCTAAGAGTCATGTGATGAAATTCCTCTATTGATGAGAAGATGAGTATATTGAAGAAAATTAATCTGAAAGGTACATGTGTATGGACAGGTAGAGGCAACAGTAGCACTAAAAACCATGAAGAGAAAAGACAAATCATCCAAATCGGTTAAAAATTTGATTCCCATTCAGTGACAGCGACGATTAATCCATGAAATGTCCGTGGACATCTTGAGGTAAAAAAAGCTCCAATAGAGGTCTGGCGGGATGTACTAAAGACCTTGGTAAACCAACCAATAAGTATTTACATCTGAGTGGTAAGAGGCCCATCCCATTAAAGAACCAACTGGTATTAAAGCTCAATTGGTAGAGCAAGCGCTTTCCAGCCAGTTGGTCATGGGTTCATTCCCGGTCGAATCATTCCAAAGACTCAAAAGAAGCATTTGCTGCCCTCTTGCTTGGTGCTCAGCATAAGGGATCAGAGCAGGGTACAGTAAGAGGCAGTCTTGCACACCCTTTGTTTGCAGCCGCCTCGTTCAGTCTTGCACACCCTTTGTCTGCAGCCGCCTCCTTCAATCTTTCACACCCTTTGTTTGCAGCCGCCTCGTTCAGTCTTGCACACCCTTTGTTTGCAGCCGCCTCGTTCAGTCTTGCTCACCCTTTGTTTGCAGTCGCCTCCTTCAGTCTTGCACACCCTTTGTTTGCAGCCGCCCCCTTCAGTCTTGCACACTCTTTGTTTGCAGCTGCCTCGTTCAGTCTTGCAGTCTTGCACACCCTTTCTTTCACACCCTTTGCAGCTTGCCTCCTTCAATCTTTCTTGACACCCTTTGTTTGCCCTTTGTTTGCAGTCTTGCCTCAGTTCAGTCTTGCACACCCTTTGTTTGCAGCCGCCTCTTTCAGTCTTGAACACCCTTTGTTTGCAGCTGCCTCCTTCAGTCTTGCACACCCTTTGTTTGCAGCCGCCTCCTTCAGTCTTGCACACCCTTTGTTTGCAGCCGCCTAATTCAGTCTTGCACACCCTTTGTTTGCAGCCGCCCCTTCAGTCTTGCACACTCTTTGTTTGCAGCTGCCTCGTTCAGTCTTGCACACTCTTTGTTTGCAGCCGTCAAGTTCAGTGTTGCACACTCTTTGTTTGCAGCCGCCTCGTTCAGTCTTGCACACCCTTTGTTTGCAGCCGCCTCCTTCAGTCTTGCACACCCTTTGTTTGCAGCCGCCTCGTTCAGTCTTGCACACCCTTTGTTTGCAGCCGCCTCCTTCAGTCTTGCACACTCTTTGTTTGCAGCCGCCTCGTTCAGTCTTGCACACTCTTTGTTTGCAGCCGCCTCGTTCAGTCTTGCACACTCTTTGTTTGCAGCCGCCTCGTTCAGTCTTGCACACTCTTTGTTTGCAGCCGCCTCGTTCAGTCTTGCATACTCTTTGTTTGCAGCCGCCACGTTCAATTCTAAGCACTTTAAGGACACTTGGAAATAGTGCTGTATAAAAACACAGTATTATTGCTATTATTATTACTCTAATGAGTTCAATTTCTGGAAATACAGATTCAGTCCTAGGTTAGGGAAATTAGGGTCATACAGAAGACCCTTTATGGGACCTGTTGCTTCCAACTAAGTGCCCTGCATGTAGGGTACAGAAAAGGTTACTATTGCTATATGAAGGCTAAAAATAACAGACATTTATGAAAAAGAGAGCAATTGATAAGTATCAAGTTTTTGTTTTTGTTTGTCATATTTGTTCATGCTTCCATAAAATCCTTTCAAGTTACCCAGCAGAAAATCTATTCTTGCCTAGAACTAATTTTCAGTTGGTTGGGTTTAACTGCAATCAACTGTTTTAACAGACAATTTTTAAGATGAGTCAAGTGCAACTGGTTTCAACAGGCTTTACCGGGTGCATGACATGTTAAAAACCACTTCTGCCTGTGAAAACCAGTAACCAATTTCCATTTTATTTCAAATAAGGAATGAATCCATCTTTCTTACCTTACCTTACTGCTTCATGCCAAGTGGCACATAAGGCCTTAATGCTTCCACACAGTCGTGCAAACTGCAGCTATCTTCACTCCAGGTTCTTCTTTTTTTAATTACCTGTTCTCCTCCATATCCAGTGGTGGCGATTTCTTTTCAACATTGTAGGGGGAAGGGGAGGGGGTGCAGGGGGAGATGAACCCAGACAGTTGTGTAGCCAGCCATATAGGCCTTATATAAGGCTTCATTTTTAAGAGGGGGGACCATAATGATATTTGTCTCCCAACAAAGTTATTCGGGGGCACATTGGGGGGACACCAACAATGTTATTGGTGGGTGGGGGACATGTACCCCCCCTCCCTTAGGAATGCCACTTAGGTCCATATCCTTCCACTTCTGTGTTTTACATCAGGTGCCCATGTGAGAGCTGTCACAGAGTCCCCCCTTCCCCCTCCCCACTTAGGAATGCCACTTATGTCCATATCCTTCCACTTCTGTGTTTTACATCAGGTGCCCATGTGAGAGCTGTCACACACTTGTCGTTCTGTTCCTGTCTTAATACATGTTCTATAAATGTCCATTTCTTTCATTTGATGTCATTACTAAGGGGTAGAATATCAGGATTTTACGTAGGAACTTTGTCTTGGAAAATATCCTTAAGACTTACCTCGTGGCATTGTTCTATTTGTCCAGGACGAAAGGAGAAAAGTGCATCATTCATGTTATGAAACCTTTTGTTAAATTTCTAGTACGTTTTATCCTTCTCATAGAATTGCAATTAATCCTGGGCCTCATCTCAAGGTACAAGAAGGGACACTGGGTTTCTTTATAGCAGGATCAGCCCATGAAGTAAAAAGGTACGTCCAATTTTTTTTTTTAAAGTGAGCTACATACTTATGTATTTACTGAAATTTTTGTTTGTTTGAAAATTGGCGAGTTCATGTCATAAGATAATACCTTAGGATGATACCTTAGGATGATACCTTTGAATGATACCTTAGGATGATACCTTAGGATGATACCTTAGGATGATACTGAATCATATAAATAAAAGGGGGAGAATGCTGATCTCCCATTAGGCCGCTGCAATAGTGAGTGAAGTCAACATGTATTTGATGACAGTCACCAAAAACGTGGATTTCCCGTTGACGTGATGTGATAAGGGATTAGAAAATTCATCTAATATATTAAATTGCTGCTTCAAATATTTGTTGGACTGGAGGAGTCCTACCATTTTTTACCTGCATCAGCCTGCATGAAATTACAATGCTTGGTAATGTTTAACACTTATAAAAGTTTGTTCTTGATATTGAAGATGTCTTAAAAACTTTAAAAAAAATTCAAAGTGCAAATATGAAAACGTTAGATTGTTCTTTGGACTCTGCTTGTGATCACATTCAACACCACACCACATCTTGCTACTTAGCCAGATACTAGGCTATGTTACCAATTAATGGTACATTTAAGGAACAAGTGATGTTATCATCAAACAGGCTATTTTACCAATGTTTTTTAGTTTAAAGAACTGCTTGTATTAGAAAGAAAATATTATGTTTAAAACACCATTAAAAAAATATCACATGAGCAATAGAATTACATGTGGGGTGTGCGGGCACAGAATTGACCTCACTGACTTAGTTGATTGACAGCTTTTTCAACCAATCACCACACGAATTTGTCTAGTAACATAATCTGCATAAGTAAGTGGGCAAAACTCCTATGCGGTACTTGTACATTACAGCTAGCTAGCAGTGTGCGCTCATGTAGTCAATACATACTGCCCAAAACAAATTTCTGCATTCACAGACTGAATGACGACAAGATGGTGAGCAAATATTGTGCCTACGACGGGATTGTAAATCTGATTCCCGTTACCCAGGACAGTTAGCAAACCAAATTTTGTTTATTCCTTTTCCTAAAAACTTTAAAGATCCAGAGAAGTGCCATAAATGGATCAAAACTTGCACCAGGCCAACTGCACATCTAAATGTCAATGCATTGGTCATGCATGATTGCGGATTTGTGGTTTGTTTGCCCCACCTAGTTACCACGTTTCTATGGGGGGGGGGGGGGGGTGGCTATTTCCTAACTCAGAGATGTCAATAGCATGACCGGGCGGGACTTAGTGTTATTTGCCATTTTTGTACTCTTGGTCATGTTGAGGCAGCTGATATTTAGATTTTGTGAAATCTTTCCGTAATTCTTTATAAATTTGTTGCTTAATCTCAAATCACTAAAAAAAAAAAAAAAAATAGATATTGGAAAAGTCTATCCCTGCTTGCATTTTAAAATTGGGTAAGGTAAAGACTTATAAATGTTTGGTCAGAATTTGCTTTTTTTTATACAAATTTATTTCTATATATCTTGTTAAAGCAAAAAGTACACATAGCATTGCATTTGATAGAGGAAAAATTATAATGGAAGTAAGAAGAGCCAGAGAGATATTTCAAGGGGGTACTTGATAAAATTTCATGGATGGTTTGCCATAGGGACAAGAGGTGGCAATTTCTCCCAAAGAAAGTTAATCAATTAATCAATCAATCAATCAATTGATTGATTAGCAACCGATCAATCAATCAATCGGCCGGTATCAGCCATAAATGACACCCAGTCTAAAAAATCATTTCTGTTTAGTAAACAATTATATTCTAATGTTGCAATGACTAATATTATAGAATTGTTTGGAAACAGGCTGCCACTGATTTTTTTGTGCCAAAAAAAGTTTTATTACACAAACATTTCATATCAATTTTGCCTTCAAATTCTGAAAACAAAATGGCTCCTTTTAAAAAATCTACATGCAAAATAAAGTTTTCAGGAAATAGAAGTATTACTAAAGTTGAATCAAAACAAATCAATTTTCCTTCAATAATCCTTTTTCCAATCAAAACAAGAGAATATGCATGAACTTAACATAAAAACACCATTTTTTCTGAAAGGTCTACTATTGACATAGAGATTGAGCTTATTAATAGTCCAGTCCAAGCTCTGGATTGGGAGATTACTCGATTGGGAGATCACTCAATCAGGAGATCACTTGATCAGGAGATCACTTAATCAGGAGATTACAACCAAAACAGTTAAATGTTATTGAAAAAAATACAATCATGCTTGAATTATATACATAATTAAAAGGATGTTTGTTTCTTGCCCCCCCCTCCCTCCTTTCTCCCCTACCATGTATTGTTTGTCCAACTAAAAGTAAAATATGTTACAGCTGGCTATGTCAAAATTGTGTGCATATTTCAATATTTGTGTACTTTGTATTAACAGAGCATACTACTACTGTAAGAACTGTCATGAAGACATTGTCGATGTTGAGAAAATAAAACAGTGTTCATGTGATAGCGGTAAGTTTTGTTTAAATGCGCCAATCCAATTTTTTTATTTGCAAACCTATTATTATCTTGCAGTGGTTTTATTAGTGCTGGTTATGGATTTTATACATTAGAATGCTATTGTAGAAACAATTAAAAATCACTATATTTTACACTTAATATGTCTTGGGTTGCAGTGATTTTTTTTTTTTTGCATTCTTATAAGCATTTTGAATTTTGTAAGAATTATATAAAACATTTATTTAAAGGTGTATTGGTACTTGTATTCATTCCTGGCTTGTGCACATATAGATTATATTCACTCAACTAGTATTTTGATTTAAAGGTCATTGGACACCTGAAAGTCATTTGCATTTCTGAAGGAATTTTGAAATTCTGATCCAGACATTATTTTGAATGTTGCAAAGTACATCTTGTGATTTCCAAGACATTGCTGTTTAGATATTGGAGGATTCTTGAAGAATAAAAATAAAAATTGTCAAGAATAAAGGGTTGCATTTTCCGAGGCAATTTTGTTCTAGATTAAAAAGAAAATGATGGAATTTTTATCAACAATTTTGAGACGAGTGTTTCCCACTTGACATTTTGAATAATAGGTCGGAGGATTGAAACAGTTATAAAATTAATCATTTAATCCATGTGTGATGAAAGTGTACATTTTTGATGATTTTCAATCACTTAACCCTTACTCTTCCAGGGGTTTGAATAATGTGAGACAAATTTTCGAAACTCCTTTTTTATATATATATCTGGGGTTAAGAATAACACCAGAGGGCTTCATAGAATAACACCAGAGGGCTTCAATAGAATAACCCCAGAGGGCTTCAATAGAATAACTCCAGAGGGCTTCAATAGAATATCTTCAGAGGGCTTTAATAGAATAACTTCAAAAGGCTTCAATAGAATAACCCCAGAGGGCTTCAATAGAATAACTCCAGAGGGCTTCAATAGAATAACTCCAAAGGGCTTCAATAGAATAACTCCAAAGGGCTTCAATAGAATAACTCCAGAGGGCTTCAATAGAATATCTTCAGAGGGCTTTAAAGAATAACTTCAAAAGGCTTCAATATCTTCAAAGGGCTTCAATATAATAACTCCAAAGGGCTTCAATAGAATATCTTCAGAGGGCTGTAATAGAATATCTTCAAAAGGCTTCAATAGAATAACCCCAGAGGGCTTCAATAGAATAACTCAGAGGGCTTCAATAGAATAACTCCAAAGGGCTTCAATAGAATAACTCCAAAGGGCTTCAATAGAATAACTCCAAAGGGCTTCAATAGAATAACCCCAGAGGGCTTTAATAGAATAACTTCAAAAGGCTTCAATAGAATAACCTCAGAGGGTTTCAAAAGAATAACTTCAGAGGGCTTCAATATAATATATAATATCTCCAGAAGGCTTTAATAGAATAACTCCAGAGGGCTTTAATAGAATAACTCCAGAGGGCTTCAATAGAATACATTTTGAAGAAAATTAGTAATTTGAAGATACAATTTTTGAGGGATCAAATTTTCTACACATTTTAGGTGTAGAAATTTTTCTGAATGATTTAATTCCTGGAACTTTTGCTGCATAGCGAATGTTTTGATGAGGTCTATAAAGTCATTTAAAATTTTGCTGCATTTAATTTGTATTAGACCATATCAATTCTTAAACTTTAATATGTTTTGTCACGCATTATCAATTTTTCATGTTCAAGCATTATACTGTATATATATTTTTTTTGCATGTTCTTTTCATTGCATGTTTTATATGATTTGTATATAATGCACTTTTTGGTGTTGTTTAAATAACAAAAGCTTCTTTAAGATTGCATGCAACTTGGATTTTCTTAGTCATATCAAGGAAAATTAATCTTGTAAATATTTAAGTTTCTTGCTGTGTTGTGAAATGTGGAGGAATATTATGCCAATTTTAGGGTTGGAAGGTTAAACCTCTCAATGATGATGAATACCAGTGTGTAAAACAGAGTTCACTTACCAGGTCTTTTAGAGGTATATTCCCATGGAATTTGATTTTTATGTATGTGATAGAGAAAAAATTCAGAAACAGATTGGTAAAAAACAATGTTGATATCTAATTCCTAGAAGAAGTTATTTAACTTGAAAGATTTTTCTTGCCGCATAAAAAGACTTTTGAACTAAGTCTAAGTCATCATTATGATATCATCACATCACTTCCTGTACTAATCTTTATGTATTTCTATGAAAATCAATCACCAATTTTTCATAATTCAAATATAAGTTACAAGAACAGATTGGAAAAGATTACTAAAATTGTATTCTACACTATTCCTAATAATTTTTGAAGAAAAAAATGTTTTCAATCACAATAAAAAATACAAAATTAATTTTCAAAGAAATACATATAGAAAAGTACAAAAGTGCTGCGATGACATCATAATGATGGCTTAGACTCAGACCAACAAAATTCCAACAACATCTTGTAGGAATAAGATATTGACTTTGTTTCTTCACCAATCTGTTTCTTTTATTGTCCTCCATCAAATATGTTAAAATGAAATCCCACGAAAATATTCCTTTAAATTAGATCAAGATTTACAAATATTAATGTAACTCCTGTGAACAAATGGATTTATAAACCGGTCAACAATCTCTATCTTTTTGTAAATCAAATGCAAATATCTGTAATGCCATGGATTTTGCAGCAAAATTACTCAGAAGAGAATCACTCATTTATAAGATGAATGTTGATTTATTTATTTATTTTGACCAAAAAAAGATATGTCTGAAGGTGACAAGTATGTATATATGACCAAATCAACTGATACATAGTTCTTTGGTTTAATCTGCTCTAAATTATTCCACAAAAAAAAGATGACTATTCAGTGAAATTGATTAGAGAGCCAGCCATTGCCATCACTGCTGCTTTGTATTAACATGCATGTTCTGATTCTTTGAGTTATTATACATTAGTTATGGCAAGTGCTGGTTTGTAAAGAGCTAACTGTTTGTAAAAATTTAAGCTATACTTTTTAAGCACATTTTACTTGACATAAACATTTTTCTTTTTTTCCTTTTTTGTGAGCATAAAAATGCTTTAAGTTTTGTTTTTATAAGTTTTTGTGTTACATTATAGAACTTTATATTGTTTTAATTTGAGATTACTAAGTGCATTTTACTTTGCATAAACTTCTTTTTGTTTGGGTGAACCTAAAAAAGCTTTAATTTGTTTTGACTAATTTTTTTATGTTACATTTCAAAGTTTTAGATTGTTTTAATCTGAGATAACAGCCTGGAAAAAATTTATATATCTTTTTATTTTTTTATATTTTTTCTGGCAGTTAATTAAATTGAAACCAGTATTTCTTAAAATAGGGATGTTTACGGATTTTTTAATTTCATTGAAAATGCTCAGTTTACTTATTAATTTGTAACTATTGCTTGAGTACAGATCAGAGGTTGCATTAAAAGTTTTTGTCTGGCGTATTTGGTTAGGACAAGCCCTTGAATTTTGGTGTATTTTGTAAATTTGAGAACTACACACTCAAAACCACTAATCTTCTAAATTGACAGCAAGTATTGATTCACGATATCATCTCTTATGGGGTGGGATGCCATTTGGGACATGGGATTGGATCCATGTGAGACATAGGGTGAGATGCCATGTGGATCAATGGATGGGATGCCATGTGGGACATATGGTGGAATGCCATGTAGGAGATATGGTGGAATACCATATGGAACAAGAGATTGGATGTCATGTGGGACATGGGGTGGGATGCCATGTGGCACATGGGATGTCATGTGGGACTTAGTGTGAGATGCCATTTTTATCATTGGTCGGGTCATATGATATGGGTGTCAATTTGCATGGGCATGCAAGCCATGATGGTATCTACGGTTCTAGTTCGTTTTGCTTTTGATGGATGAATTTTTAAATATATTAAAATGTTTTGCTATTTTCACCAAAATTTCCAAAGTTCGCAAAGTTTTACCTCACATTTTTTTTTCTGTTGTTGTTATATGCACAAAATGCACATCACTGCTGCTTTGTATTAACATTTTGTTTAATTGCTAAGACTGAAAGCAGAACCTGTGGCGTTGTGGCCTCTCTGGCACAATTTTGACCATGGTTGTCATGGTGCTGCTGAATCCCACCAACCAACCCATCTTACATATACATACCTTCATTATCAAACCACTTTTTTGGAAAAAAGTTCCTCAAAAGTATAACTTCTTATTGAGAGAGAGATGGATGTTGAGAAGTCAAGTTGATCATCTTAAAAATCTTGGAGAGTGTCTCCTCACTTTGTGTATGTCTGTCAAATAAAGAAGTTTCTTTTCTTAAAAAGAAGGGAAGCAAATAAACAATGACTGGGGGCCTCTTCATTTCAATCTTATTCAAATTAAATGGACTAATTTATTTTAACAATTTTTTTTTTTTTTGTTCATTTAATTCTAAAAAAAATATTTGTTTTATTTTTACATATCTTATTTTTGTTTTTATTTCAACATGTACTGAGACCATCAATAATACATTCATGATATAAAGATTAAATACAAAACTAAACAATTTGTAAAGAACAACTTAAAAATTTAAAAATGTGGAGAAAACCTGAACAAAGTGGAAGCTTATAAGGTCAGGCCTTAAAACAATAATTAATAATTTGTAATTAATTTAAAACTTTTAGACAAATTTAAATTTTGTTGTCCATATAAACTTTAATACTTGACTTGAGGTAATCATTTGAAATGATTATGCCCAACAAGCCATCTGCCCCTATCCACTTTTTACTTTTTCAAAACCTGCTGTGAAAACTTTGTGTCTCATTATTTTGGATTAAAAACTGGAGTAAAATTTATAAAGAAATACATTATAATCCTTATCTCCTTGTTGGGGAAATGATGTCTGACACCATGCAAAAGATTTCAATACAGAAGTGAACAAAATAGCAGCCTCCATGTATTGATTAAAAACATGAATAACTTGATATAGGAATACTATTTTGACTTTTGAAAATACAAGATTTGAATCCTCTATCATACGAAATAAGGATTGTATCACACTTTAATTTCCTTGAATAGAAATCAGTATCTTAGAATTTGCACAGTGATGTTGTGTCTAGTCATAGCCTTGTGTTGTTGGAGTGGGTGAGGGGGGAGGGGTGATGTTGTGTCTAGTCATAGTCTTGTGTTGTTGGAGTGGGTGAGGGGAGGGGTGATGTTGTGTCTAGTCATAGTCTTGTGTTGTTGGAGTGGGTGAGGGGAGGGGTGATGTTGTGTCTAGTCATAGCCTTGTGTTGTTGGAGTGGGTGAGGGGAGGGGTGATGTTGTGTCTAGTCATAGTCTTGTGTTGTTGGAGTGGGTGAGGGGAGGGGTGATGTTGTGTCTAGTCATAGCCTTGTGTTGTTGGAGTGGGTGAGGGGGAGGGGTGATGTTGTGTCTAGTCATAGTCCTGTGTTGTTGGAGTGGGTGAGGGGAGGGGTGATGTTGTGTCTAGTCATAGTCTTGTGTTGTTGGAGTTGGTGAGGGGGAGGGGTGATGTTGTGTCTAGTCACAGTCTTGTGTTGTTGGAGGGGTGAGGGGGAGGGGTGATGTTGTGTCTAGTCACAGTCTTGTGTTGTTGGTTGTGTCTAGGGGGTGATGGTCTTGTGTTGTTGGAGTGGGTGAGGGGAGGGGTGATGTTGTGTCTAGTCATAGTCTTGTGTTGTTGGAGGGGGGGGGTGATGTTGTGAGGGGAGGGTGTGTTGTGTCTAGTCATAGTCTTGTGTTGTTGGAGTGGGTGAGGGGAGGGGGTGATGTTGTGTCTAGTCATAGTCTTGTGTTGTTGGAGTGGGTGAGGGGTCTTGTGTTGTTGGAAGGGGTGATGTTGTGTCTAGTCATAGTCTTGTGTTGTTGGAGTGGGTGAGGGGAGGGGTGATGTTGTGTCTAGTCATAGTCTTGTGTTGTTGGAGTCTTGTGTTTGTTGGAGTGGGTGAGGGGAGGGGTGATGTTGTGTCTAGTCATAGTCTTGTGTTGTTGGAGTGGGTGAGGGGATGGGGATGATGTTGTGTCTAGTCATAGTCTTGTGTTGTTGGAGTGGGTGAGGGGAGGGGTGATGTTGTGTCTAGTCATAGTCTTGTGTTGTTGGAGTGGGTGAGGGGGGGGGTGATGTTGTGTCTAGTGATGTTGTGTCTAGTCATAGTCCTGTGTTGTTGGAGTGGATGAGGGGAGGGGTGATGTTGTGTCTAGTCATAGTCTTGTGTTGTTGGAGTGGGTGAGGGGAGGGGATGATGTTGTGTCTAGTCATAGTCTTGTGTTGTTGGAGTGGGTGAGGGGAGGGGTGATGTTGATGTGTCATCTTGTGTTGTTGGAGTGGGTGAGGGGAGGGGTGATGTTGTGTCTAGTCATAGTCCTGTGTTGTTGGAGTGGGTGAGGGGAGGGGTGATGTTATGTCTAGTCATAGTCCTGTGTTGTTGGAGTGGGTGAGGGGAGGGGGTGATGTTGTGTCTAATCATAGTCTTGTGTTGTTGGAGTGGGTGAGGGGAGGGGTGATGTTGTGTCTAGTCATAGTCTTGTGTTGTTGGAGTGGGTGAGGGGAGGGGTGATGTTGTGTCTAGTCATAGTCTTGTGTTGTTGGAGTGGGTGAGGGGGAGGGGTGATGTTGTGTCTAGTCATAGTCTTGTGTTGTTGGAGTGGGTGAGGGGAAGGTCATAGTCTTGTGATGATTGTGTCTAGTCATAGTCTTGTGTTGTTGGAGTGGGTGAGGGGGATGGGTGATGTTGTGTCTAGTCATAGTCTTGTGTTGTTGGAGTGGGTGAGGGGGGGGGGTGATGTTGTGTCTAGTCATAGTCTTGTGTTGTTGGAGTGGGTGAGGGGAGGGGTGATGTTGTGTCTAGTCATAGTCTTGTGTTGTTGGAGTGGGTGAGGGGATGGGTGATGTTGTGTCTAGTCATAGTCTTGTGTTGTTGGAGTGGGTGAGGGGGGAGGGGTGATGTTGTGTCTAGTCATAGTCTTGTGTTGTTGGAGTGGGTGAGGGGGAGGGGTGATGTTATGTCTAGTCATAGTCTTGTGTTGTTGGAGTGGGTGAGGGGAGGGGTGATGTTGTGTCTAGTCATAGTCTTGTGTTGTTGGAGTGGGTGAGGGGGGGGTGATGTTGTGTCTAGTCATAGTCTTGTGTTGTTGGAGTGGGTGAGGGGATGGGGGTGATGTTGTGTCTAGTCATAGTCTTGTGTTGTTGGAGTGGGTGAGGGGGAGGGTTGTTGGTATAGTGATGGATGGATGGGGGTTGTTGGTGAAATGAGGGAAGGGGATGGGTTGTTGGTGGAGTGGGGAGGTGAAGGGTTGTTGGTGGAATGAGGTAATCTAGTGATTAACTTGTGGCTGAAGTTTGTGCTTATGAAAATTCTACTGTTGAATGTAACTATTAACTTTATACTAATAGCTTTCGTTCAGATAATTTTTCTCAACAACAAAAATCACACATACACCTGCCCCTTGAATTACAAGCAAAAGCACATTTACACCTATCTGACTGAACCTGCTAACTTACAAACACTGTAGAGGGAAAATGATATGTAAATCCTTAATACGCAGGACAAAATACATCTCATTTTACATTAAATATATTTTGTTTACAGAAACTTGCTTGAAAATGATTCTGTTGCTAAAAAGCTTGTTAAACATCGCTTCAAGATGGCTTCTCCATTGCTTTTGTTTTGTTTTGACACGTTTCTTTTCACTTTCGTTCTTTGTATTGTACACTAACGTTTCACTCGTTTCAAAGGTTGTAGAGCTGTAGCAAGCACCAGACCACTGTAAACTTCCCCCCCTTGCAGGAAAAGTATTCTTTTCTTTTGGATACCCAGCCATGTTGGCATCCCCAGCAATGACAGAGCTGATTCAGCCACTAAGCTTGCCCTCAACCTCCCTCCTACCCCTTTCCCAAACCCTTTCTGACATCAAACTGCTTATCGCTTCCCTTGTTCGTGACCACTGGCAAACCTCATTAGATGCCCAAATTGACATAATAAACTCCACGACATCCAGCCCACCATTCTGACCAAGCCCACCATCCACAATCTCTCCCGACAACGTTCACATTACCTGCCTTAGAATAGGTCACCCTCCTCACTCCCCCACCTCCTTATTGGCTCCCCTCCCAACCCCTCTGCAACAATTGCCATTGCCCCCTCACAGTCCACCATATCCTCCTTGCCTGTCCCCTGTACAAGCTTCCCAGAGCTTCCCTCACCCCTCACAACTCCAAAGCTTTTCCAGAAAAACCGTCTGGATAAAATGATCTCCTCCCTTCATCGTGCCTCCCTCTACAACCATATTTAGTCCTCTCCCACCCCCCTCTACATACTCTCGCCTTTTTAGCACCTCTGCACTTCCTCTCTTGGTCCCAGCTTCCTGGCTATTAGTCCCCGTACTTCTCTCAGACTCCTCCTATTTTCTTTTCTTCCTACCTGACTGCATGCTGATGTACATCTAAGTAGATCCAGACGTGTAGAGAACCCAATATTTTGTGATTTGTTTAGTCTTTGTTTCCAAGGCAGAATGGCATTATGGGCCACTATGTGCTGTTCGTGTAAAGTGGCATGCTCGTGTAAGCACCTGATCACTTGAATGGCTTCCAGGCTTCTCGCTGTAATTGTCTGCATAGTTTTGATTTTGCCGTGAGTTTTAATGAAGTGAGTCTCTTTTTATACAGCGGACTTCATGCGCAGACGGCGGCAGTCATCCAAGGGAAAGCACAGTTTCTTTTCCAGCCAACAAAGAGCAAAAAATCAAGGTTTCATTACTTTTGTCACTTTTCGTCTCCTATCATCCCACATGTATATTTAGATCCATGTCCTTTCATTAACCTCTGAGAGATTGGCTTTTTCCCCCCTATTTCACATGAAATACAGATTTACCTTGGCATTTTGCTTGAGCGTAAGAAAATAAGTATGTAAGTAAAACACATCAACCTTACCTGTTCCAGTCCTTTAAACACCTTTTTGTTCCCTTTCAATTGATTAAACAGGTTTTTCATGATGAAATATATTTATATTTAAATAAAAGTACATCCTGTGTAACGTTCTTGTTTCAGGGCATGAATTTGATGATTTGGACGATGGTGAGAATAAAATATTTGGATTGAATCAGTGGCTGTCATTTCACTAGTAAATGGTGGTGTAGCCATGTCATGTTAATTTGCAAGGGCAAACAAAAATTTGGTCAGGAAGCGGTTTTATGCACAGTTCTGAAATGTTTATTTAGTCTTTTCATGTTTTGTCCTGGTGCGGAAGGTTGGGGAGGTTGGAGAGCTTTAACCTCTGGCTATGGCTGCACCACTGGTAGCTAAACAGGATCAACCAGGCTGCGCCTACATTTGCTGCAAAATATATCAACTTGTAAATGTAGGAATATACTATAGAGTTCATTTTTTCATCATTAGTTGTATCATCGAAGAACCTTTCTTTTATTTTGGACCTCATTTCTTGTATTATATATAAATATTTCTAAATTAAGCACTTATAAAAACATTGTTGGTAAACATTTTCCTAGATAATTCTTTTGCCTTAATTAAAATTTCTTTAATTGTTAACCACAAACATAATTAGGGCTTATGTCTACCGATTTACACCATTGAACTGAGTTTAAATTATATCATTTTGTGACATTTACATGATTATGCCATGGAAGGAAATTGATTACATTGTGATTTAAATATTTTAAATAAGGATCTTTTAAAAACATTGTCAGATCACATTTTCCTAGATAATTCTTTTGCCTTAATTAAAAAGAATTTCAACTGATAACCACAAACATAATTAAGGCTTATGTCTACTGATTTTATAACTGGGTTTAAATTATATCATTTTGTGACATTTACAAAATAATGCCATGGAGGGCTGAAAATTGACTACATTGAGATGAATTGTATTATGATTACACAGTTTTTATGCTACTGAAGAAAATGCAGTTTAATTACAGTATGACAATTACAAAATTATCTAAAAAATATTAAAATGAGAATGCATTGGAGAAGGCAGAAACAAATTTGTTACGTCTTGATGCATGTGTCGATCACTTCAATGAGGAAGGTGAAGGGGGGGGGGGGGAGCTAATTGCAATTTTTTTCTTTAAGTTTTACTGTGCGAAAAAATTGATATGTATTAGAGCTTGACCAGAGAGGGGGTATATTACACCCCTCCCCCTCTTCCAGGATCTAAGCCTATGGTATTAGGATTATGCAGTGATTTTATTCCAAATGAATATGCAGTGTCCTTACAGGCAGAAAGTAAATGCCAAAATATTTACAAATTGGGTGGGAGGAGTGGGGGTGAGTTAAACATTGTGTAATATCCTCAAATGGTCTTCATTTGAATGTATGTACTTCCAAGAGTTCTTTTCTTAAAAGAGGAGAGTGTTGCAAGAATAATTGCCTGAAACATCAGCAGTAAATCAGATACATACAAATGACATCACTTTGGTGGTGTACATTTTATTCTAATATGCTTTTTGATCAGTATTTGTGTAAATATTTCAACTAATCAGAAATTTTGAATGACAATGCATATTCATCTCCACGGTAACATAAAAAAACAATTTCAATTGTTGCTTTTCCCTGTATATCCAAGTAAAAAACTCCTAAGTGCAAATCATTTCAATAGTTGTTCCTGTTAGACAATCTGTGGATGTCTAATTTTTCATCATTAGATAATTGTCCTTGTTGATGCATTTAAGAAAGAAAAAAGAAGCTTGTGCTTGCGTGCCCATAGCCTCCATGGCATTATATTCGTTTGAAATGGGGCCAATAAATATTAGCAAAATAAATAGATAAATGAATTTAGGATATAGAAGAAATAAGAGCTTCAATCAAGTTTTAGCATGCTGAAGGTCTTTCATCCTGGCTTGTAGTAGAGTTCTTACCTAGTACTGACGTGTCTGCCCTTTGTTCCTTTGTCACGCAATTCCACAACACTTTTTTTTTTTTTACAAACTTAGTGTAATATCACCCATTGCTTTTTAAGTATGTGTAGACAATGGAAAGAAACATTTCAAATGTGTTTCAGTTTATTCTTTATTCGAATTACATATTCGAAGAATTTGATAGGAAGATTTTCTGACAATGAATTAAGTTTTTGAGCAGGTTATAAGGTACACTCCAAAGATGCTCAGATGTGCTATTATTCTTATTATTATTTTCATTATTAATACTTTCCATTTTGGAAGGTGCTTCATAATTTTGAAGGATAAAAGTGACAATGGAGATATTTGGTTCAGTATTACATGAAGCAAATTTGTACTTCCGAAGAATGGATACAAAGTTTTTTGTTGTTGTTACTTTTCATGTACTATGCTTCTGGGGAAGTTGGGTGTTCAACAATGTTTATTTTTGTTTTAGAAGAATTGAAAAATAAGCAAAATTTTAATTCTCTGATTAAGATAATTGTTCAGGAATTTTGTTCTCTGGTTAGAATGTTGCAAACATCTGTGCTTGAAACAATGACAAATTTTCTTTTGTAAAAGAGGACCATTGGAATTTTTTTGGCACAACAATTTCCATCAAATTATGCTTATTGGGAGTAAATTGCATTATGCCACGTCTTGCATTGTTTGGGAGTGATTTGCATGAGGCCTTTTGCTGTGGTGCATGCTGGCAATGATAGTATACTACTAATCAAGGATAATGTTTTTTTATATTTTTTTTTATTTATTTTTTTATTTTGGGGGGGGGGTGGCATTTTCAGTCATCAGTGATAATCCAGTGTCTTTTTAATTTGTAAGAGTAAACAAAACAAGATATAGTGTATAGGAGAAAGAACTCAAAAATCTCTCAAGTATTTAGGGAGGATTCTGCATTCCTTTTAGAATTTAGAATTTTACAAATTTGATCAAAAATGAAAACAAATTATTTTAGAAATCTTAAAAGCAGGAAGTTGGAGGGTCATGGTAGACTTGCTTTGATTTTGAGCACAATTGTCAGTACATCATTTTGGAATTTATTTGAGTTACTTTCATGGTGGTCAAGATCATTTTTGCCATCTTCTCGGAGATGCGTAATCAGAGTGATGCGATTTGATATGTACCATCTTGCAAGTCTAGCTTCTCTGAAAGCACCTTCTAGATAGTTCGAAATAATTTAATCTTTCTGTACAATATGAACTTTGTTGTCAATGTACTGGTAAACATCATCAATCAATTAATTGATCAGACATATATTAAATCTATCAATCAATTTATTCAATCAATCTGTCAATCAGATATATTAAATTTATCAATCAGTCAGTCAATTAGATATATTGAATTTATCAATCAATTTAATCAATCAGTAAATCAGATATATTAATCTTATCAATCAATTCATTAAATCAATCAGTCGATCAGATATATTAAATTTATCAATCAGTCAGTCAATTAGATATATTAAATTTATCAATCAATTTAATTAATCAGTAAATCAGATATATTAAATTTATCAATCAATTTATTCAATCAGTCACTCAGATAAAATATTGAATTTATCAATCAGATATATTAAATTTATCAATCATCATATATTAAATTTATCAAACAATTTATTCAATCAATCAGATATATTAAATTTATCAATCAGTTTATGTAATCAATCAGTCAATCAAATATATGAAATTTATCAAACAATTTATTCAATGAGATATGTGAAATTTATCATTCAATTTATTCAATGAGATATATGAAATTTATCATTCATTGTCACAAAACATCAAGAAGAATGTAAGGATTTAAAAAATTAATTGTGAGAAATTTTACATTCCTGTCCTTATTTCAAGATTTTTGAGTTCTTTTATCATTACTGTGTTCTTCATCCATTTGTACTCTATCGCTTGTAATAGTTGAAAATCACCATTGAGCTTTTACCATGTTTTTCATTAAGAGAGGATGTTTATAATTTCGTCACTGATGTGTCCATTTCATTTAATAGTTTGCATTCATTGGTCAAAGAATAGTGACACCTACAATACAGGAGACAGTTTTATATATTTTTTTAAATCGAATGAAAATCATGACTATCAAAATAGTGATTTAAGAAATCGGGAAATGTCCATTTTACCAACTTTTTTATATTTTTGCTTTCATTCAAACTATAGTGCTCTTTATTTTACAGATTGATGTAAGTTCTTGGTGTCACTAGTCAAGAAATAAAAATACCATGTTCTTTTTTGCTAAATCTCATGAATCACCTAATTTTCTAAACTTTTTCATTTAAAAAAAAAATAAAAGATCTCTGCTGGGGTAAATTTGTCGTTGCTTTGTTTAATACCACAAAGTAGCACTCATTTTCTGAAGAGTAATATGCTTACTTGTGCAAGTTTGTGAGTCTCTGATATTAAGTAGTACATATGGAAAAGAAATTTGTAAATTTTTACATACAAGTTTTACATTCAATTTTGTTCTTTTTCATATAATAGTCATTTTAACCAAATATGATTTTTTTTCAAAATTTTGCCCTTTTTTTCTTCATTCAAAATTTTGCTTTTTTTTTCATTCGAAACTTTCCTTTTTTCCATTCCAAATTTTCCTCTTTTTTTTTTTTAATTCAAAAGTCATTTTTACCAAATATTCTCAAAATGTATTCAAAGTCAATATAAAACTTGATTGGAAATAAGTAATGAGCTACGTACCATTGACACAACTCATTACTATTTCAAATTGTCCGTCGCAAAATTGTAATTCCAAATGATATAAGGCATTGTGCCATGGTGTTGCTTGCCTGACTTGCAAAATAAACAGCTTGCATAGAAATTATTTGTGAAAGTTACCTTAAATATTACCACTTCCTTGATTTATGTTGTATTCATTAGCTCGAGTAACCTGCCTAGGGTAGGAAGTAGGTGGTATCACACACATCTTCTGTAAGGGTACCTGCTAAAATTCTAATATAGCTGTACATCTTTGGCAAAATGTTTATCTTGTAATACAACTTGAATCTGTTATTAGGATAACTGAATCTTTTTAGCTATTTTGATGATTTTATAAGTTTGTTTGAAAGAATTGTTACTGAAAATATTCTCCTTAAATTTTTGTGTTTAAAAATGAAATTTTAGTCCAATTATAAAAGAAAGCAATGAGACCTGATAATCTAAGAAACGCATAGTAAACTTACTTCATTAAACTCTGTATAACAATTTACTGCTGTACTAGGATGTACTGCTTCTCTGCCCTGTTATGAGATCTGCTTATATTGCATGTTGGGTTGGCCTTATTTTTAAGGACTACGCATAATGAATTTTACAACTTGTTAAGTTTTAATTTATGTATTTTTTTTAAAAAGAAAGTCGAATTGAAATAACTTTTGCATTCTTTTTTTTTTATGGTCCTAACACTATCCCCTATTGTGTGATCGTTATGTACAGTCAAACCCACTAACAAGAAATTTTCTCATTCCTCTATTCGTCTCGCTATCCCTGTATCTTCCCTCTATCCTCCTTCTCCTATCTTTACTCCAGCTGGGAAGAAAAAAATGAACGAGAACATCACCGTCCAGGATCGCAGACAAGCCGATTCAAACGAGGGTAAGAATCCTTCTAATCCCCACATTTCTCATCTCTCTTTTTTTCTCACTTTGAATACTTTTCTGTCATTTTAATACAAAAATAACGTCTTGAAATTTGATAGCAATAATATGATAAAGACAAATTTTAAACTGATTCTATGTGTTTACAAGAGGGTACAAGAAAATTTTCTCTCAAAAATGTTTTCTGTATTGTTTTCTTTGTGTCATTTTCAGGTGATTTAGTCAGCAGAGACGTATCATGTAGGTCAATTAAATTGGTGGTTAATCATAGGGGTATTGCTGATAATAATAATAATTCAGTCACTTCATTAGAGTGAACAATGGTTTTAGTCATAATAATAATGATAATAATTGGACAATTTCATGTTTTTGATTTGTTCATGGTATGAGGTATTTGTACCAATATGTAATCACTTTAAGAAATTTGTCTATAACAGAAGAAGCATATGTTTATATTGACTATATAAATGTTCATTTAGTAGAGAAAGCTAAAAAAATTGGAAATATTTTTCCAAAATGGAAAGTAAAATAGTGCTTTGATTTGTATTTCAGCTTAATCAATTAAGTTCATTGATTAATTACAGGGCATTACACATGGACTAGATGCTACATTGGCTTTTTTTGTGTGCAAAATAAGATAAAATGAAAAACACTTTGGCCTTAATTACTTAAATGAGAAGCCATTGCAATATCTTTCAGATGTTATAAGAAACTTAATCTGTGGGTGGTACATATTGGTACGGGATCGATAACAAATTAAAGGAGTTTTTCGCACATTTTGTTTCATTTTTTTTTTTGTATATAAGAATGCAGTGATTATACTACTATTTTGGAATACTGTGAACCCTTTCTCAGGTAGAAGTGTATGAAGTAAACTACCCCCTCCCCCCTCCCATGCTGGCTGAGAGGGTTTCACTTGCCTGGCTTTGTCCTTCCCCAGTTGGGCGGTAAAATTATAGAAAAAGGGGGTCATTTTGGTAAAATTCAAGGAAATTTCAGTGTAACACTGATTTTGGTCAAAATTGGCAAGCTTTAATGATTTCCCGAAAATTGTAGGAGATTTTTCCAAATATGAAGGATATGTAGCAGAGTTTTATGGAAACTTAATTTGAATGCAATTATTGTTTTTGTAAGTGAGAACATTTTTGGTTCCCCCTCCCCCTTCCCCCGAGCCACTTCTTGGCAGTTTTGGGAAGTCGTCATCTACTGTGTTGGGCAACATGTTAGTTATTATCTGGAGGTTTACTAACTTCACAGTTGACCATCATGATTTTGTGTCAGTGGTCAATTTTGATTGGCCAATTTTGATTGCTTAAGTAACCTAAAGGTATGTCATATTATAGGTTTTTTTACATAGCAAATTAACTTTAAATTCTTCATGTGGGAGCAGATATTCATATTGCCATATCCACCAACAATTAGTAGTTCAGATTTTCCTCATATGACATTTTGTTTTCAATTAAACTTTTTTCTATATTATTCGTTCAATTAATCAAACATAGTGGGAAAAATTCAAACAGGTAATTTTTGTTTCATTCATGGGGGAGGATTAGTTTGTGAATTCAACTAACTTACCTCTCTTAACACATTTGACCTGTCATCCCCAGCCCCCTGCAAATGAACCATTTTCCCTTACCTATTGTCATCTTCAACACTCATTCATGTTTTTGTGCACATCCCTCATCCCAATTTCTTGAGTTACTCCCAGTTAATGTTGTTGCAAGTCTTTAGTTTATTGGTTATGTGTATAGTTTAATTAGAGTATGTTATGTTTTAGTTTCACATGCACCATTTCACTTGAAGGCATCTGGACAAAATTAACAAAAATAAAGAGTAAATATTAGAAATTAAATTTAAAAAAAAAAAAACACTGAAACTTTGTACCAAATGATATAATTATTTCATTGAGTGAGCATCTAACCATAGGTGTTTATAAGAGATTTAGTCAGAAGCACAAAACATGGGTTGAGGTGGGGGGCGAAATGAACATCCTGTTCATTTTACATATACCGTATTCGACGTAATAAGTGGCCGGGCGATTATGAAAATAGAATTGCACCACTTTTTGGTTCCGATGCATAGCATAAGAAACCCATGTGTTCTGTTACAGAACCCATGTGTTCTGTGACAGAACACATGGGTTCTGTCATAGAACACATGGGTTCAATAGCATAAGAAACCCATGTGTTCTGTTACAGAACCCATGTGTTCTGTGACAGAACACATGGGTTCTGACAGAACACATGGGTTCCGATGCAATAGCATAAGAAACCCATGTGTTCTGTTACAGAACACATGGGTTCCTATTGTTTTTGGTGCTGTTGTCATGGATATTAATTAGTAGGCAGGGCTAATTGTAAAATTCTGTTAACAAGCTTGTAAACATGATATCTTAAGAACCGTGTGGTGGATTTATGTCATACTTGGTATATGGATGATGTGTTGTAGTCTGTAGATGATCCCTATTGTTTTTGGTGGTGATCTTATGAATATTAATTAGTAGGCTGCTAAATATAAAATTCAGATTACTATAGGGATCATCTACAGACCACAACACATCCTTATACCAAGTATGACATAAATCCACTGCTCGGTTCTTGAGATATCATGTTTACAAGCTTCTGTCACAGAACACATAGCTTCCTTACGCTATCGCATCGAAACCAAAAAGTGATTTATTTTATACTTAGTATATGTATGTGTTGTGATTTGCAGATGATCCCTATTGTTTTTGGTGATGTCATGAATATTAAGTAGTAGGCGGGGCTAAATGTAAAATTCTGTTAACAAGCTTGTAGACACGGTATCTCAAAATCTTTGAGGTGGATTTATGCCATACTTAGTATGCGGATGTGGTCTGTACATGATCCCTGTTGTTTTCAGTGATAATGTCATGAACATTAATGAGAATCCAGGAGTAAAATTCTATTAATGCTCATATTTCTACAACCCCATGTCCGATTTAATCTCACTTGGTTTGATGCTGTTGGTAAAAGCAAGGATGATACAGGATCACTTAGATAGTTGACTTTATCATTATTCATGTTAATCCATTGTGATAAATGAACTAAACATGTAAAAACACAACACTCAGGGAAATATGATACAAATATTCAATGCTTCCAATCCAAGTTAGCATCAGAACCACAAGGAATTTCTGCCTATGGTTAGACCAACGTTTTTTCCTAACAAGTGCCCATGCAGCCATGCATACAGTGTGCTATTCAAACTGCATTACATGAACTGGTTCTATGTTAGCCCCGAGATAACCACCACAAAGACATTGTGAGCGTCTGATGCAAAACAAACAAATAATGTAACCAAAGTTATTTTAAGTCATCAAATTAAATAATTTATGTTAGCAGTCAAAATTTGTTGGAGGGGCGTTTAACATGATGAAATAACCATCCTTATGAGGAATGGTCCATCAATTATTCATGGGTTTTGCACAAAGTCCTCCCAAGCATATCATGTATATTTCTATTTAGGCTCTGCCAAGGACTAATCTGATTTGTATCACTGAACAGCAGTTATGTAGCAAGCTACATAAGATGAATGACCTATTGTGTACAGTGTAACAGTAGCTGGTTGCTAACAAGTGTACTTTGAATAGACTATGAAAATGTTATCAGATAAGAAGGTATACATTACCCACGCCCGTGCTGTGTATGGTGTAACAATAGCTGGATGCTAGTCAATGAATTGTGAAGAGTCTCTCAGGTTGAATGGTGTGGATTACCCCTGATTTTGAGAAAATCGGGTTGGAGGGGTCTAAGGGCCAAAAATTCTTAATAATACGTCGAATACGGTAATTTAAGCATGTTTGTATTCTTGATTACAATGAGCCATCCTTGGGGGGAGTGGTGCATTTGCCACCCCTTTCCCCTATGGTGAGCTGCTCCTGCATTAACTGATGGTAACATTTAACTCAAATTTTGACCATGAAGACATACACATCTTATTATCAATTTGTTATTTTGTCATCTGTTCATTCACACTTTTCCTAGACTTGAACCCACTCGTAGTATGTAATAGGTTTGGGTATAGGCCTCCGAATTGAAACCTGAACTTGTAATATATGATGGGTTTTGGTATAATGAATTCTAACCCATTTGTGGTAAATGCTGGGATGATGAGATTAGATATATCCATATTAGATATATCTATATTAGATATATCTATTAGATTAGATATTATTAATCACCTGGAGTTCCATGCACTTGTAATATATGATGGGTTTTGGTGTAATGGATTTTACCCACTAAGTAATATATGATGAGATGGGATATCATTAATCTCCTGGATTTCAATGCACTTGTAATATATGATGGGGTTTGGTATAATGGATATTAACCCACTAGTAATACATGATGAGATTAGATATAATTAATCAGCTGGATTTCAATGCACTTGTAATATATGATGGGTTTCGGTATAATGGATTTTAACCCACTAAGTAATATATGATGAGATGAGATATCATTATTCGCCTGGATTTTAATGCACTTGTAATCATAATATGATGGGTTTTGGTTTATTGGATTTGAACCCACAATGTAATATATGATGGAATTTGTTAGTATTAATAATTTATTGTGACTTAGATGTATCTGATAAAACACAGTAAAGCGATATACCAATTATCCATCCTTGGTGAATTTATCAGCTCATTTCCATACAACATGTTTATTCATGAAAATATCAGATAAATATTGAACAAGTAGGATTGCAAAAGTAGTAATTATCAAATCATTTCCATATAAAATGTTTATTCATGAAAATATCAAATAAATATTGAACAAGCAGGATTGCAAAGTGGTGAGTTTGTGAACTCATATTTCCATATACATGTTTATTCATGAAAATATCAGGTAGTTATCTACCTGGCGATAACTACTTGATAAAACACAGTAAAGCGATATACCAATTATCCATTCTTGGTGAATTTATCAGCTCATTTCCATACAACATGTTTATTCATGAAAATATCAGAAAAATATTGAACAAGTAGGAATGCAAAAGTAGTAATTATCAAATCATTTCCATATAACATGTTTATTCATGAAACTATCAAATGAATATTGAACAAGCAGGATTGCAAAATGGTGAATTTATCAACTCATTTCCATAAAACATGTTTATTCATGTAATAGGTAATTATTGAACAAGCAGGATGGAAGAAAATATATTTCAGTGCAGGGAGAGAAAATATAACACAATTATTCATGAATATCAGGTAATTGTTTAATGAATATGTGCAGGGAGAGAATTGTGTAAAAGGGGGCATTTGACTCTGCTAAGTTGGGGGCCGGGGATCGAGATGCCCCTTTTCCTCTCTCTGGTTGTTTGGAGGACTGATTTTCAGAATTTGAATTAAGAATGTTCTTTTCGTTCCAGCTTCTTTGTTGTTCCCATCTTTAAAAAGGGTTTCTAGCAGATCTGAAAAAGAAATCCCTGTCTGTGCCCCTATATGGTGACATGTGTATGTCTGCCCTATATGGTGACATGAGTATGTCTGCTCTATATGGTGACATGAGTATGTCTGTATGTACAGTACGTGGAATTTAACCTTGACTGTTTGTGTATTATCTTAATTTTTGTAGAACTGAAGATTAACACAACTACAGATGGTAAAATACATTTTTGAGTTTTATTTTTTCACTGTTTGAAATATTTTGTTCTGTTGCTTCTAACCAATCATACAGCAAAAAATTGAAAGATTTATTTCATTGTGCTTTCGATCGATCAATTAGTAATTGTTAATAGGCTTGGGTTAGAAAATTTTGGGATTAAGAATTCAATATTAGCTTTTCTTTTCTTTTTTGTGATGATGCAAATTTTATTTTAGCTTTCTTTTGTCAGTGATGAGATTTACGGATATTACTTCAGGCTCAAAATTAGAATTGAACATTAAACTAGAATCTTTTCTTTGTTTTTGCTGGTTTAATTGTTTTGCTAGTGGAGTCATCTTATTGTTTTTAATTTCTTGCATGAAAAAGAAGCTAGGAGTTTTTTTTTGCATCGCTTTTTGTATAAATTACACTTCTCTAAAGACTAACTTTCACACAAAAAAATTAAAATAATGAATAAAATTGTGACGTATACTTTGCTTCATTTTGATTGGCTAGAAAGGAACAATTTCTTATTTTGATTTTTAATTGGATTTTGAGGTACAAAGAAAATGCCATATTTCATTGACTTTTCATTGATTTTCTTTTGTTTTGCAAAACTTGCAAGAATCTTTCAGTGCATTGCAGAATTTTGAAATATGACTTTCAGTTTTATAATGTTTGAGCTGTTCTTTACAAGCAAAAGTTAGCATGATATTCTTTGCAAATTCATGAATGCAAGTAAAATTCAATTTAGGCATTAAAAAAAAAAAAGTAAGTTAGAAATGTTCCTATGATTTTTTCACTTTGTTCCTCTGTGTTAATTTTGAATTCAGCTTGATTGATTTTCAACAGAAAATTTTTGCATAAAGATAATCTAACAATATTCTAGAATACCAGCAGTAGATAGGTTACTGTAGTATAAATCTTGGATGTATGATGTAGTAAAGAAGTAAAATTTAATAAGTTTAGCGAGAATTAAAAAAGAAATACACAACCAGTAAGGCCTTTTCAAAATATAGTGGGAAATTAGGATATGATCCCCATAGCACCAGCATTTACCACTTTCCCTGGTGAAATTGTAATCACTTTCCCTTGTGATATTTTTTTTTTCTTCCTGACCCTTCGAACTCCCTGTTTTAAAGTTTTGTTTTCAGTTTTATTTCAAAATGATCAATTTCAAATTTTTACGAAAGATACTTTTTGATTAAATCACATTATCCATGCCATTTGCATTGTCATAGTAGTTGCGGAAGCTAAATGCCAGACTTCATGTAGATTAATCATGCACGTAGTTTAGAATATGTCGCTGTGTGTTCATCGGCTAATTTGTGACACATCGGACACAACTGTGACACATCGGACACATCTGTGACACATCAGCTAATTTGTGACACATGCTTTTTGTTTTGCTCTCCTGTCTGATTCTGAGTGATACATACTTTGACCTTTAACTCAAGGTGTTACTCAGATGAGCTGTCAAGAGGAAGGCATACGTGAGCTCACTAAAAGTTAATATAATGAGCTTCTATTGAGCTCTTAAAGATCTATGGACAGGTAGCAAGAGCTTGAGCTGAATTGAATTCAAGCATGAAAATAGCAAAAAGTCATCAAAATTGGTTAAAAATGGACTATTCAATTCAACTTAGAGCTTAAAACTGACGTATGGTAATGTTTGGTTTCTCCAGTTCAATTCCTAGCTACATCCTTGTTTCTCACCGTTAGCATCTGTCGACTCTTTCATTATTATTGTTCCACCATTCCCTCACCACCCCCACCCCCACTACCCTCACCACCACCACCCTCACCACCACCACTCCACCACCACCTCCACCACCATTACCCTCCACCACCATTACCTCCCACCCCACCACCACCCCACCACCACCCCACCACCACCCCACCACCACCCCACCACCACCCCACCACCACCCCACCACCACCCCACCACCCCACCACCACCACCACCACCCCACCACCACCACCACCACCACCACTACCCCACCACCACCCCATTACCACCACCACCCACCACCACCACCACCACCACCCACAGCATCACAACACTGTTGAAACCTGTTCACTGTAGTTAGATTCTTGCTATTTTTTGTTTTCTATTACTATGCTTCTGCTTATTGTTCCATTAAAACATTTTCTCCCTAAATT
The DNA here is from genome assembly GCA_020152595.1 of Chiridota heheva. Classification (NCBI taxonomy): domain Eukaryota; kingdom Metazoa; phylum Echinodermata; class Holothuroidea; order Apodida; family Chiridotidae; genus Chiridota; species Chiridota heheva. Next base: position 152,965 of record JAIGNY010002606.1, on the reverse strand, counting down.
TTTGGTGACAACGGTTGAAAGGGATTTGCATCATGGTAAATATTTTTCGTGCTGCAAAAACTAATTTGAATGTATGTTAGGTTTAATCAACATTTAGTTGATTTAGCTTGGGATATTTTAGCCATACAACATATTTTTCAACCCTAAAATGATTCCATAGAGGAGATTTTAAAGGATTAGTTCAGGGGTCAATCAAGTTCATCTTATATTAAAGACGACTTTAAAAGAAAGAAAATGGTAAAGAAAAATATCATCCCGTTGAGGAGATATTTTAGTTTTGTAGGTTATGTATCATTTGTGTAGAAATGACTGAAATCAGACTAGTTGTGATGTCACAGCCTCACATTCCTCAGTCTTGATGTATTCTATCATATATTTTCCTGCGAGTTTATGGCTTAAAAACCATTGGATATGTTAGGAAAGTAGCAAAACAGAATCTAGTAAGGATAATTTATAATCAACCACCTGAAGAAAGTTGGAGGAAAAATAATTCAAATAGTACAAAAATTTACATAATTTTCCTTAAAATACATTAACAATTGTTATGATTGTGAGGAATAGTATGCCAACCTTTTATATTAGACTTACTACACCAGTCATTTTTACACGGATAAGACAGTGCTTTAAACTTGAATATCTCCTTAATGGAATAAGATTTTTTAATATAGGATAAATTTACGTGACCACCGAACTAATCCTGTAAAGGAGAACTTGGACGAAAGATAAGGGTGAATTATTCTTTAGCGTCCCCGAAAATAGTGTAAATACTTCTTGTGCACAATAACACTGAGTATTGTCAATTAAAGTTTCTTATAAAGCAGAGTACTCAAAATTTGAAGGTGTTTTCCTATTAATCTTATGTGTATACTCGTGTGAAGTTGTGTCTTCCATTCATGATGTCATAGGTTCAAATCCTTGGCTCTGAGATCAAAATTGTCTTCTAGTTTTCTGGGCTGTGGTTTCTCATCTGCCATTCCAAATCATAGACGTAAAACTTTGTGCATTTGGCAGACAAGACCGGCAGTTGCTGTAGTAAGGGCCTACTATAGAGAGATATCACTCTCCGTGACTGATGTTACATGCGTGGAATCGTCCTATAGCTTGGTATCAATATTCTGTAAAGGAGTCTTGAACAAATAACAAGATGTGACTTTTCATTGAAATTCACACAACTCCTCCCCCCCCCCCCAAAAAAAAAAAAAATATTAATAATAATAATAAACAAAACAAATTTGGTTGACTTTTTTTATTAAGGGGAAACGTTTTCTGTTGGTAAGTTTTTTTTATATTCTGTAGTTTCCTCAAGCTTAGGTTTTATTATGTTCCTTACAATCTACTATGCTCATTACTATTCAGAAAAAATATTTTTACTTCTTCTATTATCATATTGTTAATGTCTAAGGGCTCACAAATAATTTGGGAGATAATCAAAAGTCTTTGACTTCACATTGCACTTCATATTTAAGTTTTTTGTTTTTATATATTTTTTATTATAATTTATTTTATTTATTTTATTTTAATTTATTTTATTTTTATTTTTATTCTATTTTATTTTATTTTATTATTTTTTATTTAACCTCTCTGGCCCTAATTGACCAATGTTGCGGAGGTAAAGAAAATGTGGCGAAAATAATTGTGGGGAGGGGGTGAGGTATTCATTGTGAAAAGTACTGCACACATGGCTTTCTCTAATATTCCATGATATCTTTATCTCACTTTGCCGATAAGAGTTTTTTTGAGGCAATGTCCAAATTTTTCAGAAATTAAATTCGACTAAGGTTAATGGTTAGGATAATATTTCAAATAAGGGTGTGAAGTCGTGAAAAACAAGAATGACACATTTAGTGCAGTATGATACGGGATAATCTTTTCGAAGATGTAAATATTAATTATACAAGAATTTGCTTTTGAGAATTTTTTTTCTGAAGTACAAAACGTTAGATAAAGTTAATCGTTTGGTAGTGTTGGTTAATTTACTGTAACCCAACTTGTTAATGAAAATTTGGGCTGGTAGATTGCAAAAACCATGTGTTAGTAAAATTTATGGGAAGATTTTTTTGTGTAATTTTTACAAGCTAAAACATTGGTGTCTAAGACCAAATATAAAGAGGTAGGTAGAAGTTTTGGGTCAGTATAGAGTTTATACAACAATGAATTATTTATGAGTGACCTCATAATGTGTATGAGTGACCTCATAATGTGCACATGAATGTTCATTTTCACGCCTTTCGCATCCACCTTGCAACAATGTTTGGATGTTTTGATCTAAATGTATTGGCTGCCTTCTGATTGATGGTGGGTATTATTTTTCCTTTCTTATCACCATGATATTTGTGGTTTATTTTTATTAATGTATTATTTCTTTCACTGTAATAAATTGAATCTTTTCTTGTTATATGTAAGTGTTTCCATTTTTTTTTTACATTTGACTATTGAAATTTGATTTTTGTTGATGTGTAATTTTGTCTAAATTTTGTCATTTAGCGGTGAGCTTCCTGCCAAACATCCCCTTGTCGAGCCTCCGTGGAAAAAGCAGTAATGGAGTCGTGGGTCCAAATACAAGAAGGTTGGTATAACAACGTATGGCACGTTACACAACAGTTGTACAACACTTTTTTGAATTCCGAGGTTTTAAGATTTTACTGAGGTGATCTTGAGGTGACATAAAAGTAATTGAGTTCTTGTTTAAAATGTAGGTAAGATCATGCAGAATAGTAGCTTGGGGTATTTGTGTTTGTAATGTAGGGCTTTAAAGAAGGGACTGATTTCTGTCGTGTGAGTTTATATTTGTTTCTTGGATTTATGATTTGATTCAAGTTGCGCTTTACATCTTTCTGAATTTTTTTTGTGATTGCAGTTTGCATACAGCTTTTCAGAATGTCCTTACTTGAACAACAAAAGTGGCGTGCTTTTAGGAATTTATGATCAAGCACTATTTTCACCTTAATTTGCTTTCATTTTTTTTTATATATATATTTGCGTAAAAAAGAGAGTTTGAATTTATTAATCTTAAATGCTAACATGGAAGGTTTGAATAGTTTTGTTGGCTCACAGATTTATTTAGTAACATTTGAAGTGACAGGTAGTGTTGTCATTTATTCTGTTCTCTATGATACAGAATTACTTTATTTAAGTATGTCATATATTTTAGTGGGTGGGGAAGATGAGTGGTGGGGGGGGGGGCATTGGGAGGAATGCCAAGGGATGGTAAAGAATATACAATATGCTCACTTATGTACGGCATGATGTCATTCGTAGAGACTTATTCAAATAAATTTTGATGGAGTGATAATTGCCCTTCACATTTGCATTTTGTGAATTTTCATTTTAATCTCTGTAATCCATTCATAAGTTGTTAAATTGTTCAAATCAATTGACGAAACATTGAAGGACGACTCACATTCATGCATTATATAACTCATACAGCATATGTTCGTATTTTGATATTGCACGTAGCAGATTTGGAGTGGTTACTTCCCCCGTGAACTCTAGCCAACCCAAAGACTCAGTTGAGGAGGCTGGGTTTAATTATCAGCGCCGTAGAAGGCAATCCGTAACATCATTAAGGAGGTATCGATCAATTCATGACATCTCCCATTTCTGCATCCCCCAAATTTTTAATTTTTCTTGCATTTTTGAATTTCCACCCACCCCCTTCCCTCCTTACCGTGTTGCCACCTCCCGGGCTGTTCTTATTTATTTATTTTTTTCATCCAAGGTGATGGTTTGATTAAACTCTTCTAGTTAGCATAAAACCTACAATAGACATATACCGGGGATACTTCAGACACTTTTGAAGTTTTCTAAAAATTTAGACTGTGACCTACCTTTATATTTTAAGGATGCTAACATTTACCTACTAGTCAGCTGCAAGGTAGTTTGTATGTGGCACATCCACTTACCTACTAGTCAGCTGCAAGGTAGTTTGTATGTGGCACATCTACTTACCTACTAGTCAGCTGCAAGGTAGTTTGTATGTGGCACATCTACTTACCTACTAGTCAGCTGCAAGGTTTGTATGTGGCACATCTGCTGGACTACTAGTCAGCTGCAAGGTAGTTTGTATGTGGCACACCTGCTTACCTACTAGTCAGCGGCAAGGTAGTTTGTATGTGGCACATCTACTTACCTACTAGTCAGCGGCAAGGTAGTTTGTATGTGGCACATCTACTTACCTACTAGTCAGCTGCAAGGTACTTTGTATGTGGTACATTTACTTACCTACTATGGCACATCTACTTACCTACTAGTCAGCTGCAAGGTAGTTTGTATGTGGCACATTTACTTACCTACTAGTCAGCTGCAAGGTAGTTTGTATGTGGCACACCTGCTTACCTACTAGTCAGCTGCAAGGTAGTTTGTATGTGGCACATCTACTTACTTACTAGTCAGCTGCAAGGTAGTTTGTATGTGGCACATCTACTTACCTACTAGTCAGCGGCAAGGTAGTTTGTATGTGGCACACCTGCTTACCTACTAGTCAGCTGCAAGGTAGTTTGTATGTGGCATATCTACTTACCTACTAGTCAGCTACAAGGTAGTTTGTATGTGGCACATCTGCTGGATTACTAGTCAGCTGCAAGGTAGTTTGTATGTGGCACATCTGCTGGACTATTAGTCAGCTGCAAGGTAGTTTGTATGTGGCATATCTACTTACCTACTAGTCAGCTGCAAGGTAGTTTGTATGTGGCACATCTACTTACCTACTAGTCAGCTGCAAGGTAGTTTGTATGTGGCACATTTACTTACCTACTATGGCACATCTACTTACCTACTAGTCAGCTGCAAGGTAGTTTGTATGTGGCACATTTACTTACCTGCTAGTCAGCTGCAAGGTAGTTTGTATGTGGCACATCTGCTGGACTATTAGTCAGCTGCAAGGTAGTTTGTATGTGGCACATCTGCTGGACTATTAGTCAGCTGCAAGGTAGTTTGTATGTGGCACATCTGCTGGACTATTAGTCAGCTGCAAGGTAGTTTGTATGTGGCACATCTGCTGGACTATTAGTCAGCTGCAAGGTTTGTATGTGGCACATCTGCTGGACTATTAGTCAGCTGCAAGGTTTTGTATGTGGCACATCTGCTGGACCAAGGTATATATTTTTTCTATTTGAAAAGTGTCTCAAGTCACCCTTTGGGGTTACTTCAGACAAACTGAAGTTTCAGTAACTGGAGCAATGTAAGGAGGTGACATGAGACAGTTCTTACATTATTTTTTTAAAGAAGCAAGAACAAAACCTACTAGTTTAAAATTAAGAAACTGTGTTTGGCACCTCTTTGAAAACACATGTATAATAATAAAACATCTTGAAGAATTACAACACCAGAAAATATTGAAATATGACATCAGATGTTAACTTCATGAAACCGTCAACATTAGCTCAAGGCACCTTTTGGCACATTTGACTGTGACTGTTGTGGTGCTGTTAAACATCAACAAACCAAACCATTCAAGGATTAGAGTTACCAACTTTAAGCTCTAATATCTCTAAGGAATATTGAAATGTAATTTCAGATGTTAACTTCATAAAACAGTCAACATTAGCTCAAGGTTTAGAGTTACTAACTTTAAGCTTTAATATCAAGAAGGGTTATTGAAATATGACTTCAGATGTTAACTTTTTAAAACAGCCAACATTAGCGTAAGATTTAGAGTTAAAAAACTTTTAAGGTTTAATATCAACAAGGAGTTTGGCACCTCTTTGAAAGCACATGTCTCAAGTTACCCCATAAATGTCCTTTTGGTAAAATGGAAGAATCCAAAAACATTTAGAAGAGAGTACTATTGTTTATTAGTTTCTTATCATTAGAGATACCAGCAATATAAATAGCCTGAACACTACTTTCTTGTAAATGTACCATTTAAAGGTGTCTTATTTTCTTGTCAAAAGGGCAAACAAAGGTCACGAAAATGTCTGCTGCTGGAGGTCAAAATAATTTCACTCTGTGAAAAAAGGCTTTAGCTAACCATTTAAACCTTTGAGAGAAGAAGAAATTGTTTCAATGCATACAAGAATGAAAATGAACAAGTTTCTTAGAAAAGATCTGTATTGTCGGAAGTAACCCAGCTGGCTCAAGTATCCCCGGTTTACGGTACTAGTTTTTTGTAGACTCGGTTTTATTTTGCTTCCCTATTACTAGATCTCGTGGTTGTTATGGTAACATAGTTGTGCGCTGTATTATGCGTATGCCTTCCTTCAGAGCAGTGCTAAGCGATTATGTTTAAAGGTGTATTTTATGACACGAATTTTTTATTTTTTAACCTTAGAACTTTCATAATCCATTTCATGAAAATCAAAACTGCTGAAAAAAGACTAAAATATGGTAAAACATACCAAAGATCAATTCTAATTTAGAATGCCTTGATTGACATACCAACATTAAAAGAGCAGTTTTTCAGATAATGAAAGTTTTTTAATTTTTTATATACAGTAAAATTCATATGATAAATTTGTAAAATGAAAATGCACAGCAAGAATATGAACAGTATTAAAGTGATGAATGAAACGATTCAATTAAAAATGGAAACATGGATCCTTTGAAGAAAAGGTTTAGTAGTTTGAAGGTTTAATTTATTTGATGAAATCTGTTTTCATCAGCAGATATAGGTTTATCTGTACTTTTATTCTCAATTTCTTTCATTAATTTGAAGTATTTTCTAAATTGATCTGTTCATATTCTGGAGGCATCTAAGTTGGCCGATTGGATTTGAATGGGCCTCTATAGGTCTCTTGATATTAAAACTAGTGATAGAATGAAGGTGCTTAAAACAAATGGATGGCGGAAAATATTGTTATGAACATTTCTGCTTTTTGTTGCATGGCAGTAATTACCGACAAGTATACAATTGGTTAATAGGTCCCACTAACAAATCTTCTTTACCCATCTTTTTCAAAGTGATTTGCATGACAGAGCAACACCAAATGTTGCAAGCTTTGGTGTCAAACAACAGTCATATTGGTTCTAAATTTCCTCGGGGTGCACTTGTGAAAGATGGATGTTACTATGTGTGTACGTGTGTATGTGTGTGGGGGGGGATTGATGTCGTAACACTCATTGTCAGAGGGTGGATGTTTTGGGTTTCTGCTGTTTGGGAGATTTACAAGTTGGAAGTCTATCGAACTACAACTTTTGGTAAATGGAATCTTTGAAAGATAAGAATGATTGCCTTGATTTTATTTTTGGAGTCAGTCACATGCAAAATCATTTCTGCAGAAACCCATGAACATGAGAATATCGTGCAATTCATATGTGTGATTAAAGGATTAGTTCTGTGATCAAACAAGCAAATCTTAAATGAAAGAGGACTTGCAATAGAAACAAAATGGTGAAGAATCTATTTCAAATTTCTTATTCCGTTAAGGAGATATTTGAATTTGAAATTTCACTCTTATCTGTGTAGAAATGATTGGTGTAGTATTAAAATCCACTATGGAAGGTCAGCTCCCCCATCATCACTTTATTAACAAAGTTTGTTAATGCATTTTAAGGAAAAATTCATTTAATTTTTTTATTCATGAATTATTTTCCCTCAGACTTTCTTTAGATATTATATTAGAGTTACTTATACTAAATTCTATTTTACTACTTTCTTCACATATCAAATGGTTTTTGAGCCACAAAATCTCTTGGAAATATGTGATAGAATACATAAAGACAAGACATCTAGTCTCATTTCAGCCGTTCTACAAAAATTATACAGAACTTTAAACTTAAATCCTCGGAATCAACGGAATAAGATGTTTGAATGTTTTCTTCACCATTTTGTTCCTTTCAAATTCCTCTTTCATATAAGATGGGACTTGCTTGACCACTGAACTAATCCTTTAAAAACCCATAATACAAGCAGAAACATTAAGTGTTGCCAGTCTATTACAGCCCACAGGCTTCACATTTTAATGGTGGTAATGCCTACAAACTTGCCTTGTACACAAACTTATAGTATGTGAAAATGTGGATTTTTCAACAAAACAAAAAGGCATTTATTTCTTACAACTGAAAGAGCCATGAATTTATTATGAAGGTGACAGAAAGATGAATAGCATGTTGTCAAGGCAACACAGAATCATGTGACTGCATGCGCATGGTGATGTTGATGAACTATGTAGTTTTAAAATGTTGTCAGAAGTTGGGACCCACAGAAAATAACAACAGGTAAAAATACTTTTCATAAATACCTGACTGTCTCCCAAGCCTTGACTGAAAAGTTTCTTATGAGTTTGAATGATCGATTGAAGTTGGGACCTACAGAAAATAACAACAGGTAAAAATACTTTTCATAAATACCTGACTGTCTCCCAAGCCTTGACTGAAAAGTTTCTTATGAGTTTGAATGATCGATTTTGTCATAGTTCAAAGTTAAAGCAAAACCTATAGTTGACTTTAAATGAGTTGAATTTATGTTCTCATGTTGATATAACCAAAATGGGTATGATTAACACAATGCATGCTGGGCAAGGTCAATTGCAATTGCCAATTCTGAAACTGTCTTGGTTGCCAGGCATGCTTTGCGAAGTTTCCTCAAAATTTTAGGGAAGAGTTAGAACTTTAGGTGGTGATTTATTTTAGAAATATTATTAGGAGTTGACGAATCAGAATGTTAAGTGACAATCGTGGTGTAGTGAAAGTTTGTAGAAAAGAAAAAACTTTTTGCAAAGGTAATATGAACATCTCTATTATTATTCAATTGTCTTATGGCGAATGAGGACACATGTGGGGTGTTGATTTGGATGACAATGAGATTGCAAAAAAGGGGTGTGTGCTGATTCGCGTTGCTATTCAGACATTTGGACATGTCTTTAGTGGATTTTGAACAAATTTTTGTATGTGAAAAAAGGACAATGGCATGTCTCTCAAAGATTTGATCTTTACATTATTTTGTGAAGCAGTTCTATCATATCATGTTGATATTCCTTTGCAAAGAATCAGATATCTTGGCACTGTTTCTGTGTGGTGGGGTAATACTCTTTTGACCTCACAAACAAATTACAAGGTGCAATTGATGGGGGGTGATTCTTGATACTTAAGTCCTATAGTGATAATCGTGAAGTTTTAAAAGCAAATGCTTGATCTTCACACTTAAATGCATATGGACAGCTTCAACAGTAGAGAAAAAAAATAAAACCTAGAAAAGACTAGAAAAGCTTACATACTTTTCTCTTTATTGATAAATTCACCTGGTGTAAAAATGAGATAAACCACTCAGTCAAGATAGTGCATTACCAAGATTTAATGCACTGGACATAACAATGCAAATATTCCTAGAAAGTTTGTAATAATAAGTAAAGTGTAGAGGAATGCCAATTTATACATCACAAATTTCAAGAAAGTGGCAAAATTCAAAAAGTTGCAAAATGTTCAATTATTTCTTCTGTTGTTGTTTACATGCTTTGTAGATTGTGATTGGGTAGGACATGTTGTCCCTACTTGTCCATATACCTTTAAAGGAGATTAGTTCAGCACATCATTTTGGACACATTAAACACATGGCACTTGGTTGCAGCACGTGTTTTGTTACATGATACACTCCTATGATTGTATATAGTGGTTATTAACTCACTAATACTCATTTGCACCATATGTTGTGCTGGTTATTTATCTTGAAAGGATTAGTTCAGGGGTCAAGCAAGTTCATTTTAGGATGAAAGACTTATAAAAAACCCAAAATGGTGAAAAAAGCATTCAAAAATCTTATTCCATTAAGGAGATATTTCAGTTTAAAGTTTGGTATCACTTGTGTAAAAACGACTGAAATCAGACTAGTCATGATGTCATATCCCCAGATTCCTCAAAGTCTTTATATATTCTATCATTCATTTTTACCTGCAATCTTGTTGCCTTAAAATAATTGGATGTCAGGAAAGTTGTAAACAGAATCTAGTGTGGGTAATATCATACCATATGAAGAAAGTATGACGGAAACTGATTCAAATTGTCAAAAAATTACAAATGAATTTTCTTTTTAAATACTTTACGAATTGTTAAGAAAGTAAGTATGAAGGTGCCAACCTTCCATAGCAGACAATACACCAGTCATTTCTACAAAGATAAGACAGCTTTAATTTTGAATATATCTTTAACAGAATAAGATATTGAATTAGTTCCTAGCGCCACCATTATGTTCATATTTAATTCCTTTATTTAAGATCAACCTTTGACCCTTGACCTAATTTTTTAAGAGAGGAGTGAAGGCTGGACAGATTGAAAGGTATGAGGCAGGTTTCAGTTTTCTGGCTTGAAGTCAAACAAGGAAAGTGCCTTACTACACAGAATATTGTTGCTCTCTGATTTGATTTCATATTTAAGAAAATTTCCCCTCTTAATTCCCAAAATTAAGCTTGTTTTCCTTCTTGCATCCAACATAGTGTGACAGATTTCCCTCAAAAACTATAAAAGTTTGAAGAGAAATGGTAGTTGAAAGACCCAAGTTTCCTTGTAATTTCATTCCTACTTCATAGCTATTTTTATATTGCCACAAAATATCTTCAAAAATATTTGGCATCCTTATACCTCCATAAGCAGGGGCAGTGGAGCATTTAAAATTTTAAGGGACTATACTGTTGAAAAATTAACTTATTGTCCCAACTTGAATGAATTAATTGATGTATAAATTTTGAACACACTCACCTAAATTTATTGGGAGATAAAGCACCCCCCCTCCAGCTCCATCGCCCCAAGAAAATAGAAGTTGATTTACCTCTTTGCAATCCCCTTTTGTCAAACTTTTGACCCAAATCTTGTTGCTCTTGAAATTATGCTCTTGCCTAAGTGTTGACAGCCCGCATCCCTAGCTCCACTGCTCCTGATAAATAGGTTATTTGCCTCTTTGCGTTCCCCTTTTGTCAAACTTTCACCCAAACCTTGTCGTTTTGAAAGTATGTTTTTACATAATTGTTGCCAGCCCCAACCCCTCTGGCTCTGCCACCCCTAATGAAGTCGATGTTGATTTAAGCTCATTGCATTCCCTTTTTGTGAAACTGACCTAAACAATTTCTTGTTGTTCTTAAAAATGTATTTTTACATGATTGTTAAAAAATTTCATATTTATATAGAAATGTGAATTTAATGTTTTGATTTATTAAGTGGATTTAATCCCTTTTAAGATTTCTTGAAACATTCTTCAAATTTAGTTTTAATATTTTTAAATGTTCAAATTACAAAATGAATTATTTATGGCATCTTTTGGTACATTTTGACTTGTCATATATCAGAGGCATGCATACTTGACCATAAACAAATATTTCCAAGAAACTTAGCCTTGGTGAGGACGGTTACTGAGTTTGTGTTAGATGCCACATGCAGTAACATTTTAATGTGGTAGTGAACATAGCTTTAACCAAAATGTAACAATGTACGCTTTATCAGCTGCTGTTAAAGGTAAAAGTTATAATTTGACAGTTTGGGGTTAATTCTTGGAAGTTTATAGATTTCTGCTCTGCTATTAAATTCAAAGAAAAGATCAAAAGCAACAAAATTGGGGCATTACTGTAATTTACATTCTAAATCCTTTTGAGGACTCCTGCCTTGCATGGCTGTGTAAGATGTAGAGAATGTATTACTACATGGTACACCCTCTATTGGAAGTAGTTATGAATGATACATTGGCTGTTCATGATGCAGAGAATGTATCACAATCATGGTACACCCTCTATTGGAAGTAGTTATGAATGATACATTGGCTGTTCATGATGCAGAGAATGTATCACAATCATGGTACACCCTCTATTGGAAGTAGTGATGAATGATACATTGGCTGTTCATGATGCAGAGAATGTATCACAATCATTGGCTGTTCATGATGCACACCTCACAATCATGGTACACCCTGGAAGTAGTTATGAATGATACATTGGCTGTTCATGATGCAGATAATGTATCACAATCATGGTACACCCTCTATTGGAAGTAGTGATGAATGATACATTGGCTGTTCATGATGCAGAGAATGTATTACCATCATGGTACACCCTCGATTGGAAGTAGTGATGAATGATACATTTACATCAAGTATCTATTTATAGCTGTGATCATATTTGGATACTGGAGAAGTTGAATTTGCAATCATTGTCATCTGTAGTTGATAGAGAGGGTGAACATATATGGATGACCAGAAAACAGGGGATATGTTTGCGGTGATGGTCATGCATGCTTAAGTCTATATGTATGTTATTCATTGTTTAGGATGAATTGGTTGTTGGTGTGTCCCAAACTATTTTTTATGTTAATCTGATGCCAGAAAGAAATTTGATGTGTAATTTCATTGAAATTTTCATTGTGAAGAAAACCCTTTTATGTTTCAAGAACTTTTGTGATGTTAAAGGATTAGTTGAGTAGTCAAGAAAGTCCATCTTATATGAAAGAGAGCTTGAAAAGATACAAAATGGTGAAGAAAGCATTCAAAAATTTATTCTATTAAGGAGATAATCAAGTTTAAAGCTCTGTTTTATCTGTGTAGAAATGACTGGTGTAGTAAGTCTACTATGGAAGGTTGGTGCCCTCATCCTCACATTCTTGACAAATGTTAATGTATTTAAAAAAAATTTTTTTTAACTTTTTGAATTATTTTCCCTTAAACTTTCTTCAGCTGGTAAATTATAATTACCCTTACTAGATTCTGTTTTACTACTTTCCAGACATACCCATTGGTTTTGAAGTCACAAAATCACAGGATAAAATATAATAGAATACATAAAGACTTTGAGGAATATGAGGCCATGACATGACTAGTCCGATTTCAGTCGTTTCTACACAAATGATACCAACTTAAATATCTCCTTAACAGAATACAAATTTTGAATGCTTCCTTCACTATTTTGTTTCTTTTGAATCCTCTTTCATATAAGATGGACTTGCTTGACCCCTGAACTAATCCTTTAAACTACTGGTTGCAAGAAAGTTGATGTGTAATTTAATAAAACTTTATCTTTAAAATCCCGACGTTATGAGGACTATAAATTCTGGACCAGAATTCATGTTAAGAATATAATTTTTGTTTAAATGTATAGTTTTAAAAATAAACATAGCCACAAAGGCAGATTGCTGTTGAATGTAGCTGACGTTTTGCCTCCATTAGAATATATTTTCCAGCTAAATGTTGGTTGATGATGTAACCAAGCTTCAACAAGGCTTTACAAAGTGACTTTTTTCTCAAGCTATTGTGGCAAAGGGGTACTATACAAAATGGATAACTGTGCTCTTGATGACATCACAAATTTGCATATTCTTTGTATTAAGTAGACAGAGGCGGCACTACTGGGGCATTTGTTACCCCACAAAATCACTTGGTCCCCCCCCCCTCCACTTTCCCCCAGAAAATATTGTAAAGTGACATATTTTGCACGATTTATGAAACACATTATGAATATCTGTTGCAATAGCTTTTCAGTCAAAAATTCTCAAAGCCTACAAGGTTGAACAAAAACATCACTTAAAATATTCCATCAATAAACAATCAAAACCTTCACTGATAAATACCACTCTATTTGTAAATTGTTACTTTAAGCCTGACACTTTGACTTTTGTCCTTGTGTTGAGTGTGAAAGTCAGTGCAGCTGCAGTGAAATCTGTTTACTATCAATGTCAGATTATGACCATGGAAAGTGAGGTGAAGTGTGTGGATTGTAGAAATAAGAAATCGCTAGTGTAATTGCTATTTGCTTGTGCTGGATTGTGGTTTCTGTTGTGAGCAATACAAAAATGTAGACTCGGACAGATTTGAGATTTTGTTGGGGCATAAGATAGATACAAAATGTATTGCGAGGTTTAGACTTAATGCAAAATTACCCCTCTCCCTCCCCCTCCCACCTCCCTCCCCTTCGTGACCACAATCCTGGTGCCCCCATCGTAACCCATTGTAAGTAGAGCTTGAAATTGAAAGAATATTACAAAATATTAGATTTGAAACCTAGTTTGGATTTTTGTTTTCAATTTTCATTTGATTTTTAAAGGATTAGTTCTGTGCTCAAGCAAGTTTATTTTATCTGAAAAAGAGACAACAGTGAAGAAAGTACTTGCTGTAAACAGAACAAGGTTTTTGAATGGTGATTTATTTCTTGGGAAGTCCTCTTTCACATAAGATAGACTTGCTTGACCCCTGACCTAATCCATTAGTAATATGCTGTTGACTATAGGTCTTTAGTCTATGCAATATGCTAGTTAAAGTGGTAGACCCATAAATGTACAAAGTTCATCTACCTACTGTGGTGTAGCGGTTATCATACCTGTCTACAGACCACGAGGCCCCGGGTTCAATCCTGGGGTGGGTAGACACGCCAGTGCACCACAACTGGTTATCAAAGGCCGTGGACATTGACTTGGTTGTCGATGTTATGTCTGTGCGTACGTCGTACCTGTGTTCTCGTCCGGGTCGTATTAAGCGTTTCGTGATAGCATTTGTACTATCATAACCGAATATGCAGGCGACGACCCCGTCATTGTAATTGTGTGTTCAACTCTCTCTCGGATACAGTTAGCGAGGGTAGAGGCTGTTTTTTTCTCCCTTCAATCAATTGGGTAAAACAAGCCATTTTCAAAACTGGAACTATGGGAGAAAGTTACCTGGTCCAGTAAGTGAAGCTTCTTGCCACTTAAATTACTCAAAAAGTCTTTTGACATTTCACTGAAAGCTGGAATTATTTGTGTTTGTAAAGGGGTATAGTATGCAAGTTTTCTATATTATTCATGTTTTTTTAGTTTTTTTAAATTATTTCATTAGTACAAGGCTTGATTACTAACATTTTAACAATAATAGTGTGTGTACATTGGGCAAGGCGGGCTTGCGTTGAACTTGTACAATCCGACGAAAAACTTACACCTATGTATACAAGCTTCAGACATGACTTTTCTTTGACCACTGGCTTGTGAGAATATCAATAAAGGTCATATTTGCCAGTTTGCTTAAATTAAGCTGTGACACTGATAAAGGTCCTGTTTGCCACTTTGCTTTAATTAAGCTGTGACACTGATAAAGGTCCTGTTTGCCACTTTGCTTTAATTAAGCTGTGACACTGATAAAGGTCCTGTTTGCCACTTTGCTTTAATTAAGCTGTGACACTGATAAAGGTCCTGTTTGCCACTTTGCTTTAATTAAGCTGTGACACTGATAAAGGTCCACCAAGGATCAAGCTGGCGGTTGGCTGTTATTTTCTGGAAAGTTTTTTTTTTTTAAATTTCAGCTCAATTGGAAATATAGTCTTTTATCATGCAAATTATATTTGCATTTTGCAGTGATTAGAGGTTATCAGATAAAGTACTGATACTTCTTGAGTATATGATCTATCGCTAACTCAGCGTTTTGTTCTATATTGAGATCGCATAAATTATATAATTGTTGTGTGCAGTGTTATCGCTTTCTTGCTTACGATGTTAATTTTTTTATTCTCTCCTAGCATTTCTTCATTGAAGCTTGGTAGTGGTAGACTGACACGTATATACATATGTTTTCTTATACTTTTGCTCATTATTTTTTCATTATCTTTTTGTTTCATGCCACTCATTTTTATCCTCAGACTAGGAATATCACGTCCATCAGTAGGCTCATGCGGTGAGCTGTATATGCGGTTGCGTCACGCCAAATTATCCACTGGTTCCGACGGTGGTGTACGCGATGAAATAAAACAAAAATTTTCCAAGCGGTGGGTGATAAAAATAAAAAAACACGATTTCAACCATTGCTATTTGTTTGCTCGCAAAATAGCACAATCCATTCCTGTCCTCCATCCTACATAATGATATCTTTATTTATTCTAACGCTCGAAAATAATCAGAGGTTTTTTTTTTTTTTCATTCTGTTTAAAAACTTCTTTTTCCTCTAAAGTGCACAGGTATCTATAGATATGATATACTAACATGATTTGTAAAACGTGCTCATACTAGATTTTGACGAGAAGAAGCGTAGAATTTCAGAAAAGTGTTGTCATGTTTGATTTCACGTTTGTTGGTAAGGTGGAAAATAGAAATTAAACAAAAACAGAATACAAAATGTGAAGCGAAAGTCACTCTGGGGCTTATGTGTGAAAAACATGTTTTAAAGGATTGTTCCTAAAGATTACACGCAATTATGACCAGGGGTGTAGGAAGGGTCACCCTTCAGAAGGAAGGGCGCAAGAACTTCCAAAACTTCCCGCTTAAAAGTGAACAAATTGCACCTGCAAATTATGTTTCCTTCAAATTTCGTAAAATCTTCAATTTTTGTGAAATCTTCAATTTTGGAAATGTAGTTTTCAGGAAAGTATCTTCAATTTTCGGGAATGTTGCCACTGGTCATTACTAAGCAAATATTTTGCCATAAGTAAAAAACAGAAAAGGTCTTGTCACATGACCATTGAAGCTTGTTTTACCAAAATTAGTACTTGGAAGTCCATATAATTTAATCAAAAAAGAACTTTTCCCGAAATGGTCAGTTTCAGTAGAAAATAAAACTGTTCTTTTATAAAGTAAAATGAGATAATAGTATTATGGAAAGAAGGAAAGTAAAATGGACATAAAACACATCAAAGAGCTTGATTGGTGAAGCTGGTTGCTAGTGTTATGTAAATGAGGTCATTGGCCAATAGGTCATGACATAAAAAGGCTGTTAAATGTTATTCGGGAGTGTGGGCAACCTTTTTGAGATTGTAAAAGTTCTAGGTTTTTTTAAAGAAATAACCTCTGATTATTTTCTTTCTTCTGCCAGTTTTTGCTTCTTTTCAAACAAAATGAAATATGTAACTCCATTTACTAATCTAAAGACCTAATAAGTATTTTTTTGTTAAGTTTGCTTTTGTTTATTTCAAAGTATTGATTTCTTTGGTGAATTAATTGAAAGGCAGTTTGCCATTCAAGATATTCTTTTACTAAAAGTTTAATTTAGGTTTTGTAGGATAGATGATAAATAGTGATTGCACATTATTGTTATCAAATTAAGACTGAAAAAATGCAAACTACAATTGATTGTATCCTATAGCTTTACCACTACCTTTTACTCAGTCTTTTATTTTATCAAAATTCTTATCCTTGTGAATTCCAAATTGTAAACATTTTGACAAAAATGTCATAGTTGCCAATGCAAAATATTACACGTTTTGAAAGAGAAAGTGATATATTGCCTAACCTACAAAGCTGTGAAGCCGAACCCTTACCTGTTAGGGTAAGTTTGGCTTATATCACTTTATTTTTTAAAACCTTCCAATTTTTACTGAAAGTCAAACATTTAAAATAATTTGTGAAGATTTTCCTGTTAATAAAGTAAACTTGAAGTACATATTTTATTTTAAATCTTGATGGACTAACTTACTCATTTTAGTTCTCCAGATCCAACTAACATCCTTGGTGTTTGAAAAATAATCTTAATTCTACTAATGCAAATATTGTCAATAAGTTATCTGTGTCTTAATAATAATAATAATAATAATAATTATGATACACACTTATAGCGTAATTAATAACTTAACTAAATTAATTAATATTATTTATGAAATATTAGGGTGTTGAAATATTAATCTAGTCCAGCAGTATGCACAAATTCTTTCTTTCTTACTCAAAAAAATATTATTTAAAAAAATTCTGACTTAGTTTGCATTACATTAGAAATAGCCAATTATATAAAGGACAAATTAATAATTATTCTTAATTGCAGAATTAGCAAATAAAAATGATTTAATTCTTCGGGGAAAAATCTGGATTAAAATTGGTAAAATGGTAGTCTTTAGATATTGGAATGCTCATGCACTTTGCTTCCCTCCACTTTGCCGAAAAAAATTCACAAGATCTCTGTCGTCAAGTAATCCTTTGTGCTTTGTCGATATCCATAAAACACTAACAAAATGATTGCAGTGATGAAGTTCTTCCACCATGTAGAATAGTGCCCTCATTTGTTCAGGAAGTCCTGTAGCTCGCACTTTTGCACAAATGTAGCTGGGTTTCTAGACCTAATGATCATTTTCCTTGTACAGCAAATTGGCCGTGTGATCAGATAACACAATTTCACAATTGCAATATCCTAATTTCCTATATGTTTTTTTTTTAACAAGAGAAACATAAGTCTTATGTGTTTATTTAAAGAGAAACATAAGTCTATATGTTGTTTTTTTAAAAGGGAATGGGTCTATGTATTTTTTTAAAGAGAATTATAGGTCTTTTTTTTTTTAAAGCAAACAGGACTGTTTTATAAAGAGAAAAGATTTCTTTGCCGCCAGTTAGGTTTGAATTTAGACTAGTTTGCACTTACATATGCAATTATGGTAGGTTTCAATGCATGCAACATCCATTTCAATTAATTAATAAGTTTTTTTCACCCTTACACTTTTGACAGCAATTTTGATTATATGAGCTATATAAAAAATAACAATATGCATTTAATAAATTTCCTTACTTGCAAGCTATGTACATATGGGCCATTAGCTTCTTCTTCTCACTCTTCTCAGAAACTGAGTTTATTTTCCTCTAATTCTTCTCATCTAAAAAGATCTTAAGACTTCTATTAAGAAAAAGATGTTGAAAAAGGTATCATAAATGATATTGTTATTTCTTTTTTTTTTCTGTTTTTTATTGCACTGGCTTGGCATCCCTATGTACTCCTTAACTCTACACAATCTGGCAAGGCTTTTTTTCAAAGTACATTTCCCCTAAATATCATTTCATGCCAATATAAGATTATATACGGTACTATATATTCATCGGCTTATACGCAGGATTCATGCTCATCTCAATATTAGTGTGTGTGTGTGGGGGGGAGGGGGTGGTCATTGGTGTAGAGACAGAAACCTAAGGGCCAACTCTCATTTGGAAGCAAACCCTCTGTGGAGAGAGAGGCAAATTTTTATTTGGAGAGGGTAGGGGATAAATCTCCAAATGGTCTCTTAAGGTGTTGTCAACATACAGGGAAAATTGAAATTTCAGCTACAAATTTACTCCTTTATTTTGGAGGGGGGGGTAAGGAGGAGGGTAGGGGGAATCTTATTCATAAGTTCAGTGTATCCCGAGGACCCCTATGTGTATACCTCTTTGGAGAAAGTCTGGAATAGTAGGAGTAAGAAGTATTAAAAATTAAAAATAGCAGCGAGGTAATGTCTAAATGATATTCATTGAAGAACAGCTGCCCCAATCACAGATGTGTAGTCGTAAACCACCAATTAAAAAAAGGTTAACTCTTATTGCTTTTGTTCTGATGTGCTTGATAAAGTGAACGATCTGATAGGAATCATCAAAGATTTCAACAAATTTTTTACAATAAGTTCACTGAGATGTATGAATCCTGTGGTTATTTTCATTCCAAAATAAAAATGATGTAATCTTTTATCAAGTATACTCGCTCCTTCAAGAAATTCTGGTATTAAAATGATATAACCTGCTTTTTTGGTAAAATCCTAGTATAGCGGTATGACTTTGGCAAAATGCATTTCTTGTAATATAACTTTATTCCGTTAATAAAAGTACTTAAATTTTAAGATTTTTTGATGATTTGATCAATTTGTCATAAGTGATTGCAACTAGAATATTCTTGTTAAATTTTTGCGTTAAAAAGGAAAATTTAGTCAAAGAATAATTTTTGTTTTAAATAATCAAAAACAATAATCTAAGATACGCACAGTAAACTAACTTCATTTAACCCTATATAGCAATTTACCGCTATACAATGATTTTCCCGCTTTTTTTTTTGTTACAGCTAGCTTGTGTTCTTTACAAAGCGCCTTTTTATTCTCACAATGCTTTCTTCTTTTTTTTTGGACAATTATTTTGAAATTTATGGAGTTTATATTAAATCTTGCGAGATTAAGAGAAGCTATAGAAGCCCTACTTTCTCTTCCTGGTGGTATATTAACGATACTGTACCTCAGTGCTTTAATTTTTATCAGCTCATTTTATCTAATGGAGTTAGTTCTTACCTCCAGGTTTTCTGCATTTTCTTTTTATGCTATATTATCTGAGGTGTGTGTTGTGTGGGTTTTTTTTTTTTTCTTTTCTGGTGGTACTGCAGGGCTTAATGATTGTTCTCATGTGTTTGTTGGGGTCTCATATGTTTGTTAGGGTCCGTAATGTTTGGGTTGTGGTATTGCAATGTTTGCATTGGCGATTCAAAGCCAAGAGGAACTTAACCATGTGGTTGAACCATGTTGTAAATTGACTTGTGTTTTGTGAAGTTTATTTGGTTTGAGGGATTGTATATTCCATATGTTATATTTGTTAACTGATGAGATCGAATGAAGATTTTTTTTTTTTTTTTTAAAGTAAGAGTTAGGTGTATTTAGGTTTTATGTAAGAGCTGTGCACATTAGAAATAGCGTGAAAAAGGTTGAAAGTTGTGTATGATTAGAATTTGTTTTAGAGTTGGTAATTTTGCTCACAGGTGGGATTATGTCTTCTTGGAAATTCAATGTACAGTTAAGAATAAAGCATACTCTTACCTGAAAGTGCTTACGAGGATGGAAGAATCTCAAGAGTATTTTGTATTGAGGGTATAAATCGATTATGGTTTGTTTATTCAATCGGGGTGAGCTATATGAATATGACAAACTTAATCGATAATCCTGGATATCCTGTTTGCTAATTAGATGGTATAGATTGAAATTGCAAAATGGATCGCAAAGTAAATCAGTCTTTAGGGGAAATTGTTTTTAGAAAACAGTTTTAAGGACTAACTTTTGGATATTGTTTTGTCCTGCCCTTTAAGATTTTATTCAAAACTTTATTTTTTTGTTTAGATTTCAGCATTTAATGCAGTGTCAGGATCTCTGGTTTGAGTAAGCCGTGCTCCTTCTTGAATGTCAGAAAGACCTTTATACTTTTCCATACTTCTATCTTCTTTTTGTTATCTTCAGGACCAAATGTATGCTTTGTTGTGTGATATATTTTGTACCCTTTTCATGATTGCTGGATGGAATCAAATATACTTAAAATTGTTCTTCTTGTTTAAAATGTGTTTTTTAGATTGCCTTAAAATCGGAAGATATTGTTTTCTCAGTCTTACGTTACATTGGCTTCAATTTCTTTAGAATGAAGAATCCCAAAATTTGTTTTTTATCACCAAAAAGAATTTTAAACAAAATGGATTTAAGTCCTCTAAACTGCAAATTGTTTCAGTTGTGATTTAGATAGGTACTTTTACTCTTGATGTATAATGGATTCTTTACCTTTAATAGATACCTTTGCCCTTAATGGATACTTTACCCTTATTAAATATTTTTACCTTTAATGGATACTTTAACCTTTAATGTATACTTTTACTCTTGATGGCCTTAATGGATTCTTTACCCTTAATAGATACCTTTTCCCTTAATAGAAACTTTACCCTTATTAAATATTTTTACCTTTAATGGATACTTTAACCTTTAATGTATACTTTTATCTTTAATGGATAATTTGTACCCTTGATAGATACATTGCCTATACTGAGCATTCATGAGGATTAGCCTGTAGTACAATTAATCATTTCAGTTGATTTATTTGTTTTATATTTTAGTGTGCTGCAAAATTTTGTTGTTTGTTTTCTGACAATCCTTGCCCTTGAAATGTGAGATTTCTGGTGGGTGTTGTTGGTTAACTTTTCCTAATTTCTTTCGTTTCTAGTTGTTTGGTGTCAATATTTTGAGTTTATTTTTGTTGGTGGTGATTGTTCTTTCTGTTGTTTTTAGCATAGAACATAGAAACCTAGAAGTTTTTTTCCCCTATAAAGTTAGTGAAAATAAAACATCTTTTTAACCACCTTCAGACCATATGTATTAAGTTTCCCTGTTGTGTGTGTTTTTGCATTGTGTATGTCATACTCTCAGGGGCGCTACAATATTTTCAAAGTTTCGGGAAGAGGGGGTGGTCTAAAAAGAATTGACTGCCATATGTATTTTCTGTTGAATTATCATTATTTTCTATTTTATTTTTGTGTGTGTGTGTGGGGGGAGGGGGGGGGGGCATGAACCCTGCTTTCTGTAGCCTATGCATACTCTTGATGGGATTCGATTTCATGTAGGTGCCACTGAAAGTACCCTCTGATATGACCCCTTGTCAAGTGTTGAATTTCTATGTGTTGTTGAGTAAGAAAAATTAATTTATTGTAAGAATTATCAAGTTATTGGAAGTAAAATTGTGGAACATTCTGTTTACTATTATTTGCACAATTCTCTTGTTTCAGGATCAAAAACAATAAGAGTATTTAAGAATATTTGATATCTTATTTATTGATTATATATTTATTACATAGTTGTTAGTATCATTCATTGTATTGTTGCACAATATATTTTCATCTCTAAATGTGTGGAATAATTTAGTCTACGAAGATAATGACAACTTTCTTCCTTATTTCTTAGAAGATGTTTTGCTTTTCTTGGAACTTTTTTATTGATATTTTGGGTTGAATTTTTTTGGCAATAATTAAGTTAGATATTCCTGAAGTAGAATTTAGTGCATAAAATGAAGAATACAAGTCTTGTATTCTATAGCATAGTGCTATTTTGCATATTCTTCAATCCCATGGTAATGAGTTGAAAAGTTTTATTTGTTACAGTTTTTAATGAAAAAAGTATTTCTACTTTTTGTTTGAGGAGTTTGGAACAAAGATCAAGTGTATTGTTAAGTTCTTATTTATGAAAGCTGTTCGTACTGCAGTGTGGGAAATTCATAAGTTCAAACTGTTTCAAATTCTAAAAATTGTCAGGGAGAAATTTTTGTTTTTAAAGGTAATGATATTCTGTTAATCTTGAAAAGATGAGCATTATACATTAGTCAATTAAGAGAAGAGAATATATATAATATGTAGGTAGAGTCCTTTCAAGTTTTAAATAGTTTTCAATAATGGTATGATTTAGGAAATATGTGCTGATGTGACATGCCCAAAAGTTTCTCTTTAAGCTTACTCGCACCCGACACCTGAGTTAATCCTGAAAACTCAGGTATAACAATTACCAACCGGACTTCCTGTTCAGTGTATTGTGTTTCCACTCTACACAATGATTGTTTATCTGCCATTCCCATGCACACCACAGCCAAGTAGCCCAAGGCTATTTGTGTGTATAAGATTACACAAAGCCAGAGCTGAATATTCAAGGCACTTTTGTGATGGAAATCACTCACCCATATTAGGTGTCTTAGTGGGGAAAAGTTTGTTATCAAACTGGTAATAAAAATAGCTGTGTATTATAATGCCTGAGGTAATAATGTGCATTAATTGTGAAAGATTGACGGACCATTTCTCCTTAGGAAAGATATTGCTTCATGAAAACAAGGGGCTAGGGTACGATATCAGAAATTAAAAAATATGATTTTAAGTGTAGTTTACTCTCATCAAAAAGTTTTAAAAAGATTTTTGATGACTATATATCTTTTTTTATATATATATGAGTTCAATTAGCTTTGTAGAATTTATCTTCAAAATAGCTTAAAGACAAAAATATAGGTAATTTCACTAAATGTGACACAAATATTTAATGTATGATCATTTGCAACATTTTTACAGTATGTAGAGTAGCTAGCCACAATATACAATAAACCTATCACTATATAATCTATAGTAGCTGTGTAATAATAATTCATGTAGTGTTTTATGTTAAGTTTTGTACATCATCCCTGATTCCAAGCATTATATTATTATCGGTTACATTTGCATGCACTAATTTCATATCTTTTTCAGCTAATTCTAAAAATCTACAAAGAAAATTTTCTAATCAAATCTTAAAAAATGGGAGGCATTTTCATATAGTACATAATATGCACTACTACAATGCAATAGTTAGCTAGTACGCTATATTCATGCACTACTACAATGCAATAGTTAGCTAGTACGCCATATTCATGTTTTTAATATTTTGAAATTATGTCACGGTAAACAGTCATATTTTGTTAAAAGCAAGTTGTAGAGTTAAGACTGCTTGAGCAGTGAATACAATGAATGAATACTAGAATACAAAATGTCAAAAAGCCTTTAAAGGAGCACTACACCGAAAAGTGATGGCATATTTTTAGGGGTCCCCAAAAATCAAACGCTTATCTAGCACGCAAACGATACAGCAATTGTTTGGTTACTACTAGTATGAATATTCAGGTAACCTTTGCCCTCACGTCTTCTGTGGGCTATGGAGGCATGAAGTTTATAGATCTTTTGTGGATAATATTTCTGTGAAATTTGCAAAATGAGCGCTCTTTCTTTTCAATCTAGTGCTCCTTTAAAATAG
The DNA here is from genome assembly GCA_020152595.1 of Chiridota heheva. Classification (NCBI taxonomy): domain Eukaryota; kingdom Metazoa; phylum Echinodermata; class Holothuroidea; order Apodida; family Chiridotidae; genus Chiridota; species Chiridota heheva. Next base: position 128,828 of record JAIGNY010002606.1, on the reverse strand, counting down.
AACACTTTGCCATTGTGTTTAAAGGAATATTCCCATGAATTTTCATTTTCATGTATATGATAGAAGACTTAAAGAAACAAATTGGTGAAGGAAAAAAAAACACAAAAAAAAAACCCATCTTGAGATCTTATTTCGTTTAGGAGTTCATTACATTTAAAAGATTTCACCAGCGTGTGGAAAAGTGACTAGTGCAGTGTACAATATGTGATATATTATGATAATTCTTTGCCTATTTCTTTGAAACTAAAATGTATTGTATTTTTCTTTTATTTAAGAGTGTAAGGTACATGAATAAATGTGCAAAGCATAGTCTTGTAAAGCTTAAGTTATACACCATCTCAATAATCAAACAAAAATAATTTCCAATAATATAGAAAGATCGGCAATGGATTAAAGAAATACAAACATTGTCTGGGATCTGCAATTATGAAATCACCCTGTGCATGCATCAGTCACTAACTCCGACATCAAGAAAAGATTTATTTACACCATATGAAAATCTTAAGATGGCCCAAGAAGCCAACTACTTTTTAAATCTCATTTACGCAACCAATTTATTGATCAATCCTTTCTAATCTTTCTCAATTTTTGACCATTCTGCGTTTTATTAGTGGTTTATCGGCTCCAGGGGAAACAGATACCGATGAAAGCTTTGAATTTGATTACACCGGGATGTTTCATTGGTGCCCCGAGAGGACGCTTGAAGATGCTACCTTGGTGAGTAATATTCCCAATTTCTCTTATTGAGGGGTGAATTCAAATGGTTTACTTAGAGGGTCAGACATCAACAAAATATAGGGGCAGATCAGAGAAGTAAAAGGGGATAAATCTCAAAGAGTTTTATTTTTATTTTTTATGATGGGATGTAATTTCAGAAAAGTCACCGATTAGGGTTGGCTACACTCAGAGCTGTAATTCCCAGGGGATGGGGAAATTCCTCCACCTTTTAGTGCCGGCTATCTGAGAATCCTAGTCGTCCCCTACATCCCCAACCTTCTCCGCTAATCATAAGTGCCAGAGGTATGGCCATAGACAAACTCCTGCTACAGCCAAGCGCACTGTGGTAAGTGTGGTGCCTCGGACCATGACAGCGCCTCTTGCACCAACACCCCACACTGCACCACTTGTGGCGGTACTCACCCAGCCAACCATACCCTCTTCTCAATAGACTCCCCCACCTGGCTTCAGGAAAAACAGATAACTAAATTGAAAACCCTTAATCCTAGCACCACTTACCCAGAGGCCAGGAAGCAATTCCTCACTTCCCTCCACACCAAACCTTCCTACATGAGCACAGTCTCTACAAACACCAATACCCCCTCCCTCAACACAACTAAAACTGACTCACATGCCCAAACCGACCTCATCTGGCACTTCTTACCGAGTCCTAAGTCCATTGCCTTTGTCTACAACCCAACCCCACCCATTACACAAACCACCTCAATCACCACCTCTCCCCAACCTTCCTTTCTTTTTAAGACCCCCAACACCTCAAATGCCATCAAACTCAAGCCAACCTGGCCAACAAATCAACAAACAGCCCACCATCCAAACCCACATATATGACACTGAATTGAACATAGATTGTTGACACCAAACCCACCAACATACTACTCGTTCAATTAGAAACAGGGACAGATCAAAAGAAAAAAAAGCCAACCCAAATACAACAAATTTTCCTCCAGATTACCCCCTCCCCCCCCCCCCTCCCCCTCCCCCTCCCCACCCCCTTTGCTTCTTCCCGCTTTCTTATGGTGTACAACAGAAACAATTACAATAACCCTCACAACATTATACAAGAGAACATCAGGAGCCTTAAGGCCAACTCGTAAGAAATTGACCTTCTGGCCACCACCTTCAACCCGGTCCTCTTCTGCCTACAAGAAACCTTCCTGAAAACTACTGACCATTATTCCCTCAATAACTTCTTTTGCTACCACAAACATCAAGAGGATGCTGACAGGGCCTGTGGGGGCATCTCCATACTCATTAGACACGATATCCCACACAGCCCTATTCATGTGAACACCAACCTTCAGGCCATCTATATCTCTATCTCCCTCCACAAAGTCTTCACTCTTGCAATATCTATCTCTCCCCATTGCCAACATTCAGCCAACCAGCCTTAACAACTTCATCTCTCAGCTTCCTTTCCCTTTCATCCTTCTTGGTGACTTCTATGCCCACAACCCCCTGTGGGACTCCCAATACCACCACCCCCAGAGGCAAGCTCAGCGAAAACACTCTTAGACAGCACAGCCTCTCTTTGCTCAACACTCACGACCTACCTTCACCCTGCCACAGGCTCCATCACCTGTATTGACCTGTCTATCTGTCCCCCAAATCTCCTCAATTTTAGCTGGAAGGTCACTGCTGACCTCTGGTTGTGACCATTACCCTCTCCTAATTCATCCAACCTTCAAACTCCCACAGACCACACCCCCTCCCCCCCCCCCTCCCTCCCCAACTGGAACCTCAAGAAAGCCAACTGGCCCCTTTTTGAAACCCTCTGCAACTCTCACCTCTCCCCTCATCTCCCCAAGGATGAGGATCTCATGTCAAACTTCAGTAAAATCCTTGTCAACATCGCCACCTACTCCATTCCCAAACCCCTAATCACTTTCCCCCCCCCCCCCTTCAAATCCTGGTTTAACAATGACTGCAAAACCGCCATCAAAAACTTCAAACCAAACCTGACCACCCACAACCTCAACTTCTTTCGCATCAGCCATGTCAAATCCAGGTGCACTATCAAGGACAGTAAAACCAACACTTGGAACAACTTCATTTCTCTCACCACCAACACCCACCAAGAAGATTTGGGAGTATGGTAAACAGAAAAAGTATATCGCTAACCACCTTGCCGCCTCTTTTAGCAACATCTTGTCCTCAGCCAACTACTCAAATACTTTCAAAGAAAAAAAAAAGAAGCTTGCAACGAAACCCGGAGTATTACCTTTCCCTCCAACAACACTGAGACCTACAACACCCCTCTCACCCTATCTGATCTAAAGTAAGCCATCCACAACACTGACTGCACCTCCATGGGCCCACATAACATCCCCTACCAGTTCCTGAAACACCTCCCCAATAAGGCCACCACTACCCTTCTCACCATCTTCAACCACATTTTATCCTCACACTCCTTTCCCCTATCTGGAGGACAGCTATCATCACCCCTTCCCCAAACCGTGGAAGGACAGCACCAACCCCTCCAGCTACTGCCCAATCGCCCTCACCTGCTGTCTCTGTAAAATTATAGAAAGGATCATCAACCAGAGACTTAACTGGTTCTTTGAGACCAACAAAATCTTCTTCCCTCACCAAAGCGGCTTCGGAAACGTCGCAATACCTTGGATCAGTTCATCACATTTAATAGCGCCATCCGGGAATCCTTTTGCAAAAAGAAACATCTCATTGCCATTTTTTCGACCTCAAGGAAGCTTTCGACACTACTTGGAAATACAGATTCACCCGTAAGCTTCACACCATCAACCTCAGAGGCCACCTCCCCATCTTTATTCAAAACTTCCCTCACCCAGGCAGTTCCAAGTCCATATCGGCCACACCCTCTCCAACCCCTCTCCAACCCCTATCCCCAAGAAGAGGGTGTCCCCAAAGCAGCATCCTCTCTCCTACTCTGTTCAACCTAAGCATTAACAACATCATGGACAACCTTGGCCCCAACATTAAATGTGCCCTTCTACGTTGATGACTTCACCATCTTCTACTTCTCCCTTAACTTTTTCTTGTAGAAAATAGGCTCCAACTTAGCTTCAAGTGGATGCAAGACTGGTGCAACCTTCACCCCAACTCTAACCTCATGCTCAACAGCAATCGCATCCCCAAAGTTGACTACTAAGTTCCTGGGTTAAACCCCAGACCCCAAGGTCTCCTACAAGCAACACATCACCAACCTGAAACAGAAATGCAACAGCTCCCTGAACCTTTTTTGCCTCCTCTCCAATACCACATAGGGTGTGGACCCCCACGCTCTCCTCAAAATCTTCAAGCTCACCATTCGTGCCAAACTCAACTACAGCAATATTGTCTACTGTGCTGCTCACAACTCTTACCTCAACCACATCAACACCATCCAAAATGAAGCCCTCAGGCTTTGCCTGGGTGCCTACAGGCTCCCCATCACCAGCGTCATATTGAAGCCAACAAAACCCCTTCCTGCTAAGGTGTAAAAAGCTTAGCCTTTCCTATGCTTTTAGAGCCCTCACCAGCACCCAAAACCCTGTCTACGACCTCATTAGATATCCCAATTTCTCCACCCTCTTTGATAGGATAAAACCCTATCCCCTTCTTTCAGCTTATGCATCAAACCCTACCTCCACCATCTCGGCATCAACCCCGCCACTTTTGGCACCTCCTGGCCCACTTTTCCTTCCTGGGCCACCCTTCCCTTTCATCCATGATAAAATAACCCTTTTAAGAGGAATGGTCCATCAATCATTCATAGGCTTTGCACAAAGTTCTCCAGGCATATTTATATTTAGGCTCAGCCAAGGACTTATCTAATTTGCTTCACTGCAAAGCAGGTATGTGGCTTGAGCCCAAGATAAATGACCTATTGAGTAAAGTGTAACAAACAGTAGCTGGATGTTAGCAAGTGAACTGTGAATAGACTGTAAAGAGACTCAATTGGAAGGTATTGATTACCTCTGTATTGTGTATGGAGTAACAATAGCTGTTTGCTAGTAAGCGAATTAATTGTGAAGTCTCTTGGGTTAAAAGGTGTGGATTACCCCTAATTTTGAGAAACCCGGGTTGTTGGGTTAGAGGGTCTAAGGGACAATTTTTTTTAATGCCACCAGGGTCTCTCCACCCATCACAAAACCCAAACCCACCCCAACCTCTTCATCAACCTCCACAACCAAATCAGAGACCAACTTTCCGACAACACCTCCATCTATACTTATGGCTCCAAGGAAGGCGACAAGACAGCTGCTGCTGTCGTCATCCAAGACATCACCCTTAGTAGCAGGCTTCCCAACTACTTGTCCATTTTCTCGACTGAGGCCAAGGCCATCCTACTTTCCCTCAACTATATTGAGTACTCCCCGCTCAGCCACTTTGCCATCTTCTCAGAATCCCAATCCTCCATAAACTCCTTCCCCCCCCCCCCCCACCCCACCCTCTGCAGGAAAAGAATTCTTTTCTTCTGGATACCCAGCCATGTTTGCCCCCCACAATGACAGAGCTGGTTCAGCCGCTAAGCTTGCCCTCAACCTCCCCCCCAACCCCCTTTCCCAAAATCCTTTCTGACATAAAACTGCTTAATGTTCACTTCCCTACTTCTTGACTGCTGGCAAACCTCATGGGATTCCCAAATTGATAACAAACTCCACGACATCCAGCCCACCATCCCAACCAAACCCACCATCCACAATCTATCCCGTATAGACAACGTCCACATTACCCGCCTTAGAATAGGTCACACCCACCTCACTTACTCCCACCTCACTCCTCCCACCTCACTCACTCCCACCTCACTCCTCCCACCTCACTCCTCCCACCTCACTCACTCCCACCTCACTCCTCCCACCTCACCTCCCACCTCACCACTCCCACCTCACTCCTCCCACCTCACCCTCCCACCTCACTCCTCCCACCTCACACTCCCACCTCACTGCCCCACCTCACTCACCCCACCTCACTCACCTCACTCACCCCACCTCACTCACCCCCCCACCTCACTGACCTCACTCACTCACTCCCACCTCACTCACTCACTCCCACCACACTCACTCCCACCTCCTTACTGGCTCACCCACCCCTCAGCAACAATTGCCATTGCCCCCTCTCAGGCACAATTTGAAGCTTTCTGTCGTGGTGCCATTAAGCCCTCATCAAACAAATAAATCTAGGCCCTCCCCACCCTTCCCAGAAGTACTGATTTTCTGTAAATGGTTATATGCTATATGCAATTCCAAGTTAATACAGATTTATCCATACGCTGGATGATGCATACATGCAGTTATGTGTTATGTTGCCTTTGATCAGGGAGGTAATTCCTGGGGGGACACTTATGTGGATGCTGACTAGCCCCCCTCCTTCCCCCCCTTTTATTTACCAAGCACATTATTTTATATTGCAGGAATTGGAAGTTTGCTTTTCTTTAGGTCCTGTAGAAAAGAAAACAAAAGTGTCTTTACATCACCTCTTTAGAAAGAAAAAAAATCTGCATTTATAAGGCCGTTACTCACCCAACACGATGTGGCAAATGATTTTTTAGATAATCTAGACAGGAAACAATTATTGTAAGATGCTGTGACTTTTTGTTTACACATGATAGAATTTACCATTGAAGCTTTCGGATGATATTGGAAAATTTGCAAGAAATGCTGTTTTGTTCAACTGTGGAAAAATTAACTTTAGTGGAGTGCGATTTTCTCGTGATGCGAATTTTGCTTTAATGGTCGTAGAAATGCCCCTTCAATCGATTTTCAGTTATCATCTGCAAAGCCATACGATGATGATCCATCTCTGAAAAAAATAGGTCACAATGTTTCTTTCTCTTTGTGTTAATCAATTTTGTTTAAAAAATTGCTTAACATGTCACGTTCAGTGTGTAACGGTCTTTTACAAAAAAAAAAATTTTAAATAATTTTTCTCTCCCCAAAACAGGACCGGTCACTGATCAAAGAGCACAACTTAACGTCCCATGTCATTGTCTGCGTGTTTGGCGACAAGAAGTCCCCAATCATAGGTCTGAGAAACTTTGTGATGCCGTTAAGAGCGAGCAATTTTCATCAAGAGGAACTCAAGACAATCCTGCTGCTGGGAAAAATAGATTACATCAAGCGAGAATGGGACACGATGAAGAACTTCCCTGGGGTATACATACTGAATGTGAGTTGAATTCAAGACCTATGGTTAGGTAGAAACAAAACAAATTATCATTCTTACAGCGTTTTGAATTTTGAGGTCCTGCTCTAGTAATTTATTCATAATTAAGTATTTAAATTTTATTCAAATATTGTGACATCACATCAAGACAACATATGAAATTTCTTATGTTAATTTTGTTGTTTTTCAATCTTCTACCAACTTTTATTTTGAATGGGGGCAGTTGAATAAACCAAGAGGTTTTGAATTTTCATCATACCCTCAATCAAAATTTAGCGGGAAAAAAAAAACCCGTCTGATGATTATGGGTGACTGATGTAGGACCGATATTAAAAGAATTACACCAACAGTTTTGAGTTGTCTTCGCATTCATACTTCACAACTTTTATTAAAGATTAAAGAAATATTCCCATGGAATTTCATTTTTAGCTAGACTATGCGAAGAATAATAAAGCTATTCTACTACCCCCTGATTCGCTGTCGCTGTCAGCACCCAGTTAAAGTTTTGGTTAAAATGTTCATACTTATGTTATGAATGGTGTACATTCATGTGACTTGGCATAGGGGTAGAGGACATGAGCATGATTGGAGGGTTGTGTGTGCATACTAATTAGCTTATTTGCATAACAATGAAAATATTTGTCAGGTTAAAGTTTTGGTTAAAGTTTTTGGTTAAAGTTTCCATAACTTATGCATAGGGGTAAAGGACATGGGTACTGTTCAAATGAGCATTATTGGGGGGTTGTGTGTGCATACTAATTAACTTATTTGCATAACAAAGATATTTGTCAGGCTAAAGTTTTGGTTAAAGTTTTTGCTTAAAGTTTTCATAACTTAAGCTATTAATGGTGTACATTTATGTAACTTGGCATAGGGGTACTGTTGAAGTGAGAATGATTAGGGGTTGTGTGTGTATACTGATTAGCTTATTTACATAACCAGGAAATTATTTGTATCTACGATATCATTTAAATTAAGTGGATGTGGAGATTTTGTTTGTACAAATGATCATATGTGTAAAGAGCATTGTCTACACTTAATGGTGAGGTGTAATGTGCATATTAATTATGTCATTTGCTTAACAATACACTTTGGTTGAAAATATTTGACCTGACATACTAACTTGGTACAGTGGTAGGTGGCATTGGTACTGTTCATTTGAGCATGATTGGGAGGTTGTGTGTACATACTAATTAGCTTATTTGCATAACAACGAAAATATTTGTATCTATGATATCTCTTGAATTAAAAGTGGGTGTGGGGATTTTGTTTACACAAATGATCATATATGTGAAGAGCATTGTCTACACTCAATGGTGAGGTGTAGTGTGCACATTAATTAGGTTATTTGCATAACAATAGACTTTTGTACAAAATGATTAACCTGAGATAATAACTTGGTTCAGTGGTAGAGGATAATGGTACTGTTCAGTTGAGCATGATTGGAGGGGGGAAGGGGAGGGGGGGGGGGTTGTGTATGCATACTAATTAGCTTTTTTGCATAGCAATGAAAATATTTGTATATGTGGTATCTCTTGGGTTAAAGTGTGTGTGGTGATCTTGCCTAAGCAAATGATCATACAGTATATGTGAAAAGCATTGTTCACACCTAATGGTTAGGTATAGTGTGCATATTAATTATTTGCATACAAATCTTTGATCTGAAATCAAAAATATATGGCGTTCACATTTCTAGTTTTGTTATGATATTGACATTCCTGACATAAATAGGAATCAAAATTGTTGTCTTGCCATTAATAAAATTCTAAGCAAATAAAGGTTTCCTGGCTTCTAAAAGTTTTTAGATTAGGGAAATATAAACAATAAGTGGAATGTGGGGTAGAAGATGACATGATGATAAAGTAGCTGAAGGAATTAGGATGAGGGTGGGATTTCATGTGGGACAGGGTGGGATTGTATGAAGGGCAGGTGGGGTGGGATGTTGTTCAGGATGTGTTGGCATGTGGGACAGGGTGGGTTGGCATGTGGAACAGGGTGGGTTGGCATGTGGAACAGGATGGGTTGGCATATGGGACAGGGTGGGTTGGCATGTGGAACAGGGTGGGTTGGCATGTGGAACAGGGTGGGTTGGCATGTGGAACAGGGTGGGTCAATATGTGAAACAGGGTGGAATGGCATGTGGTGGGGTGTCATCTGGATTTCAGTTGTGATGGCATGTGGTGGTGGAATGACATACAGTGTCTGGTTTCAGGTGTGATTGCATGGAGTATAGGTGTGCGATGACATTTAGGACAGGCTGGATGGAATATGGGACAGTATGGAATATGCAATTTTAACAGTGAGGGGATCTGTGTCGTTCTATTGTCTAGTTTGTCATACATTAAGCAATATTGTTTCGCATAATATTGCTCTAATGTTATTGTACATTTTTCATGTTGCTTGACTTTGCTTGACACACATATTTTCTTGAATTGGAAGTTGTATTACAATCCAGGATGTAGTTCTGGGAATGTATAGGGGTTGGGGGAGGGTATAAGTTGGAAAGGAAGCTTAATGACATTCTTTCATTGACATTGGCAAATTAGGGCCTCTTCTTTCTTTGTTGTTCAATTGATAGAACTAAAAGAGGTGTTATAGTTATAAAGACTGTTAGCTTTTACATGTTTTCTTAGTTACTGCATGGGTGAGGTAACCTTGAGCTTTTTTTGGTCTTAAAATAACTGGGAAAACTCAAAAGATATTTTGAAGCTTGTAGTAAAATGTTGTGAAAATTAAGAAAGCAAATGAAAATGTAGGTGCATCTTTCAAAGCTCAAGTAATTTGAAATCATCTGCCCCTGCTACCCTATTTCTGTATATACTTCTCGCTATAAGCCTATTCTCTATACTAGCTTTGAATAGTTGAGCATACAATCCTTCCGACAGTTCTTGTTTCATATATGATTGAGAAAAAATTTAGAAACAAAGTGGCGAAAAAACTATGTTAATATCTTATTCCATTTAGAAGTTACAAAATTTTAAATTATTTTTGAGTTTGGACAAAAGTGACTGATTGGCAACATCTGTGATGTCCTATTGACAATTAAAAAAAGAAAAATAAGAAAATGTTTTCTTGTAAATTGTATATTCCACCCTGTCTCTATAATGAACTAATAATGCTGTTCGATAATGTAAACAAAGTGTGATGAAATTTATAATAAATACATAAGAACTGTGCTGGAATTGTCTGATGACATCACCAAGCTGACGGACATATACTGCACCAGGCATTTTTAGGAACTTTTTTGGTGAGTTTTCAAAGAATAAATGCGAACCTATGTAATGGCGATTTCGTCCATCCAGCTGTCCACAGTTTTTTCTGAGATTTCCTCAGAAATGTTAAAGTTTTTTGAGAATTCCTCAGAAAGTTATTTCAGATATCCTTGTGGAAGATTAGAATTTCCTTACAAAATGTTAAAGTTTTTTAGAGACACCTAAGACAGATTGAAGACAAGTTTGCTTAAAAAGTCTACAAAACATTTGATATTTCTTTAGAGGATAAGTGTAAAATGATGTAATTCTCTAATATTCTTCAGAGATCCACAAGCGTCTTTCTCGTAGCACTGGAGATTTAAAATCCTCAAAATTCTTCAAAATATTTGGGCACCTGTATAAGGCATGATTATTAAACTTTACCTTTATTATTGTGGTCATTAGCATAAAGTTGTTACAGTATATGAACTGACCAGACTTGTTTTATTTAGTATGCTTAGTCAGGGAGTGTGAAAGGATGTAACTGCATATGGACATAGGGAGGGATGCCATGTGGGACATGGATGGGGGCCATGTGGGACATGGATGGGGGCCATGTGGGACATGGATGGGGGCCATGTGGGACATATGATAGAATATATACCATGTGGTATACACTAACGGTTATGTCAGCCATAATTGTTTGACTCTGCCCATTTGGTAAGCGTGCGAAGCATATTGCGAAGCATAATGCAAAGCATAATGCAAAGAAACTTAACTTTTGATTGAATAAAGAATATTTTCATCACATTTTATTTTTTTATTTTTCATAAAAAATTATGCATTTTATGCTTATACTTTAAACATTTTGATTAATATTCATAATTAATTAATTCATAAACAGTTAATTAGTAGTTAAATGTTTGTATTATATCAACATTTTAATGGAATATTACAAGTTCATTCAAATTTGTTTTAATAAAATTAAAATTAAATGCATCTAGTTTTAAACAATGTCATAGTAAGTAAATAACCCAAAATGTGTAGAATTCCAATTAATTTCACATGATTATTAATGAATTTTTTAATTATATGTTTCCTTGTCTTGTTATTTAAATTATATACACAGTTTAGCTAGAAACTTACAACTGTCAGCTTAATTATTTATTTGAAGAACACTGAAATGATTTCAGATTTGCACACTGTGACCCAATCAGTGAATTGTCTCACTTTTTGTCAATGTTAGTTAACTATTTAGGTCATTAATTAGACTTTCCTTTTGTTTATTATGTCCTGAAATGCTAATTCTATACATGGCTAAACCATTTGCTAAAAACACAGCTTATTTAGTTTCAAAACTGCATTTAACTCAAATTCAGCAATTTTTACATTAAAATGCATTTGTCCCACTTTTCCAAATTTAGTGTGGTTTGTTTACACTTTAACTATGTCAATTCTTTAACGATATCATAAATCATTTATTTTTTTAAGTTGAAAGAGAATATTGTACAGAACAAGAAAATACTTGATAGTTGTAGTAAAGTAACAAGTCCAAACATTTATTATGCTTTCAAAATGCTTGATTTTTCAGTTGACCAAAATTTGCCCAAATCTGGTTGTCATGGAAACAATCAAGAAAATCTTATTACATTTGAAAACATCAAATATGACAAAAATAAAATTGCTTTTCAAATAAAACCAGTCAGTTGGTTTTGCACTGCCATGGCTTGAACTATAACATCATTGATGTCTAGTTATAATTGGCCAGGTCATATGATATGGGCATCAATTTGCATGGGCATGCGAACCGTGACGGTATTTACCATTGTAGTTTTACAAATTGTTACAACTTCTAAACGGAATAAGATATTAACATAGTTTTTTCACCACTTTGTTTCTACAAATTTTTGTATTATATATGAAAAAATGAAAATCCATGGGAATATTTCTGAGGCAGAGTGTTTATATTCCTGAGGTTAAGTGTTTATATATGCATTTAATGCAAGGAGCAAAGATCTTTGGCTGTAGTGGTATGGCCTGACTTTAGGAGGGCCATTCGTGAGTGCAAAGTCCTTTGAACCGTGCATTAAATGCATAGATAAACATGATGCAAAGCATTAATCTTTTTATATAAAACAATTTTGTGTTAAGATTGTTTAAAATGCATAAAAGGATAGAAAAGAATGAAAAACAAGAAAAGTTTATGTACATTTTCTCGCTTTATTAAGAAATTCACCTATTGTAAAAATGGCCTTAACCAAAAACTCAAAGTGCATTACCGAGATTTAATGCACGGGTCATGACAATGCAAGTACAGAAATTTTCAAACATTTATTAAAATTTCTTCAAGGTATGATTAGCCATAACTTGGAAACTATAGGTACTCATAAGACTTTTGAATTTAATATCCCTAACTGTCCATGTATCCATTAACCTTACACTTCCTGCCAAAACTAAATTAAAATATTGATTTATTGAAAATCTGTTTCATTTCACAGAATGGTCCTCTGACAGTTGAATTGTCAGATCTTGTTAGAAATCAACATTAATGGTAAGGAGTCTTTGGATTAATTAAGAGAAATCAAAAAAATATTTTTAAATTTTTATTTTGCAGGGCTCGCCACTTAGCAGAGCTGATTTACGTGCCGTCAACGTCAACCAGTGTGACATGTGCGTCATCCTCTCAAACAACAACTGCAGTGAAGATTCAGACGACCTTCAGGACAAGGAGAGCATCTTGGCTTCACTCAACCTTAAGGCCATGACTTTCGACGATGTTGGCATAGAACAAATGGCCCATCAAGGTGAAGATAGGAGTTCTTATTATGAATCGGCTGTTTCGTTATGCAGTAGCAAATACTTTTTGGTGGGGGATGACGATGATGATGACGAAGAACTGGATGATTTGGGTGAACTCCAATGTCTCGGTAACGTTGGACAAAAAAAAAAAAAATAGTTGGCCAGATTGCAGGGAATTTTGAGTGCGATCGGTGCCTTGTTTGAATTTAGAATTACTGGTGTTTTCTTAATTTTGGCTTTTCTTAGTGCATGCTTATGGTTATTACTACTAACGCTACATCTATATGCAAATATGTTCACACTAACATTTTCCTACCACACAGTTATCATTGTGATGAATACAGTGTTCATCAGTGTCCCTTTGTACCCGACTATTCCAAACAAAATCTCTTATACTGAAATTTGAGAGCTTCTTTGATACAACCACTGTTCCAATGCCACATGAGACTAGACTCATTACTGACCCTTATAATAAAGCAATATTCCAGCGATGATAATATCATCCATAAAATCATCAATCATTCATAGGCATTGCACAAATTCCTCCATGCATAATTTTTTTTTCTGGTCAGCCAAGGACTAATCTGTTCCAAATCACTGCAAAACAGACATGTGGTTTTAGCCCCAGATGAATGACCTATTGTGTACAGTGTTACAGTAGCTGGTTGCTAGCAAGTGAATCATGAAGAGGCTTTCAGGTTGGAAGGTGTGGATTACCCCTGTGTTGTGTATGGTGTAACAATAGCTGATTGCTAGCAATTGTGCTGTAAAGAGGCTCTCTGGTTAGAAGGTGTGGATTATCCCTGATTTTGAGAAAACTGAGGGTGTCGGGTTGGAGGGGCCCAAGGGATGAAATTCTTAATGTATATGAACAGTATGAATAAAGAATAAGCTGGTGAAGAAGAAAAATATTGTTTGATATCTTGGGTTTTTTCATAAAAATGCACATTCAAAATAATGGCAATATTCCTCTAACACCCTAAATTGTCTCTAAGGTCCCTTCTTTCCCTATACTAAACCCCTTTCATATTATCCACCACTAACAACACTTTTAAAACTTTGTTTACAATTTTCTGATCACTCACACCATCTGTTAAATTGACACTTCCCTAACCATTCACCTACAAGTCTTGACTGTTTAACAACCACATACCAAACCAATCCAAATGCTGCTTAACTTAATCACAGAAATCTAATCAATCAATCAATTAATAATTATTCATGGTTGACACTTAGCTTAATCACAGAAATTTAATTAATCAATAATTCAATAATTATCCATGGTTGACATTTAGCTTAATTACAGATCTAATCAATCATTAAATCTAATAAATCAATGATTATTCATGGTTGACATTTAGTTTAATCACAAAAATCTAATCAATCAATAATTCAATAATTATTCATGGTTGACATTCAGCTTAATTACAGAAATATAATCAATCAATAAATCTAATAAATCAATAATCATTCATGGTTGACACTTAGCTTAATCACAGAAATCTAATCAATCAACAAATTGTATATAGTAAATCAATAATTATTCATGGTTGACACTTAGCTTAATCACAGAAATATAATAAATCAATAATTATTCATGGTTGAAACTTAGCTTAGTCACAGAAATCTAATCAATCAATAAATCTAAATCAGTCATTCATTTTTCATGGTCGACGCTTAGCTTTATCACATTAATCTAATCAATCAACAAATTTTATATAGTAAATCAATAATTATTCATGGTTGACACTTAGCTTAATCACAGAAATATAATAAATCAATAATTATTCATGGTTGAAACTTAGCTTAGTCACAGAAATCTAATCAATCAATAAATCTAAATCAGTCATTCATTTTTCATGGTCGACGCTTAGCTTTATCACATTAATCTAATCAATCAACAAATTTTATATAGTAAATCAATAATTTTTCATGGTTGACACTTATCACAGAAATCTAATAAATCAATAATTATTTATGATTGAATCACTTTGCATGTTTATTGTGCATGGAATGTTATTTGATGTGCATCTGTAAGTATGTTGATTTTGCATGTAACATTCAATTTTGTTACAAAACATTCAAAGCATGTCGAATAATGTATCATTATTAATAAAATAAGTTTTCATGATTCTCCAAGTTAACAGTCTAGAATTTTTGCACTAACAAGTTTGTTTATTTATTGCTTGGAGTTTGTTGGTTATAAATCTTAAATTCCTTATTATTTTGCCATAACTGATGTATGTTATTATATATGGTAGTGTATATATTCCCAAATCATGCCCCTACTTCTGCTTTTTTAGAGGGGTGTTTCACCCTGCCCCCCATTTCCTCTATCCTACCCCTTATTGCATCCACCCTGCCCCTTATTGCCTCTATCCTGCCCCTTACTGCATCCACCCTGCCCCTTTTCACCAAGCGCCTTACATTTTGTTCACAAAAACCTACTTTTAAGAGCTATTTTGCCTTCTTTTCATGCTGATTCCAGCTCCTATTATAAACAAAAATTACTTGTTGTATTGATTACTCCCATACATGATGAATTTCCAAAACTATTAAAAACTTGTCTTCCAACCTTTTTTCATGAAACCACAATTTGAAATGAACACCCCTCAAATCACTTAATTTTAGAGTTTTAGTTGCAAATCATCAGCATTAGTAAGCCTCATTCAGCACAATCTTTGTTTATTATCCTCACTTTGCCTGAGTGGACTTTTACACATAAGCTCCTTGTATACAGTAACTGATAAGCTGACAAGTTGCCAATTTACATAACACTGGCTTTGTGTATGGCCTGGCACTGGAGCACTTGTGGTTTTGTGTTAATGATTTAAGGAAAGGATATTGTATATCGGGGTTGGAAATATAATTTCCTGATCAAAATGTAGAAAACTGACAGTCAGAACTTGTGGGGGTTAAAGCTATAGCATAGTAAGCTTGTAATGTATTTATATTTCAAGTGCCCTTAAAGTGTCCTTGATGCTCTATTTGGTTAGTGACCCCCTGCCCCTTTCTGGATCGATCTAGGGCTTTGCAAATCTATTGATACAATAAAAATTAACTGTCTTATTTAAAAGAAAGAAAAAAAAGATTATGATGAATGATTTTAATGAAATTCTTCTTTCATCCTATTTTAAAATTAAAAACTTCTAAACACTTTTTTTCCCACTTTTTTTTTATAATGAAATTCTTGTAAACATTTTCTTTGGAAGACCAAAGTCTGAATGTGATTTTGCATAACTTTTTCATTGGAACCGTTTAAAATTCTTGGTGTTGTTGTTGTCAAATTCCGTAAGGAAAGTCTTCCAGCAACTCATGCTTGATGAAAATAAGAGACTCAAAACCTAATTGTGCAAACAAATAAATGCAAGCAAAGTGGGGTATAAAGGCAGGCAAGATGGGGTATAAAAGCAGGCAAGATGGGGTACAAAAGCAGGCAAGATGGGTTATAAAAGCAGGCAAGATGGGGTATAAAAGCAGGCTAGATGGGGTATAAAAGCAGGCAAGATGGGGTATAAAAGCAGGCAAGATGGGGTATGAAAGCAGGCAAGATGGGGGCATAAAAGCAGGCAAGATGGGGTATAAAAGCAGGCAAGATGGGTATAAAAGCAGGCAAGATGGGGTATAAAAGCAGGCAAGATGGGGTATAAAAGCAGGCAAGATGGGGTATAAAGCAGGCAAGATGGGGTATAAAAGCAGGCAAGATGGGGTATAAAAGCAGGCTAGATGGGGTATAAAAGCAGGCAAGATGGGGTATAAAAGCAGGCAAGATGGGGTATTGGCAAGATGGGGGCATAAAAGCAGGCAAGATGGGTATAAAAGCAGGCAAGATGGGGTATAAAAGCAGGCAAGATGGGGTATTGTAATAGCTTTTTGGAATATACTTTGAATAGAATTAAAGGAATATTTTTGTGAATTTTCATTTTCATATAGATAATAGAAGAAACAAATTAGTGTAAAAAGCATGTTGATAACTTATTCCATTTTGGAGTTCTGGTATTCCAAAGATTTTGCCACAATGCAATGTACAGTGTGATGTCTTAAAGGCAGATCCAAGACAATTTGTACTTATTTCTTTGAAAATTATTGCCTCTTTTTAAATTACTGGAAACATTTTTCTATAAATGGTCCTTCAGATTAATATTTGATCATTGAGTCTATATTATTGCGTAAAGTTTGCAAATAATGCCTTATAAACAGTACATGTTAAGGCTTAAATGAATCTGCTGTGATTTTCTGTCTAATAAAAGATACTTATTTTGCCTACTTTGTAAAGCTTTTTCTTTATCCATTGCTTTAACTATAATAACATTCATTGTTGATATATCTGCCTATTGTAATTCATGCAATCCTAGCCTTCTAATCCCTAATTATGTCTCGATTTTGTTTTACTCACTTTATCATTTTCTTCATAACATGTACCTTATCAGCAAAAAAAGCACAAGTTTGATGTTCCACTCAATCCCTGCTTATTTTCATCCCTTTCAAGAAAAGCCAGAAATAAGATTAAAAACCAGTATTTCTTTCAACTTGGACAAAATTTTATAAAGATGAAATTTTATACAGATGAGAGATTAAATTTTTGTTTTAGTGGATACATTCATAATGAAACTGAAGAATCTCCAGCTCGTCGTCGGCATTATGTTACATATTTAGATAAGTTTTTAATATTTCTTTGGGAATTAGAGATTAATTATTAGGTGTGTTCTGAATTTCTTTAATTTTCTATGAAACTTTAAGTACGGTATTCGACGTATTAAGCGCCCCTGCTCTAATGAGCGCCCACCCAACATTTCTAAACTGTTAACACAGTTTATTTGATTAATTAAGATTAAAAATACTCAAGTTTTATTACATTCTTTACTTGTTTTGTGTCTGAAGCTCACAATGTGTGGTGGTTATTATGGGACTAATATAGAACAGTTCACACAATGCAGTTCGAATAGCACAATAGTATGGGCTCACTACAAAGAAACATTGAGTCTAAAATGTAGTGTAATGCTAATTTCTGAAGCGCTTATTACATCGAATACAGCATTTCTCATTTTTGGTAGTGCTGTCACGATATGGCTGTATTACATATCGATTATCGTGGAGAAAATATCGCAATTTATTGGTAATTTGGTATATCACGATATTTTACAAGAAAACTGACTCATGATACAAATTGTTAATATCACAAGGCCTACTTTTTTTATGTATACATGAATGATGAACGCAAGAAAAAATTATTTTCATCTAGCAGACGACATGATCGCGTGACTATTATGTTTTAGATGATTTCATCACGCATCGCACTCATGTTTGGTACTTCAGCCAACGTGACCATGAATCATCCAAGTGAGAGGCATGTTCTGGGTCAATTTTTCGTTCTTTTTGCCAACTTACATCGGAGTGTGCTAGTGTGGGGTGGAGGAGCACGATTTTAGGTTTCACGGTATTTGAAGTTGATTCAGAAATGATCATGGCCTAAACTTGACTTTTAAATTTACTACCGTAACGTTAGTACCCTAATGTACGAAGTAGCCTAGCCTAGTTGCGCAAAAAATTGTAGTTCTTTATTAGTGGTTTGTATCGCGATATGTGTTAAGAGGCATATTTCATGTCGTGGGAGATATCGCGATAATCGACATATCATGACGGCTCTAATTTTTGCTTCACCGTTCTTTCAGGAGGTAGTTTGTTTTTTATGCATTGTATTATGTTAATTTCAAGTTGTTTTATATCATTTTCACATTTATTGAAGTTTACAAATTAATTTCTTGTATATTTGAAATCATGAGAATTGATGGAATGAGAAAGGTTGGATTGTGTTGTCTTTAATTTCATTGGGAAAAGTCTTAAAAAATTTAAGAAGAAAAACTTGTCACTTATTGTAAAAGCAAAATCTTGATGCTAATGAAGATATTTGAACTGGATTTCCTGAAACATCCAAACACTCACACTATACATATTTTAATCTACTGAAGGATGGGTTTTAATCTTTAAACGGCAGGTGCCGTAGCTGGCAATGTTTTCAGGCAGAAAATGTACTAATAGTGGACCCAAAAAGTCAGAAATGAAAGATAGAAAAAGTTAACCACGTTGTTGATTGATGGTCAAAAAAATGTCACAAAAATCTCCCCAAATTTGACAAAATATGAAAATATTACTTGAGAACAACAATCTAACCTTTCAGTAATGTTATTCCAGTCTTCTTGATATTTGTTTGAACATGAATCATCTAAATGCATGCGATGGGGTATGGATTAAACAAGAGTCCTTGGTTGCCATGGTAAACTGGTAGAATAAAATTTGATGTGTATTGGTGTAGGTAGAACTGTTTGCCACTTCAAAGTAAGTTTTTTTTTTTTTTGATTCTTTATATTTATTGAGAGTTGCATCAACTATTTTGTTTCTATTCAGAAAACATAAATAGGAATCTTATTAAGGATTAAAGAAAAAGCAGATGGCATAAAAGTGAGAGGCGTAATGGACAGGAAGTAAGTAAGATTGAAAAAAAAAATAGGATGATTTTTGTTTTCTGCAAATTTTGTCACTCATGTATTGAAAGTATTCTTAACTTTCCCGATCTCTCTCCAGCAAATAGCCCAGCCAGAGACTCGGTTTACACCCCGAAGGGATTGGGATCAAACGTTCCCATGATCACAGAACTGAGTATGTATTGATTTTTTCACCTTTAATAATCCTTTTGGTTGAAAGAGATGATGATAAATAACAATTTGTATCAAATTTTATTACCAGAAAATTGCTTTAAAGAGTTAGTTCAGTGGTTAAACATACTTATATAAAAGAGGACTTTTAAAAAAAAAAAAATGGTGAAGGAAGCATTCAAAAATCTTATTCTGTTAAGGAGTTATTAATATTTAAAGCTCTGTCTTATCTGTGTAGAAATGACTGGTGAAAGTCTACTATGGAAGGTTGGCGCCTTCATTCTTACATTCTTAACAATTGTGAATGTATTTTGAAGAAAATTAATTTTACTTTTTTACTATTTGAATTATTTTTTCTCAAACTTTCTTTAGGTGGTAAATTATGATTAACCTTAGATTCTGTTTTTCTACTTTTTTGACATACCCAATGGTTGTTCCACAAAATTGCAGGACAAAATGTGATAGAATACATAAAGACTTTGAGAAATCTGAGGCTGTGACATCACAACTAGTCTGATTTCAGTCATTTCTACACAAATGATGCCTAACTTAAAACTTGAATATCTCCTTAAAGGAATGAAGTTTTTTGAATAAATGTTTTTTTTGCCATTTTGTTGATATCGAATTCATCTTCCATATGAGATGGACCTGCTTGACCTCAACTAATTCTTTCAATTGTATTAAATTTAGGAGCGAAGCCCTGCATTTATAGGTGTGATTTTGGTCGCAGAAAATTGCTTATTGAAAGAAAGATGTGTCAAATCCACACTAAAATTAGTTGAGAAAAATATACATGCCTAAAAGAAAAAAAAATAAGAAAAGTTTATATTTTTTTTTTTCATTATTATTATTTTCACCTGTAAAAATCAGATATAATGCACTGATCATGACAATGCAAATACTCAACACAAATTTAACAACATTAAAATTGAACCTTGAAGATGGTTTAATTATGTCATTTATTTATAAATCTTAAGTTAGTTTTTGGCTGGGTATTTACAACTGTGGGGTATAGTTTCAATGTAAATGTTTACTACTGGTTGAGAGTCATAATGTAGGATGGCGCCTAAATGTTTGGCTTATAGTTTCTTAGGGTACCTGTGGAGAACAAGTATATATGATGTAAAAAGTACATTTTTGACAGATATCTCCTCAGTCTTGGTGGAAAATGTGATCTCCTCAGTCTTGGTGGAAAATGTGATCTCCTCTGTCTTGATTGGAAAATGTGAAATGCACTGTTCTCACAAAAAAGTCTGGTTTTATTGACAAATTGACAGACATGCGAGAGGCAAATGATAGAAATAGAGGGGAAAAAGGGGAGTGACTTAGAGTGTGTACATAGTACTGTATACCTGTGGTGTGGGGTTCAAGAAGGCGGGGTTTAGGTGCAAAGCCCCCTGAAAAAATGATAAGTGCTGTACACATTTAATGCTCTCATGTCAATTAAAGATGACAAGTCTAAACCTACCTGTATGGCTTATAGTGATTTCAGATTCATGTTTTGTAGCTGATATAACAACTGTAATTGGGTATATATATATGTATAACTGTAATCAAGTTTTTGACCATATACCATTTATACCAGAACTGGAAAGAAAGAAGAAAATACGGAACTAGTTTAAAGAAATATAATTAAAAAAACATAATGATAAACAGATTTCTTGACTGAAATGTTGTTGGGTGCTGGTTAAAAAATGGGCAGGTGATACATCCACCTAAAATAAAATAAAAATAGCATCATTTGTATGTTTTGAGATGACCAAATAATAACCGATGGTAGGAGTTTCACCCCTGCCTGGTTCTTTGAACACTGAACACTTCTTGTTTAGAGCAGGGTGTTAACCCAGTCTTTATCCACTTTCCATGCTGGCATATTCATCAGGTACACACTGAAAACAAGTGCTTAAAAGTGCAATAAAAATAATTATAAAAAAATTTAATTGTAAGAAAAGGGAAAGTTTTTGTGACATTACAAGAGATTGCACCAGCTTTTTCTTGCCTATGGAAACCTTCATTCATTCAGTGATTCTTTGTAATCTTGTTTGCTTGGTTGAAAAATTAGGTCAGCACATAAAGTTGATGGGCCTCATCAAATCAAAGTTTGAAAGATTTCTTTTCACTCTGTTTTTGCAGTAAATGATATGAACGTACAATTCTTGGATCAGGACGATGAAGATGACCCAGACACAGAACTGTACCTCACCCAGCCATTTGCATGTGGTACATCATTTGCAGTCAGTGTGCTAGACTCTCTTATGAGTGCGGTGAAGTTTAGTTTGCTCTTTTAGGCACATGCCAGGGAATGTACACATAAGTCGCATGTTTTGTATTGGACACAGAATATGCCAGGATGGGAAGTGGGTGAACACCAGGTTAACTAACGCTCCTGCTTTTTCAAGAAATGTTCAGAGAACCAGGCAGGGGTGAATCTCCTACCATTAGGGACCAACGGCTTTACATCCCCTACAAAGGAAGGTTAGCGCCACCCAACTATTGGCCATGTTTCCCAAAGGTCGGGTGGGGAAGAAGGTCTGATTAAAAGACAAACCTCTGCACTTGATGTTACCTATTTGTTCTGGATATCTGTGAAAAATTGCTGGACTTGAACCTGGGACCTCCAGCATCACAGTCGTATGCTCAGCCAACTAAGCTACCAGCTGCCTCCCTTAATTGCTACATGTCAATAGTTCTGAAATCTCATACGCTCAATTAATTTTAAATGAAATATGATGGACATTTATTTTTTTTATATAATTATATTATTTTATTCAACCTCCAGACATATTTCAACGATAATGCATTAACGTTAATACGAACACTTATCACTGGTGGCGCTACTCCAGAATTGGAGCAAATCCTTGCGGAGGGTGTTGGCATGAAGCCAGGTCGCAGTACCGCAGAACTACTTGTTAACAGAGACAGAACAAGAGTGGCCCAGTTGCCACTCTTTGAGGGCCCATTTGCCCAGTTTGGGGTGAGTCTATATTAATGAACTTCTGTCATTTTATTGCCAGTAAAGATTTTCTTTTGCCCACTTTGATATCAGTAAGAATCACACTTAACACCTGAAATTCTGTGAGTGGCCCATTTGCCCAGTTTGGAGTAAGTGTATATTAATGTTCCTTTTATTGCAAGTAAAGAATCCCTTTTGCCCCCTTTGAAATGATGTTTAGGACAACATCAAAGAGTCTTTATATTCCAGATCAGTGAAATTGACTTGAAGGAATAATCCCATGAATATTCATTTTCATATATATGATAGAGGGCTATGACAGAAACAATTTGGTGTCAAAATCATGTTTTGTTTTTTTTCCATTTAAGAATTATTGCATTTCAAAGATTCCACAAGTGTGTTGACCTTGCAGTGTACAGTGTGATGTCATAAAGACAGATTTGAGACAATTCTTATGTTCTTATGTATTTCTATCAAACAAAAACAACAATTGTCTTGTAGTTATGATTGTAAGGGCCATGAGCAGATAAGCAAAACATGTTTTTATAAAGTGTATGCTATAACCCATCTCAATAAATAAATTTAAAAAAAGCTTTCAGTAATTTAGGAAGAAGCAATTACTTTTCAAAGAAATACACAAAAATTGTCTTGGATCTGCCTTTATGACATCACGCTGTACACTGTGAGGTCACTTTTCAAAACACTCGTGCAAACTTTGAAATGCAATAACTCCTAAACGAAAAAAGTTATCAACATACTTTTTACACTAATTTGTTCCTCTCATAGTCCTGTATCATTGATATTTTGGCCCCAGCATTTGCGGCTTTAAAGTTTTAAGGCAATACCTACAAATTCGTTTTCATTGACAGTTGAAGGGGACCCAATAATGTTTTCTTTGCAACAAAGCTTGCTAAACATTTCTGATCCTATAACTGCATTGAGTCTTTATGTTTGATGAAAATATTATTCCATTACACAATATTCTTCCTCACATTCTTGATGTATTTTAGAGAAAGTTTATTCAATTTTTTTTACTATTTGAATTATTTTTCCTCAAAGTTTCTTCAGGTGGTATATCACAAATACTCTTCCAAGATTCAGTTTTACTACTTTTGGACATATCCCATGGTTTTAAGCCCCAAGATCACAGCACAAAATATGATAGAATACATAAAGCCTTGGAGGAATCTGAGGCTGTGACATCACAAATAGTCTGAAATCCTCTTTTATATTAGATGGCTTGATCGCTGAACTAATCCTTTAACAGAATAAGATTTTTGAATGCTTTCTGCACCATTTTGTTTCTTTTGAAGTCCTCTTTCAGATAAGATGGACTTGCTTGATCACTAAACTAATGCTTCAGGCTGCGCTCTCTATAAATTAGGGCTACATTTTCTTGGCCGATGTTAATAAAAGAATCTGCAGTTTTCCTGATTCATTAAGTCTAAACCTCACAATACATTTTGTGTTTAAGCCCCAACAAAATCTTAGATCTGTCAGTGGTCTATATTTTTGTATTGCTCACAACAGAAACCACAATCCAGCACAAGCAATTACACCAGGGATTTCTTATTTCTACAATCCACACACTTCACCTTACTTTCCATGGTCATAATCTGACATTGATAGTAAAACGATTTCACTGCATCTGCACTGACTTTCAGACCAAGACAATGACCAAAGTATTCCCCTGTGGTCAATGTGTCCGGCTTAAAGTAATAATTTACAAATAGGGTAGAATTTAACAGCAAAAGTTTTGTTTGTTTATTGATGAGTGATTTTAAGTGATGTTTTTGTCGAACCTTGTAGGCTTTGAGGATTTCAGACTGAAAAGATATTGCCACAAATATTTATCATGTTTCACTGGTCCTGCTTTTTCCTGCTTGAAAGGAATATTCTGTTTGAATTTGAAAAGTTTCATATATATGATAAGAGGACTATTAAAGAAACAAATTGGTGAATAGACTACATGTGATGTCTTATTCCATTTAGGAGATACTGTATTTCAAGATTTCACCAGTGAAAAGTGACCTTGCAGTGTAAAGTGTGATGTCATAATTGCAGATCCAAGATAATTTTTTGTGTATTTCTATATGATTAAAATTGAAATTTCTTTCATTTAGAATCTAAGGTACATGAGCAGATGGGCAAAGGGTGTTCTTGCAAATGACATGTTATACCCCATCTCAATAATTAAACAAAAAAGTTTCAAACAATTTTTAGAATTGGCAATTAATTTAAAAAAATACATGAACACTGATGAATATAAACACTGGTGACTCTTTAAAATGTAGTAACTCAGTGAGATATCAACATGGTTTCTTAAAATGTAGTAACTCAATAAGATATCAACATGGTTTCTTCAAATGTAGTAACTCAATGAGATATCAACATGGTTTCTTTAAATATAGTAACTCAATAAGATATCAACATGGTTTCTTCAAATATAGTAACTCAATAAGATATCAACATGGTTTCTTCACCATTTAATTTTATTAATAGTTCTTCTATCATATATATAAAAACAAAAATTCACGGGAATATTGCTTTAAAAGATCTGCCATTCCATTAATGCGTTCACTACTTAAAATAAGTAGAATAGTATTATGCTGCTTTAAAGCACACCACAAAAGAGCATTAGAAACAATAGATGATCCATTGCACTCAGGATTCAGAGTATGAATGTTGTTTTATAGCAGAGAAGCTTATTCCCTCAAAAGGCCAAATATTAAACATGTGTTTTTCATAGGATTGATACATTTCTCATAAAATATTTTACAAAACTGGCCAGTATTAAATTATTTTGCAACCTTTTCGGTATCTTTGTGTGACAGGTGCACTCAATAAAAGGAACACAGATTGCTTCCATCAGTCCTACTTTCATATCACAAAGATTGACACACACAGCGCTTTGCTGTTAATATTCCCAACTCCTTAGAATAGTCAACTTTATTATTGAGTCTTAGCATTTGTTGTCTTCTACACATGATGAATATGTTTAAGTCAGATTTCTAATATTGCATAAATAGGTTTTTTGAAAGACCATAATTTTTTATTTTACATTTGGGAGGGGATAACACTCCCCTTGTCCCCAACTCTCATATGCACTAATCCCCTCCCCCCCAACGATGCAGTGATATTGATCGATGGCATCAACTTTTTGTGCACCTTTTTTGATGTGCAATCAGGAAGGTTGTGGATGGGAATATTTCTCTATCAAGATTATGATTCAAAATTTTGTTTCAGACATCATCACAATAATTAACAAGAAGTCTCTGTCATTTGAAGAAAAAAAAATGATATTATATTTGTTTTATTACATGTTCACAAAATATATATTTTCTTAATGCAGGATGGGCACATGTATTGTGCGGTTTACCCACCCTAACATCCCAAACATTAAATATTTTCTGGAATATTTTTACTTAAGCAGTTTTTAAAACTAGTAAACGGTAAATTTAAAACCAGTTGTTTTGTTTTTATGATAATTGACATCATTCACAAAACATGATTTTTTGTTTGATTTTTGTTTTAATGCAGGATGGGCGCATGTATGGGGACCTCTTCATTGAAGCACTGAAGAGGTATAGCATTCTCTGTTTTGGTATCTACCGATTCCGCGATGCGAACAGTCAAACCGAAATGGAATCAACGAAGCGTTACGTCATCACGAACCCACCGTACGAGTTTCCTCTCATGTCGACCGACCTTGTATTCTGCTTGATTCACTTCAACCCAAATCCACCCAAAACACGAAATATGTTGTCCAAGAAGAAGAAGAGGAAACGGGATAATAATAACGGCAACCTGTCACATTCGTCACTGGCGACAACGCCGCAAGAGGAACGAAGACCAGAGGAAAGCAAGAATGGGCATGCGTCTCCGACAACAAGGGGTAGGATGCTTTCTCAATAAGTTTTTGTAATTTCATTATGTATATATTTATGACTTTCATGTTTTTACTTGTCTGAAGAAAACTTGGTTCTTTTTTTATGTTAGTTGGTGATGGAAGTTGGTGGTGAATTGTATGATGGGAAGAATGTGGATTTTAATCCATCCCGAGTGCTACAGGAAACTATTTTTTCAACTAAAAGTGATTTTTTTTTCTCCATTTGAAACAATATTTTGTGCCCATACCCTACATACAGACCCATTACAGCAAGCATTTGCAATTGAGGTATTAATCATAGCAAACACCTTCAATCGAGTTACAAATTTTGGCAATGCCTTCAATTTAGGCATTAATTTTGGCAAAACCTTATATTGAGGTATAGATTTTGACAAGACCTTCAATTCAAGCAGGGCCCGGACACAGTTTTCAAATTAGTTCTACACTTTATTTTTCCCTGTTTTGTTTTACAAAATAATTAGTGTATCAGAATGTTTAACAATGGGTTTGTCTGCAGAATCTTTAGTTGGGCATCTAGCTGTTTTTAATTTCTTTATTTTATCATCTGTAATTAAATTCTTGATACAGGTATTCATTGCATGTGCATAGTGATGTTTCACAGAGGATGCATGTGGTATGTTGGAAATCTGTAACCTCAGAAAATGGTGTCACCCAAGTTTTTTCAGGGTTATCTTTAACCTCAAGACTGTAAGAAAGTCACCCTACAAGAGCTTTCCTGTCTGTCAGGGGCATTCCCTTCCACAGGTGCTTCTTCTTAAAGGGAGCTTTTCTTTTGTGGAATGGGGCTTACATATTCTGTCCCCTTCAAGAAGGATTCCCTTTCTTAAAGGGAGCTTCCCTCTTGTGGAATGGGGCTTACATATTCTGTCCCCTTCAACAAAGACGATTCTCTTTCTTAAAGGAAATGGGGCTTACATATTCTGTACCCTTCAACAAAGACGATTCTCTCTTAAAGGGGGCTTCCTCTTGTGGAATGGGGCTTACATATTCTGTAAGTGGCTTCCCTTCTATGAGGAGGATTGCCCCTCTTAAAGGGAGCTTCACTTTACGTAAGGGTTATCTGTTCTTGATATTTCTTTCTTTCGGAGATGTCAGAGAGAAATTTATACTCTTTCAACAGATCTTTCCTGTTGATTGAAATCAATCTTTCCTCTTAATAGGGAATCAAATTTTTCCTCTTGATGGGAATAATTTTTTCCTCTTGATGGGAATCATTCTTTCCTCTTGATGGGAATCATTTTTTCCTCTTGATGGGAATCATTTTTTCCTCTTGATGGAAATCTTTCTGTCTTGAAAGATAACTTCTTTTGGGGGGTTGCGGGTGAAATCCCTAAGTTACATGGTAATGACTAATTTTTAATTTTATTTTAAGTTTCATTTGTTCTATTGAAGAACACTAAGAGTAATTGTTTATTTGACAGCTTAGTGTTTAAGGTATATGGAAAGGTAGAGTTCTTATATTCATAAGAAAAATTCAAATTCTAAATAGAATAGTTTTTCAATTACAACAAAACCACTTGTTTTTTCTTGAGTTACGGCCAATCAAACTTTGACAATTGTGTAATATATACAAAAGATGTGATGTATAGAAGACAAGCCAGCTCAAATTCTTGAAGGTGATTTCTTCATTTTTGATCTGCTGTTACCTTCTGTTATAAAATTCTATGGAATATTTGCATTGTGATGAATTATGCATTAAAAATCCTGTTAATACATGATCATGACTATTTGGCTTATTCCATTTTCAAAACAGGTAAAAATTTTTAATAAAGGGATAAAATATATGTTCAACTTTCCTCATTTTTCATTCTTTTCAGTTGTTTTTTATGCATTTTAAACAATCTTAGCATGAAAATTTTATAAAAAGATTAATGTTTTGGCATTGTGTTAATATGCGTATTTAATGCGCAAGGTTCAAAGGACTTTGCACTCACGAATAACCCTCCTACAGTTGGGCCATTCCACTCGTGTCAAAGTCCTTTGCCCCATGCATTAAATATGCATATAAACACTCTGCCTCAACATTAATCTTTGATTATATTTGCATTGTGGGTGTAATGATGGAGATGAAAAACCTTCGTTATATTTAACTGCTTTCATTTGAAGAGAGTTGGTGGAGGATTGAAAACAATAAGTTTACATAAGGAAATTAATAGGTTGTCTTGCTGTTATGTCACATATCATAATCAGGCCCTAAACTTCAAAATGGTTCATTTTCCACAAATTTTAATGGAAGTTTTTGCTACGTTTATAGTATGTGGCATATTTTCTCCTAATTCAGCTCAGGTTGTGGCTACCTGTCCGTATATCTTGAAAGAAACAAATTTCGTCAGGAAGGAGTTTTTACCAAGATAATAATTTATTTCATTTCTTGGTCATCATTTATGATTCATAAACCTTCCAATCTTTAATTTTCAGAGACGCATTGTTAACGATCGGACATTTTGGGGGTAAGATTTTGGAAAAGTGGTGATCATAGATCTAGCTTTTTGTCATCAAAATTCATTAGGGATAGAAGGAATGATGGAATAACATGAAAGAGAGTTAGGAAGTAAACTAACTAACGTAGGTCAGTAGCGGTAAAATAACAACAGTTAGGAAGTAAAATAACAACAGTAAGGAAGTAAAATAACTAACGTAGGTCAGTAGCGGTAAAATAACAACGTAGGTCAGTAGCGGTAAAATAACTAACGTAGGTCAGTAACGATCAAAAGTAAACAAACTAGATTACTAACAGCGGTAGAATATTACAATTGGAGAATGAAGTTCACTTACTTTAGCTCTGGGTAAAAAAAATATTAAAAAGTACTGTAAGGGATAGAAAATAATGCTAGTTAAGAACATCAGTAAAATATTTCAATAAAAAAAAGTATTTGAAGATCAGTTGTCAGACATGCCAATCTTGTGTAATAGAGAATGAAAAGCAGGAAGGCAGGTAAAGGTAGCTTAGTCGGTTGAGCGTACAACTGATATGCTGGAGGTCCCAGGTTCATGTCCAACATCGATTTGACCGGCGATTTTTTCACAGATATGCAGAACAATATGCGCTGACATCAAGTGCAGAGGTTTGTCTTCTGCATCATACCTTCTCCCCCCACCCGACCTTTGTGAAAAGTGGCCAATGGTCAGGTGATACTTGCCGTCCTTCAGAGGGGACGGTAGAGGGGACGGTATAAGCATTCGGTCCCGATGGTAGGAGTTTCACCCCCTGCCTGGTTCTCTGAACACTTCCTGCAAAGAGCAGAGTGTTAACCCGGTGTTCCTCCACTTTCCATCCTGGCAAATTGATTAGGTTCACACTGCAAACTAGTCAATGTGACTTCGTGTGGTTTCCCTGGCATGTGCCTAAAAAGGTGCAATTAATAAGAAAAGACAAACAGATTTGAAGAAAATAGTACTTTGACAGCTTGTTCTATTGAGGAGATATGGAAGTCACCGCCTTGGTGATGTATATTATTGAAAATGAATTAAAACTTAGTTTGACTAATTGAATTTTACACAAAAAAAAAAGTTTTGACTATTTTGGCACAAACAAAATTTATCAAAGACTGATATGATACAGTATTTTCCTTAGTGATGTATATTATTGAAAATGAATTAAAACTTTTTTGACTAATTGATATTTGACACAAAAAATTATATCACAGACTGTGTGACACAGTCATTTCCTTGGTGGTGTATTTGATTGAAAATTAATTGAAAAACCTTTTTGATTAATTTGAATTTGATTCAAATTTAATTTCAAAGTTTCAAAAAAAAATGATCAAAACTTATGAGACAGTCGCTTCCTTGTTGATGTTTTCTATTGAAAATGAATTTGAAATTCTTTTTGACAAATTGAAATTTGACAAATTTTATGCAAAAAGCAATTATCATCGAAATTGATTTAACACAGTCACTTCCTTGTTGATGTATATTATTGAAAATTATTTTTTTACATTTTTTACTAATTGAATGTTAACTAATTTAATGCAAAAAATATATGAAATAACAAAGAATGATTTTTGCCTTATTGAAATTTGACTTAATTTAATGCAAAAATATATCAAAGACTGATGTGACAAGTTGTCTTTTTTGGACTATTTAATTTCAGTTTTTTTGATGGTAATAGATCATTGTAATGTTACTCACTGTTATGTTACTGGACTACTTTCTTCTCATCTGCTAACATATGATGTGGTTTACAAGCCACACAATGAATTTTAAACCAAATCTCATTACCGAAGCAAAATGACCTCTGTGGTACTTGAGACTGTGAGGTCATTGCTAGACTGATATCAGTCGTTTTTACATTAATTTATAAAAGCTTTAGATATTGATATTTCCAAAGCTGCAATATTATTGACCATTTACTTCCTTCTTTTCTGTCCTATAAGAGAAGCATGTTTAACTGCTGAACTAAAACTGACCACTGACCACAAAAATAAAGTTATTTTGGTGCAGTAAGGAAGTCATTACTCTTGTTCTGAGAGCTTGCAGTAGTTTGGGTGCTGCTTTACGCCCATCCATACCATGCCAGCTTTGCTGTCATTTATAAAACCATATCAATCATTCTAATATCTTGTATCTCTCATAAATCTCTCTTTCATTGTAGAGTAAGATTCACCCCAAGTTGGATAGAAATTAGGTGTTTGGAGGTAAGCAGGGTTGATTCTTACCACAGCTGCTGCACCAAAACATTTCATCCTTACAGCACCGACGAAGCTTCAATGTCCTTGTCTTTTTCTTTTTGAATTTAAATTTTGCCATCATGCCTCAAGCATCTTCCTTCATGTTCGTAATATTCTGATTGTGTGTGTGTGTTTCTTGTGCACACTTTGACTGTGTTTGTTGCGCACACTTTGACTGTGTTTTGTTGCGCACACTTTGAGTCTTTCTGACAGCTTACGTGGTTCTAATGTTTGTGGTGTGACCCTAACTGAAGCAAGTTTGTGTGTGCACTGTAATTATCAAACAGTTTGTAGGAGATACTGTATGTGGTGCATACAATCCTCATGGTTATGACAATTAGGTTTGTTATGACTAATGTACAGATTGTGCTTTGTAAGTGCTGCTCTGAAACTCTCTTGCCCCTGTCTTCCTTAAAAATAAAAAAAAATTAAAAAAATTAATGACATCAAGTATGAAAACAGTTGAAGCGATGTTTTTGAGGAAGTTTGTACTTATTGAAGGTCCTTGAATGGCAGTATATTATATATTTCTCTACACAAGGAGCTTTACAGTCCAACTGCTACAAGTTTCGAAATTTTAGAGATGATCTTTGATAGTTAGAATATTAAACGCCCCTGCTCTAATAAGCACCTCTGCTCTAATAAGCACCCCTGCTCTAATAAGTGCCCCTGCTCTAATAAGCGCCCCTGCTCTAATAAGCGCCCCCGCTCTAATAGGCGCCCCCGCTCTAATAGGCGCCACCGCTCTAATAAGCGCCCCCGCTCTAATAAGCGCTTCTGCTCTAATAAGCACCCCTGCTCTAATAAGTACCCCTGCTCTAATAAGCGCTTCTGCTCTAATAAGCGCCCCAGCTCTAATAAGCGCCCCGCCTCTAATAAGCGCCCCGCTCTGCTAAGCGTCCCGCTCTGCTAAGCGTCCCCGCTCTGCTAAGCGCCCCTGCTATGCTAAGCGCCCCCGCTCTGCTAAGCGCCCCCGCTCTGCTAAGCGCCCCCGCTCTGCTAAGCGCCCCCGCTCTGCTAAGCGCCCCCGCTCTGCTAAGCGCCCCCGCTCTGCTAAGCGCCCCCGCTCTGCTAAGCGCCCCCGCTCTGCTAAGCGCCCCCGCTCTGCTAAGCGCCCCCGCTCTGTAAGCGCCCCCGCTCTGATCAGCGCCCCCGCTCTGATAAGTGCCCCGGCTCTGATAAGCGTCCCCGCTCTGATAAGCGCCTCTGCTCTAATAAGCGCCCCCGCTCTAATAAGCGCCCACCCAACAATAACCAACATAATTTATTTGATTAATTTGAAGCCTTAAATAAGTTTTGTTAAGTTATTTGCTTATTTTGCATCTGACGCTGATGATGCATTAGAAATGGCTTTGCTTAAAACCAGGAACATCTCAACCGGCCCTCAAATGGAGCAGGGCGGGTCCGAATAAAGGTTATATATTTATTTGTTTCCCAAACCACAAAACTGTATACAGTTTCACCTCTCCAAGGCTTCTTTAAGATAACAACTACTCCCACTGGTGTTACATGGTGTTTTTAGTGACATGCTTCTGAATATAATGGCAATCCTTTGTAATATAAGTAGTAACTGTAATCAATTGCTGGCATTGTTTGTCTTTGTTGCTGCAGAAAGGCAAATGAACTATGAGCATTGACCTATTTATACCTCAGTGTTATGATGCAAAGTTAATCTTGTGGGATGATGTGGTTGATTTGTTGCTTGTAAATTGCAGGTCAAATTTTTAAGCAGTGCCTTTACTAATTGTTTTTGTGGTTGTTATTGTGGGGCTAGTATATGGGCTAGTATATAGGACCGGTTCACACAATGCAGTTCCGATAGCACACTGTACATTGCACAGAACATGTGAGCTTATTAGGAAAAACTTCGGGCATAAAAAGTGGCACAATTTTATTTTCATAAGGGCCCCGGGTGCTTATTACGTCAAATACAGTAACTAAAATATGACATATTTCCAATCAAATTTTAATGTTTTTTGAATTGTAATTGATATTTTTTTATTTTGACATAGAATAACATTTCCCCTAAGTTGGTCAGAAACTTGATGTGTACTGCTAAGCAGGGCTGTTCCTAACTTTAGTTGCACCAATGTCACATCTGTAGCGCTGACAATTTTTTTAATTAATTCACTTGTTTGCATTTTCTGTGAGTCCCAAGTGCTCCTGTGCTGCTGGCATTTTCACGTTTGTATTTTCTGGTTCTGTGTGTGGCAAGTACGCACATGCTGTATGGCGCGCATGCTGTATGGCGCACATGCTGTATGGCGCACATGCTGTATGGCGCAGATGCTGTGTGGCGCACATGCTGTGTGGCGCACATGCTGTGTGGCGCACATGCTGTGTGGCGCACATGCTGTGTGGCGCACATGCTGTGTGGCGCACATGCTGTATGGCGCACATGCTGTATGGCGCACATGCTGTATGGCGCACATGCTGTATGGCGCACATGCTTTATGGCGCACATGCTGTATGGCTCATGTTGTTTGTGACATGACCGTTAGGTTTTGTGTATGCACTGTAATAAATACTTGCAGGAAACACCATAATACATGTATTACCACACAGTTAAGGCTTTCAAGTTGGCACTTGTTCGCTATCCTGATATTGCTTTTTGATTCTGTGCTGTTTTGTTTCAATACTATGAAGTATTACTGCTTATTTTGAATGATTTTAGGATGCAAGCAGAGTTGAATCAATCTTGGAGTGGTTATCTTGGAGTTCTTTGTAAATCTTTTTGACCTTGAACTTAATCTTCAACTTTAAATAGTTTGAAGGCTGACGTGGTAGAATTAAGTTTTAACCACCGTTTTCTAATCTGTGTCGTGTTGTATAGTTTTCGCAAAAGAAATAAAAAATGTGACCTGGTCATTTCCTTGTTTGTGAATGTTCATTACAATTAGCTGATTTTTAGAATTAGCTGATGTTTCTAGATTTGCACTGTTACCTATTTTATTATATTCAAATCTAGGTCTACCATTTTATGCAGTCTACTAAGTGACCACCAGCTCGGTCAGTCAGGGCCATTTACTGTGGACAAAGACCTGGTTGTTTCCCCCGTTCACTAGGATACATCAGGTCTCAATCTCTGCCTCATTGATCTCAGTCTACCTCTGACACATTCCCTCATCTGACTTGATCAACCTCTCACCCCTGTTACCCACCTCCTGTCACCTCCCATGCTCTCCCCTCACCGCCTTTTATTATTTACCACCGGGAGAGACTGGAGAAATTTGACTACTTCATCCGTCATTGCTTTTTAACAAAATAACACAGTTATAACATATGTTGGCCTTGGTCTCTGAAAATCCATCCGAGCCATTAGGCTCATATATAAACAGTTGCTTTTCCTGGTTTCCATGGTGCAAGCTGATGGGAGCACGTGACTCTTCCTTGGCAGGATGCCAGTTCATTGCAGGTTAACCACCAGCAAAGCTCATACTCATTTTATTCCTTACATGGAGCTGAGGCAAGGGGATTAAAGTGTCTTGCCCAAAGACACAACACAGCTGCTCAGTCAGAAGCAGCTGTCAAACTCGGTCCTTCTCGCTTTGAACACAGACTCCCAACACACTGAGTCACTGCTTTCCCCATATCTCTGAAGTGCAATGAACTTTAAATTACTACTAGCATTACTTTATCTTATCTATTCATTTCGTGCATGGCCGCCATCTGACCTCAATTCTCTACACTACTTTCCGTCATTCGCTGTTGCGGGTGTCTTATTCCAAGTTCTCCAGCCTGCTGTGGTACTTGCCCCTCTTTTAGCCCAGTGCTGCAACTCCTTGTCATTTTTGGTCGGTCCACTTTTTTTGTTTCCTGCCTGGTTACACCACTCAGTGCCACCATTGCACAGTAATTGCTTTGAACTTTTAGTATAAGGCAGAGTTTATTCAACTCTGTTGTAATCCACTATTTAAAAAAACAAATAAGTTCCATCTTTTTTTTTAAAGGTAAATTAATCTTTTGTCCAAGTTCTCCCTCCCACCCTTGTCCCTTCTCCCTCCCACCCCTGTCCCTTCCCCCTTGAAACAGTGCAGCTGTCCTAATGAAAATGTGGATGGATATTTTGTTTAAAATTGATTTTTTGGAATTGAAGTTTCCTTTATCTTTAGAGGTGGTGGTGCAGCATTTTGATTGAACAAGAAATTACATTCGCTGGTTTGGTATGCAGCAAGCATTCAATCATTGTCTGTTCTATTTTCTTTTGCTTTGCATGACTGCAGATGATAAGTATTTGTTCTTTCTCCCGAATCTAAAATTATTTTGGCATGTTGTCTTTTGCATTTTGCATAAGCAAATAAACAAATGTTTGTATGTTTTAGTCATCTAAATTTTTTTTTTTTTTTTGCATTTATTTCTTCACAATTTTTGCATTGTTTTTTCTCAATTACAGTATATCTAATTTGTACGGTGGCCCAGTAGCGACATACATTTTAATTTTTTAATTTGAAATTTTAAATTACGATTGCAATTGTAAGCTAACCCTAACCAAGTATGAAAATTAAAATGATTAATTTGAAATTTCAGGTTATTTATTTAAAATTTAAAATTATTGATTTAAAGTGATTAATTTGAAATTCAACAAATTTGAAATTCAAATTTTAGAAATATTGTAGTCCCTAGTGGGCCACCATAAATTTGACATACCTCTGTGATTTTTTTTGTGAGGCAGCTGTTAAAGGTGACATACAGTCTGTTTTTTTCCTTGTTTGTTATGAAAGAAACAATAATTATAAGTCATTTGCTAAAATTTCACATCTGCTAAAGCAAATCTAATGTTTATTTTTTTAAAAATCGAAACATTGATTCTGTTGAAAATAAATTACATGGGGGCAGCCATTATGTTCATACCACTCTATAATGTCATCAACACAGTTTTTGATTAAAAGAAATATTTAAAAAATAGAATACATTTCTTTATAATCTATGTGAAATTTCTTGAGTCAATTAATTGTTAGGTGTACATGATATTGCTAACATATTACTGAAGCTTGAACAGAGAATACTGCATTGAAACTCATTTTAATTTACACTTCTTAAACTGACCAAAACTTTTTTATTCACAGCTTATGCATGCAATAGAAATGCTTTTTAATTACATTTTTGTTTGGCTTTTTCTTTTGATTTTTTGCAAGCTTTATTGTAGTCATAGTTTATTCTGTTTTTATTCGCACATTAGTATTGTTCAGTTCATCATGTTTTTGTTCATTTTTTTCTCCGTTTTGCTTTTGTAGTCATAAACATAATGGAGCCAACACAGCCCACACCGCCGCCACCACCATCCAAGCCCGACTCACAATGTGGAATTTTATGAATAGTCATCATCATTTGTCACATGACATAACTTCAGTCCAATGAGCTTGCTTGTTTGTCATCACATGACACATCCATTGTTTATTGAGCTGCCCATTATTCATCACATGACATTTTGCAGCCCAATCAGAAACTAAGTCTGTTCTTGTTTGAAGCTATTGCATGATGAAGCAGTTACCAAATTCAAGTTTAATTGTCTACACTTGCTAATTTTGTGTTTATTTTGTGTATGGTGTTAGATTACCTCACTAAAGGATTAGTTCAGTGGGCAAGCATGTCTATCTAATTGTAAAAGAGGACTTTAATAGAAACATAGTGGTGAAGAAAGCAATCAAAAATTGTATTCCGTTAAGGAGATATTCAAGTTTAAAGCTCTGTTTTATCTGTGTAGAAATGACTGGTGTAGTACTAAGTCTACTATGGAAGGTTAACAGGTTCATCCTCACATTCTTAGCAATTGTTAATGCATTTTGAAGAAAGTTCATTGAAAAAATTAATTATGTAAATTATTTTCCCTCAAACTTTCTTCAGGTGGTATATTATAAATACCCTTATTAGATACTTTCTTGACATATCCCATGGTTTGTTAAGCCACAAAATAGCAGGACAAAATATGATGGAATACATAAAGACTTTGAGGAATCTGAGGCTATGACAACACAACTAGTCTTAATTGAGTCATTTCTACACAAATGATACTAAACTTAGACTCTCCTTAACGGAATCAGATTTTTAAGCATTTTTTTCATTATTTTATTTCTTTTAAAGTCCTCTTTCATATCAGATAGACTTGCTTGACCCCTGAACTAAACCTTTGAATATTCAAAAGGTCTATGAACAAAGATTTATGTGTGTTTAGTACTTGTGTAACACAATCACTCATTAATTCTTTAAGATCTATGGGCAAGTACGGAGGTATGTCAATGCTTGGGAAACAATTAGAAGTGAGGTAACTCGCTGAGACAGTTTTAACAGCCTCAAGAGATGTTTGATGGAGTATCAGATGCCATGCATGACATATGCACTTGATGGTCCATGCCCCTATTGGCCCCCAGTTGGTGGGGGCAAAGCCATTACTTTAGGACAAGTAACAATTGCCATGATTAGTGGTAAATGAAACTGTTAGAAACACTTGGAAATTGTCATCTGTATTTATTCTTCAATTGACAAACTTTCAAAGAACTTGTTGAAAGTCGGTTGCAGATTCTTA
Organism: Chiridota heheva; assembly: GCA_020152595.1. Taxonomy (NCBI): domain Eukaryota; kingdom Metazoa; phylum Echinodermata; class Holothuroidea; order Apodida; family Chiridotidae; genus Chiridota; species Chiridota heheva. The sequence continues at coordinate 91,271 of JAIGNY010002606.1, read as the reverse complement.
TGTTGTATTTAGATTGATCAGACCTACAAGTATCAAGATTAGATATCATGGCTAGGTGGTCTTAAATTATAGTCAACACAGATTTGACCACTGCAAGATATGACAAGTAAAGATATGACCGCTGCATATTTCTTCATAAGAAAGGAGGATTCTGAGGGAATGCACAAAGGTTTTCAAAATTGAGATCGAACTCCTAGGAAATTTATTTTCATATGTATTCATCAAAATTAAGTGTTTTTTTTTTTTATATGTCAAATGATATTCAGTTAACTATATCATATATGGCATTTAAGTGTTATGTTGGACTGAAAACATATTAAAAACCTTGCAAAGTTGTATTTGCCAACAGAAATGCAATACTAAATGTAGAAATTGAAGTGCCACAAAGGAGACTATAATTAATTCATATCAAGTGTGATGGTTATTAAAAGCTGCAGTACAAGTAACCTATCAACGAATAATTTGAAATTCATAGAATATGTAAATCTGATATATATATATATATATATATATAGTAGCTGTATATATTTTTAGGTAGTGACTTTAGAATGTGATGTAGAAAGGGAGTGTGGGTAGGGTAAGTGTGGGCAGGATGGGTGAAGGCAAGGGAGAGGTAGAGATGAGGAATAGGTGGAGAATGGCAGAGTTCTCTTATGCACTTTATAATGCATATTTGTAAGATATCTGGGTCATGGGGCAAAGCATGATAAAAGAAAAAAGGAGAGTTAACTGTGCAGTACATAACAGAAGTAGGCCCTATAAGAATACTTTCATTGATAAAGTGTTGGAAGAGTAGCTGTGAGGACATTCGGGAATATATTTTGGCGTTAGCGCAGCCTTCACCCCCTCCACTCACCCCCTTCCACCCACCAACTTTCTCCACATCCCTTTAAGTTAGGATTTAAACTACCTGGTTTTATTATTACTTTTCAAGCCTTCTCACAGCCTTGTTAATGTCTCAATTGGTCCTTAAAAAGCATTCTAATGGTTGAGAGAAATCTGACTGAAATAAGAATTGTGAAACAGTTACATTATTTTTGTTTGAATACTTTATTTGTATAACATGCATTAAATCTGGTCTGAATTGGTCTGTAAACCATTATAGGTGTGTGTGGGGGGCAGGGGGGAACACATGGGAAGATGAAGAAATTGGTAATTATCTATCATCAGTTTTGTAAGAAATAGCAGACTGTGTGGCAATAAGGCCTGCTTGATTATCTCCTGGGATCAGCTCATGTTAACCATCATCATTATCCTCCTTTTCTTCTTCTCACCTCCATCTCCTTTCCTCTGTAACTTTCTGATATGTAAGGTTTTAATAAGAGGTTTATAGATGACGCAGCTTTCTCTATCATTCCTTTTGCCACAGGAGAATTGACAGGTGGGCTCCTTAACAGTGGCAGTGCTACGGGATCGCTTTGCCGCCCACGAAAATTTTGTAAAGAGACATATTTTGTCTGATTTATAGACTTTTGCCCCCCCTCCTGATGAGACAAATTTGCCACTCACTGCCCCCTTTCCAAGCCCCATGACCCAAATCCTGGTGCCGCCACTGATCCTTAAGCAGACGATGCAATAGCAGAGTTGTTACCCCTCCTTCCGGCAAAGGGATGGCTGAACCCTGTTAATGTGCATCTTTCATATTTGAGCTCAGTGGGTTTAACCAGGGAGGTGCCACCATAGAAAGTGGGACTAATCTTTAGGTGACTTACCATGATCTTCTCTTTACCTTGTGTCTTGCCCATATCTAGGACCTTTGATTTGTAATGTATCATTGTCGTCATCACCATTTTAGGTATTTATATGGCGAAAGGTTTTGATTTGATTAATTGATTGATTGATTGATTAATTGTTTTGTTCTTGTTGTTAGTAGCAGCAGTGAGTAGTGTATTTTTATTATTTTTTACTCTTTCTGAGGGGTGGGCGGTGAATAAACTGCATGACATTTCTGTGCCTATTTCATGCTAATACATCAGGGGGTTTCATTCTTCGATGAGTGACCTTTCTCACCACTGACCAACAAATATTCTAATCTGGAGTTTTATATTCTTGTTTGAGTAACTACCATATTTTGGTATCACTTGGTTATTTTTGTCTCATTTTCTAAACATCATGGCTATTTTCATGCTTTGTAGCATATTTTCTTTCATTTAAAGGATTAATTCAGGCGTCAAGCATGTCCTATTTGAAAGTAGACTTCGAAAGAAACAAAATGGTAAAGAAAGCATCCAAAAATGTTATTCTTTTAAGGAGATATTCAAGTTTAAAGCTTCGTCTTATCTGTGTAGAAATGACTGGTGTAGTACTGTAAGTCTACTATGGAAAGTTAGCGTCTTCATCCCCACATTCTTAACAATTGTTAATGTATCTTAAAGAGAGTTTTGTAAATTTTTCACTTTAAATTATTTTCCCTCCAACTTTCACCAGGTGGTTGATTATAAATACCCTTACTAGATTCAGTTTTACAACTTTTTTAACATATCCCAGTGATTTTTAAGCCACAAAATCACAGAACAAAATGTGATAGAATACATAAAGACTGAAGAATCTGAGGCTATGACATCACAACTAGTCTGATTTCAGTCATTTCTACACAAATGATACCAAACTTAATGGAATAAGATTTTTGACATCAAAACTTTTCTTGATTTTAGTCGTTTCTACACAAATGATACCAAACTTTGATGTTAAGCAAATAAGATTTTTGAATGCTTTCTTCACTATTTTGTTTCTTTTAAAGTCCTCTATCATATCTTGACCCCTGAACTAATCCTTTAAGTCTGACCATTGCTATCACTTACTCCCTCCTTATCCCATGTATCTAGGGTGTATGAATCATTACCGTCCCTCCATCATCTATCCTCCCTGGTTATCATCTCCTTGCTGTTCGTTATTCATTGTGTAACTAACAACTCTTTTTATCCCTCTCTTTTCCTCCGTCTTTCCTTCTATAGAAGTTATGCTTTGAGATTGAATCATCAAACGTATCATCACACCCAGAAAAGATGGCAATTTGATGCACAGAACGGAGGAAGCAGGTCACTAGTTTATTCAAAGAAATTTACACCTATAGTAACTGCAATCAAAATATATTACCCTTTTTCTATATCCTTTGTACTCAAGAATATATAACCAATATATTCCAATTTCATATTCTCTAGCAGTAATAGTACTTCAGTGGATGCCTGCTTGTTACTATATACAGCTGTATGTATGCTCTTTTTCTGTCTCTGGTAGTGTGTTTCAGACTATATTCGAAGTGGAGTTTAATACCCAGTAATCAGTGGTGCAACTAGAGGTCTAGGGGCCCATGGGAAATTTAGCATTTGGGACCCCGTAACAAACATATCGCAGTGTCATTGCTCAGGGCCCCTCAAATCTCAGTTTTTGCTTGGGCCCGTGGTGTTTACCCACCCTTCCACCCTATTGTTGTGCCCCTACCAGTAATACTTGTGCACACATTTACAAATAAAGAATGTATTCAATATTTGTAATAATAGTCAGGTGGGTATGACGGTTTTTTTTCAATCTTATCACTCTCGGGATAATGATTAATTAATAATTGCACTCATTATTATTTTAATCAACATTAGTGTAAGAAAATAATGATTCAGTTATAAATATATGAATAGTGTGATTTGGAGGGTATATGTCATTTAATAAAAATATCAATTAAAAAATGGCTGTTTGTTGGAAACTCCTTGCAACAGTGAAGGTTTAATGTAAATTCAAATAGTGAAGTCCCTTTTTGCATAAGTGATAATTTATGTGAAGATTAAGCGGTCCATATTGTTTATTGGCATCATGTAGCAATTTCATCAGGACAATTCGTTAGTAATAAGATAATGTCGGAAAGTCATTTTCATTGTAGACATAGAAGCTCTGACTTTTTTTTTTTTTGGGGAGGGGGTGAATTAAAATTGAAAATCATTGTTCCTGACATTAGCCCGATAATAACTTTTCCAAATTTTGTTTACAAGGCACCCACCTCCTAAGCATGTGTTTCATTGGATACACCAGGAACGGGTATTTTGGTTCTGTCATGCGCACAGATTAAGAAATAAGAGTAAAGGACAATTACTTACATTATATGAAAATCAAGTTTTGTAGGAAACTACGAAATGGTATATATAGCCATTGCAGTTACAGTTCTTGAATTATTTAGGTACACATTGCAAAACGTTTTTTTTTTTTTTAAATTGTAATATATCTTCATGTTTTATGCTTATAGAACCAATGACTTAAGAAACATTGCGCAAAGAAAAAAAAAAACACTGAAGGAACTGATTTACGTGTATTTGAAATGTTATATACCGATGCACTTACAGAGGAAATAATTATTGGTACGTGTACTGTAGAGTATGAAATTATTGTTATTGGCATTTGTAAAGATATATTGATGTGTATAGATAACATTAGCTAAATTGCCTTCAAATATTACAGGCACCATGAGAGTAGCAAAAGATTGCATCAAAATTGGGTAAAATTGACTATTTTACAGCATTTTTGAATCTTGAGCATCATAAGCAACTTGTGATGTATTATGGAGCGACCTTGATATTTTGTAAACCCTTTTGTTTTCTAAGCGATTACCATAATTCTTTAAATTGGTCTGGCAAATTGTTATCAAAAACGTTTGAGACTGTACCCCCAATCAAATTTGAGCAGGAATAAGACTGCCATTGTTTTCAGGGACCGAGACAAGGAATTGAATAATTTACACAAAGATTTTGAGCTGTCTGTCCAATCATACATCACAAATCATGCATAGATTAAGAGTTCATCAGCCAGAACTCCCAAAACGATAAGGGGCTATTTTCAAAATTCACAAACTTTTCTGCTCAGATTTTAAGACTCTTTTAACCACTGTAGAAATTGGGTATTGTGTAACTGATTGTTGGAATATAATTCTCAAAAATGCTGAAAGTATATTGTGTGAGCAAGTCTTTTTAATGAGATTTTAAGCCAGGAAAGTTGTAATAATTTTGAATGATACTTCACCATTTATTCTTACATAATGGCAATTGATGTGTGTTTTCCAGTACTATCCTGAGTGTTTGATTTCTTTCTCTGGGAGGTCTAAAATAATTTTTGGTACAATGTCACAACAAAAAATTTGTATTCACGAATCTTGCATAAAGTCAAACATAAATATGAGAAAACATTACAACCTTGTGTTTTACATTATGAATGGGGTGTTTAGTCATTACTTCAAGAACAGAAGCCAGGAGGCCAGTGGGGTGACCTCGCTCCCCTATCCCTAAAAAAATGTTATTATACAAATTAAGCTTCAACATTTTAAGAAGATGGGTATGTACAGTAATGTAGGTATTATGTGGTAGGCTTTGGGCTTATCACCTCTTCTTATTTTGCAAAAATCTGAACTTTACATACATAAGTCAACAGAGTGTTGACTTCAACATAATTTAACAGTGTAACTTCAACATAAATCAGAAATTTAAGATTTATATTGTTATCATAGTTTGTGCTGCATATTGCTTTTTACAATGAAATCTGTGTTAGCAGGCAATATATTTGACAATTTTCAGATGTTAGTCCTCGGAAGACAAAATATAAATGAGTGTTTGGGCATATTAGATAATTATTTAATAATTTATCAACATTTGTAAAATATGTAGTGGTTTTGATTATCAAATGAATGCAGAGGTCAGTGATAAAATAAAAATAGGGTGGGGGGGGGGGCGGTGAAAAGTTGTGTGTGATTAAGGTGCAATTCATTAGAACTAGAATAGGAGGACTGAATGTGAAATGTTGTTTAATCATTCAAACAAATTATAATGGAGGCAAATTGCAATAGGGTCCTTAACATGATGGGAAGGCAAACATGGTATCCTGCAATAAATTAATATTATTTTGGCTGTATATCAACGACTAGAATTCTTGAAAGTAAAAGCAATCATACATGTTGATCAATATACATGGGAGCATACATTGTACTATGAGATTGTTACAAGCCTAGATCCTTCAGCAATATGGAACATTCCTTCAAAGTGTAATTGAAGGGTTTTTTTCTTTCCCTTTCTGAAAGCAGGTTGTATTAGTAATGGAGGGTGCTGAAAGTGGAGGTATCCTGCAATAAATTAATATTATTTTTGGCTGTATATTAACTACTAGAATTCATTGTAAGAAATGGAAAGCTATTTCTACGCTGAGACAAGGTTCAATTTGAAAAGGAAGGAGGGGGGTCTGTTACCCCTATTTTCTGGACGTAAATGGAAAAGATGTTCAAAGAAAAAAGGAGTGTATAACCCCTCATCTAATTCATTTCCCCTACAATATTTCTGATTTTAACTGGCTTGATTTGTCTAAGATTTAGGATTAGTTGTGTCAATGGATAAACTTAAGTTTCATTACTAAGTATATAAGTGTTTTGTCTGAATCAGTTTTTCATGCAATTTGATTGAAGCCAAAGTAAATTTAATGCAGAAAGTCATTGATAGTTTATATGGCTATAGCTTTGATGACTGCAGTAAATCTATACAATGTTAGAAGTGCCTAAGATAGATCAATTCACGCTTAAAGGGGCTCTCTGTCGAAAAGTGTGGCGGTCGTGTTTGCTAAGTCAATGGTTTTTGGAAATATCACAGGTCTGATTTGTTATACTTTGTGTCGTTGAAAAATTACTTTAAAGTTATTCATAAGAAATAATTATAATTAATTTTGAACGCTCATATGCTCGAGGTCGGACATCCGGGAATGTTGTGGTGCATGGCAACGTAACAATGCTTTTTGACGATCTCAAACTTCAAAGGCAAACAAACAGTTATCATTGCAGTCAATGGGAGAAAAACAATTTTGTTGTTAGTTTTCAACAAATACTGGACGGATTTTATTTTTCTTCAAATATGTTGTGTATTAGATAATAGTTTCCAACATATGTGAGTACCATTATTTTTCACTGACTAGCTGAGGCGACACAAAGTTGACTGTAATGATAAATTTTCCCCTCCAACTTGGCAAAACCATTCGAAGCCCGTACACGGTAACGTTAAGTCCGACAGCGAGAATCAAAGGTTTTCGTTATCATCATGTGTGCATGAAAAGTGTGTTCGAATATTCTTGAGACTCGCAAAAATTACACCCTCACTTTCCAGCCACCAGCTCCTTTAATCGTATCATTATAATATAAATCTATTTATAGTAACAAAATGCTTCAAAAGTTTTGTAAAATTGAGAAATTTAAGTTGTAATCTAGAGAATATTTTTCTTAATTTTTGTAAATAATTTTATGATATTGATCAATTGTAATTTAATAGTGTATTATACAATTTGATTTAATGGCTATTTTATTTGAAATAGGTTCATCTGTTGATGATATTGTACAGGAATCTCTCATGAATATGTATGAATGAATATTTATGATATATGAATATGTATGAATTATAACTACACGTAAACTTCAAGGATGCAATTTGATATTGCATACTACAGGTTCTATACTGGTTCTCTCTGTTGCTTAAATATGGTTAAAGATGACGTTTCATTTTAAATGATTTCTTATTTGTGTTATTTTTCAATTATAATTGTTCAAGAATGTCTGTGGTGGCTATTTTCTTCGTTATATATGTTATGTACCTTTATACTTTTAACTCCTGTTTGTAAAGTGAAAGGAAGGTCATATTTACTTGACATAGTTTCAAGAAATTAGAATATCCTCTAAGAGTATATTAGTTTTGTCATTTGTTTTGTTTCATTTTTGTTATTTCTTTTCTTTGTCGGCTGTAAAAAACTTGATAAACTATAAGGCAATTAAACATATTCAGGGACAAACTTTTAAGCAGGGTTATTAAATTCTTGCAGTGTTTACAGTATGGCAGAAAACATGGATCTTACATCCTTTTACTTATAGTGGAAAGGCTTGGTATCAGTTGAGTGTTAAAACCCCAATGAAGTAGAGCTACCCCCATGTGGGGCTTCTACCCCCATGTGGGGCCTCTCACCCCCATGTGGGATTTTTTCTTAAATCTTATCAGTAAGCAATAAAAACTGATGTAATTCTCCATTCTTAGCCCAATTTTAGTGAGGCTAAATGTAATCTGATGCCACCCATTATCATGCAAGATTCTTTATAGGAAGTATGTTGAAAATTTTAAATGCCAGTCATGAATATTCAACATTACCGATTCGTCAAGATATTCACACAAATACTGAACTAGCCAATCAAAAACAATTAGTGACATCACCAGTATGTACCAGAGTTCTTGGTGACAAGTCAAGCAATTTTATTGGGACATTATTCCCTCTTTAACTTGTAAAGTCAGATGTTAATTCGCAAAGATGACATTATATTTTAGGCAAGTGTAATTCAAATTTGCATTGCCCTTCCCCTATTATCCTGAAGTATAATTTCTTGTAAATGTTTGCCTTCAAGTTGTAAATGAATGTCATTAGTTCCTATTGGAATGTCATTAGTTTCTATTGGAATGTCATTAGTTCCTATTTGAATGTCATTAGTTCCTAAATGAATGTCATTAGTTCCTAAATAGGTTTTTAAGTATTTTCTGTGCTTGCTTCATTTTAACTTTGAAAATTTGTATTAGTCAGGAACTTCTGGTTGTTTTTTTTATATTTTTTTTTTATTACAAAAGCTCTTTTATCAATTCTTGCTTATTGAACTCATTTTCTTTTCAAGTCAGCTATTGCTTTGTTCAGACAAATATACCTTCTACAAATTTGACAGGGCAAGATTTAATTTCAGTTGAAAAAAAATAATCTTGAGAAATTAATGATTTTTGAAGTGTTGCCCTTAAATTGCAGTTTTACTCCAGGTATAGTTTATTTTCCTTTTGTAAGGATATTTGATTAGGAGGAAATATAATGATGTAGTATTATATAATTGTGTAATTTTATACATGAAGTTGTTGAAGAGAGATATAAATGAAATGACGAATCACTTTGTAATCCGTTTACAATGCGGATAGATTTGTATAAGTCTTCTGTTTAATTACATGTGCAAATTGTTACACTGTTACTTACAAGGTATAGATTCATAAGTTCAACATGAAATATTAATAGTTGTTTGTATATGGATTTAATAAATGATTGAAGAACAATTTTGCTGTTTGTGCTTGAATTTGTTCCATGGGTGTATTACCGTAGGGGCAAAGGGGTGAAATTTTCCCCACCCAACCCCTCCCCCAAGATTTGCTTATCATTTTGTTTTTTTATTGTAATAAAGAACACAAACACTTCCTTGTATATTATATAGATATGTAATAAAAAGGATGTTCACTATTTCTTCACCCTCCCCGATTATGTCTTGCCCCTATATAATAAACGTTTGCTCTGTTTTTGTTTTCATTTAATGTTTTGTTCCACTGGCAGCATGCATGGCATAGGGGCAAGGGATGGGAATTTCTTCCCCCTCCCTCTCTTCCCTCCAGATAAAGAATACAAACCTGCTTAATTTTATGTATATGTAATGAGATGGATATTCATTTTCACCCTCACCAACCATGTCACATCCGTCGATGCTTTAGTCGTAGATGCTGGAAAAGTATGAACATAGTAGAAGTACAGACATCTTCTTACATTATTGTTATAAACTCTATTGGACGGGTTTGACAAACTTGAATCCGAGCTTTTGGGAAAACATCTGGATTCACTTTCTGGTGGAGCAACAGCCATATTCACGGTCATAAATTGTTTTCGCCCCTCTCCCTCTCCCCCACAAAGGTGCTCATGAAACTAAGAAAGGTGTATTAAGTGAAAGTATGACTATTAACAGCCTATGGACATGAAGCAATTATCATATTGGTCAAAAAGAGTATCAACATCTGAACAGATTGTGGTTTTTTTTTAAATTTTGGAAAAACACTTTTCATTAATCAAAGTTTGATCAATTCATAATTAATGCAAAATTTGTGATTATAATTGTGGCGAAATTTGCGACTATAATTTAGGCAAAATTGGTGAATATAATTTTGACAAAATTTGTGATTATAATTTAGGCTAAAACTGTGAATAAAATTTTGGCAAAATTTGTGATTCTAATTTAAGCTAAGTTTGTGATTCTAATTTAGGCTAAATGTGAGGATGAATGACTGGATAAACATCCATATATATATATATATATATATATTATTTATCTATATATATATATATCTATATATATATATATAGATATATGTATATAGATATATATATAGATATATATATAGATAGATAGATAGATATATATAATATATATAGATAGATAATATATATATATATATATACACACACACACACACACACATATACATGCATATATATACATGTATATATATATATATATATATATACATATTATATATATATATATATATATATAAATATATATATATATATATATATATATATGTATATATACATAAATATATATAATATATATATATATATATATATATATATATATTTTTTTAGATTTCATTCATAAATATTGGTCAAATGAAAATGATGTGAAAGTCTATTTCAGTTAGAATGTGAAACTTTAATATCTCTTAAACAACTTAAGCTAATGAAGTGGTTTCTTCTTGACCATTTTGTTTGTATAAAAGTCTTCTTTTGAATAAAATCAACTTTCTTGACCACTGAACTAATCCTTTGAAGGTCAGATGAGATCTAGAAGCAACTGAGCTTAATTAATTTAAAATATAGATTGAACCAATACAAGCAAAAACTCACATCAAAATCAATTCAAACTGACCATTTTACAGCATTTTCAATTTGTTGGCCTTATTGTGCAATAATTTGTGACATGGCAGATTAACACGTCTTTACTTGTCTATGTTAACCCTTTGCTTTTCAATCCTCTTAAAAATATATTTTAAAGGTTGATATCTGATTCCATCTGGATAATTAAAAACTTTTTTATACCCCTAGGGCAACAGGTGATCAGCAAAGAAGGAATAAAACTGAGACCACATTTGAAAGAACTATACTGAAGGATATTGAGCTGTGTTCATTAGTCTGATGACGTCACAAAATTCACCTGAATTCTTGAAACTGACCATAACTGAAAAAACTACACAAGTTTTTTCAAAGATAGCATTTTACTCAGAATTTAATCAAACACCACTAATCCAGTAACCCTTACTCTACCACACGGCGATATTATCGCAGTTTTGACTCCGCCTCCTAGGTGCATTTTCAAAAAATGTGCTGATGGAGCAAGGGTTAATCAACCCACGACAAGTGTGCCAACTCAAAAATATATGCAGCATGGTCCCAGTGGGCAGCCCACCGAGACACTGAAGCGGAACGAGCCCGACTTTGCTACTCGGAAGATGGAAGATTCTTCAATAATTAGCCTGTGCTTAACTTTTATTCTACCATACGGCGAATATCACCGTTTTGGGTGCCCCGTCTTTGACTCCGCCTCCCAGGCGCAATTTCAAAAAAGTACTTGTATAGTAAGGGTTAAGATAGCACACAAACACCGGAAGTGAAGAGAACAGTCAAAAATATATTTTCTGACAATATATATAGATATAACAGTATATAAGGTGTACATAGATATGACAGCAGAGGCGTAGCCAAAGGGTTTGCCTCACCCCCCAACTTTGTGGTCATTGGCAAATTGAACATGCCTGTCGGCAAATAAAAGCTGGCACCCTCCATTGGATGCCTCCTCGCTACGCCCCTGTATGACACTATAAGGTGTACTGTATACAAAATTCTGGACTATGAACACTGATAAATGACATGAACATTATCTTCCAAGTACAACCTACTATTTACCAAAGCCCTCAGCTAAAATGTTACTTACAAAGTAAAGTGTATATACTTCACAATTAGAAATGTACTGTATACCAAAAGTAGCCAAATTTGATCAAATCAAATAAATAAAGTTTTCCTAGGAAAAATTGGTTGCAAATCAATAGTATAACCAGGCTTGGAAATTTGGGGTGAAAAACAGCATTTCTGAGGGAGAAGATTATTTGTAAACATGTTTGTTTTATTAATTGAGATGAGGTACAACATGCACTTTAGAAGAACATGCTTTGCCCGTCTGTACATGTACACACTCTAAATCACAGAACCAGAGCATCAATGATGTTGAAGCTCAACTTTATCACAGAAATGTTCAAAAGAGCAGTAAAGATGATATCGAAGGAAGATGAACTATGGGGGGTTGCCATTTTCAAGTCGAGTTTTGCATAAAAATAAATATATATATTTATGGTCTACCGTCGTTTAATAGTGTTTATTCTTTGCAATATTCCCATTGATTATACTCTTAACATTGTACATCCTTTCTTTCAATTAGTTTGTCTAAAAATGCGCCAATCATATGATGTGAAACCAAGGACGTACGAACACATTCTTGGTGGAACTAAACAATAAGCAAGGCTTTCATGTATGACGCTATGCCCCCAATCCAAAAGACCAAGTGATTTTCCATTAAAATGTGTCAATTCTGCTGGAGGCAGATTACCAGGAGAAAGAAGCTTCAGTCCTCTACTTTTTTAAAAGATTACAAAACTAAATTTAAAATTTCAACTTAAAAAGCAAAAAAGTATCATAAATCAATACGTTTTTTAAAGGGATTTTGAGCTTATGCAATGAAAAATGACTCCAAAATCAACTTTCGATTGGTGCGATCCAAATTAATTTAGCATATGTAATAACATAAAATAACTCAGAAGGAAGGTTTTGTGAACATTTCTGAAGAATAAAGAACGGTTTTCATGTGCTAATTGGGTTATAATATCCCGTTTGAGATTTCTTCCACACTATAGCAAAATTGAGGTATAGACTCGTACTTTATAGCTCGTTTGGGCTATAACTTGCCTTTAAAAACTGAAGCTTTAAAACTAAAATAGCCTGAATGCTTATACATATTCATATCTATATTCGTATAATGCAAATGAATAACCCAGGCTTCAAATTTACAGTGCCTTTAAAATCACCAGTGTAAATAACCAGAGAGATTTAAGCAACAGCTCACTGCAGTAATACAATGTGTTCTTCACAATAAGTTCTTTTGTTTGCATACAGAAAAGAGTCTAATAAACTGATGCGTAAAATCAGGTTTATCTGTGATAGGTTTCTTAAAGGACTAGTTCAGTGTCAAGTAAGCCCATCCCAAATACTATCTCCATGGTCCATCATATATGAAATAGAACATCAAAACAAATTGATAAAATCTGTTTAGTTATATTTTGTATAATGATTGCCACTTAGAAGTTTATTTGTGTGATGCTATCATTGATTAATTGTGATTCATTAATTGTTTTAATTATTTGCTCAAAAATTAGCTAATATATTAGCAAAATGAGGAAAATATGCCATAGTTAAAAGCATGTCTTGTTGCAAGGATGTAAAATCCATTTTGATTTTACATACAGTATTTCGCTGATAGTATGTCTGTTTACAATTTCAATTCCCCTCAAAAGGAAACATTGTTATTAAAATTTGCATCATATTGCTTTTGAGGCTTAAGTTTTTGTAGGCTTACTTAAAAAACAGTTTTCTCATATTCAAACCATATTTAAAGCTTTATTACGCAGTGCGGCAACTGGAGTCCTGGGGACCCGTGGGGATTTGACGCTTTGTAGCACTGTCAAAACTGCTGCGGCAAGGGAGGGCGGGGCACTTCCCCCTTGCCCTAAAGTAAGGAGAGCGGGGGGTGTCCTTTTGAAAGTTGATAGCTGACTGGGCAGGAGGTGCCCTTTAAGTTTTGAAAGGTGAGGGTGGACCAAGCTGGATGCGCCCTTTTAAAATTTATATGAAATTTGTGTAGGTCACAATTGACTATTAAAAACAAATAGAAATCCACTAACAAAAATTACATAATACATAGAAGTTGTTACTTACATTTAGTATTTATTTGGCACAATTAAAGCCTGTCATTTTACCAGGGGCACTGACACCAAGGCTATGGCGGGAGGGGGATTGACTCCCAATAATTTTCTAAGCAGCAACTGTCGAAAGAAGCCTTTTACCTATTCACCCGATGAGTAATTGTGAACATTGGTCCTGGCTCCCTAATCTCAAACCTATATAGAAGGATTTGCCTACTGAAAGTGGGGGGAAAACAAAATCATGCTAAAATACAACACATCACCAAAAATAAGTATCCATTTGGACAAAAATTGAGGGTGGGGAAAGTTCCCCCTTGCTCCCCTCAAATCCCGCCTGTGCTCAAACCATCAGGCCAGGAGGCAGCATTCCTCCACTTTTTTTGAAACTTACAAAAGTGCCCCTCAATTAATATCCAAGAAGCGCCTGAACTGTTAACTACCCACCAACAAAAACAGGCTTATACCCACCTCAAAACATATGTTGAGCTACTACATCAATGATGACACCTTAGATTGAAGAAACTCCTCACAAGAATACTTCTTTAACAGAATACTTTCTTTACCATTTTGTTTCTTTTGATAACCTCTTTCATATAATTGACTTGCATGATCACTGAGCTAATACTTTAAAGGGGCACTGGACCAAAAAGTGAGGGGCAATTTTTCAGAGACTCACAATTTTTCAGCAAAGCTTTTGGACCCTCCTGAAGAGCTTATACAACTTCTCTAACACCAATATTTGTACCAAGATGTTGTTATGATCCATAAACAATAACATTTCATTACTTTGGGGAGGCAAAACAGGTCAATGAAAATTTTAATATTCCTCAAAAAAGAATCCTCACTTACCAGTCAAAAGCATCACCTTTAACCCGAATATGATTGGAATCATTTACTACTTGATCTACCCTTGACATAAAATCAGAAAAGAGTTGCAAAAAAAAAAAAAATTGATTTATTGCACAGTCACCTTCTCCTCAGATAATGCCGCCGCTGTGGTTGGGGATTTTGTTGTCGCCCTTGACTCAATTTAACAACACCGAACAAAAGGGCGCCAAAAATAAGTCCAGGGAGACCAAATAGCAGCATGGCAAGTATGAAGCCAACAGTCACAATAGGTTCTATGACATTACCCCATAAGTTCATTCGTGGAATGCCTAGACCTAACAGTTTCTGATTCAGGATTTCAAAAATGGACACTTGCTGGCCCTGGCCTTCGGGAGCTTGATTTCCGTCGGCACCATTATCATGATTTACACCTCCGAATCCTCCATAACCCTGTAAAAAAAAAAAAAAAGGGAAAAGAGAATTCTAGTTTTGCATAGATAGGAAACTTTTTGTTCTAGCTTCTTAACAGGGGTGGAAAAAAAAACATTATACTCTCTGAGACCATATAAAGTTACAAAAATCATTCTGGATATCTGAAAAAAGATTCTTGAAACCTAAAACATTTTTTTTAAACCTGGAAAAATTTCTAGGACCATATTTGTGCTGTGGTCTGCTATAATTTCTACCCCTGACACCAATGGCCATCATGACTGACAAACCTTTTTAACATTCAACAATTGACAAAATGACATTTGAGGTCCAATGAACTTGAATGAAATTAGGATTATCAGAAAAATAAGTGTCACACCTACTGTACTTCCTTGAAATCATATTAGCAAACAGCATGAGAGAGAGGAAGGGGATTCACACCCCACCCACCAACTGGTACATTGCCAAAAATTGATGACAATCTGATTAGTCAGTTGCCAAAATTTAAAAAAATTTTGCAATTATAAGAACTAAAATACTCTTGCCCCTTAGAAAATGTTAAGCCTGTATGCCTAGGATTTGATAATTAAGATTAATTGATCCAACTACTAATCATGAGAGGGTCAACTTACCCCTCTTGATCCTTGATTTGAACTCGATGTTGAACCAAGGCTTCTGATATTCGCCCCCGATTGAGGTCTCCGAGCCTTCTGAGCTCTTGGGTCATCATCCTGGACAATGTCTCCATTGGCTAAAATCTGAACCATGATTTTAGCATATCAGTCTATGAAGGAAATAACAAACAGAATAAAAAGTTCAATATCAATAGTAAGAGTATTAACACTTATCTTGAAATTGAAGGAAGCACATGCCACGCCACTCCATGAAGACTACATACATGAAGCAACACAACTCAAGTAGCTGGATGAGTCAGCGCATTGGGAAGTTGGATTGACTGGACCAGGATGGGAAGCCAATGAACATTTTCACGATTCTATTTTTAGATAGTGTTCAGAGGACCATGAAGGGGAGGGTGACTGACCTGCCGTCAGAACCTACATTTATGTCATCATCCGACAGATGGTGAGCGCTATCCAGCCATTGTTTACTTTGTCCAAAGGCTAGATAAGTAGCAGCCTAGCAGGTGGCACAGATGACACACTTCTGCCCTCAATTTCAGGCATATCGGTTTGTTTGGCTGCACGGGAAAATCTCCTAGTTAAATACCCTGGCTTGGAAGCTCCAGCATCTCACTTGTCCAATCTACCAACCGAGCTACCCAACTCTATCTGATATCCTTGCACTCATACCAACCATTACCACTTCATACCCCACTCACCTTTTAATCTCCCTTTCAAGTCCAATAGATACAACCTACGACTGCCTACCCTCCATCCTACCGTATATCCCATAAATGCCAGATGCCACACCCTCTTTCCCACATGCCAGATCCCACCCTGTACCACGTGCCATGCTACCGTGTACCAGGTGCCATGCCACCTTGTCCCACATACCATCTCCTGTTCCTCATGCCATGCCATCTTCTGTTCCTACTGCCATCCCATCCTGTCCCACATGTCATCCCGCCCTGTCCAATATGCCATCCCACCCTGTCCTAAATGCCATCACACCCTGTCCTAAAAGCCATGCTACCCTGTCCCACATGCCATCCCACCCTGTTCCATATGTTACCCAACCCTGCCCCACATGCCATTCCATCCTGATTCTAATTCCTTCATCTACAGTACTAACCATCAGCTCTAGGCTAATCCTATATCTACCAGCCAATCGGTCTGAATTCCAATCCTCCTACTCCTCATCCATACACCTGCCCACCCAACCAAATACATCTGTTCAACTCATTCACCTCTATGTATCTTACATGCCCCATTCACCTACAATCCTCCATTCACCTACAATCCTCCATTCACCTACAATCCTCAATTCACCTACCACCCTCAATTCACCTACCATCCTCCTCAATCCTACCATCCTCCTATAATCCTCCATTCACCTATTATCCACCATTCACCTACAATCCTCCATTCACCTACAATCCTCCATTCACCTACCATCCTCCATTCACTTACCATCCTCCGTTTACCTACAATCCTCCATTCACCTACAATCCTCCATTCACCTACAATCCTCCATTCATCTACAATCCTCCATTCACCTAAAATTCTCAATTCACCTACAATCCTCCATTCACCTATCATCTTCCATTCACCTATCATCCTCCATTCATATGGTAGGTATAATGGGGATAGTCCTGTGAGTGGAGGATGGTAGATGAATCCCCAATACATCACTTTCCTCTGTGCACATAACATCCTCTAGAGTCCAGACCTACCTGAACCATCCCTATCCTTTCCATCCATCTACACTTTCCTTGTCAACTATCGATCCTTTAAGTAAGTCATGAATGGCACTCGCCTTATACTCATTACCCATCTTAATCACTTTTCCAACCTCCATTCAGCATGCTACCATCCACTCACCTACCCATCCTCCATTCACCTCCCCACCTGCCACCTAAATTCCCAGCCTCCACTCAAATCCCCAGCTTTCATGTCACCTATAGATCGATCCTCTACTCACCCTCCATGAGTCACCTACCTATCCTCCACTCACCTACACCTACCTTTCCTCCACACACTCACTCATCCTCTACTCCCCCCCCCCCACAATTTCCAACTTTCACTATAAAATTCCTTGACTTTATTACACCATAGCTGGCACCTGATAATTTACATCAACAGAAATCACAACCCCTTAATTACAATCTGAGATGACTTGACATTGACGAATGGATGGACATAAGAAGCTGAAAACACACACACACCAATATTTAAAGAAATTTCTCTGAAATCTTCAAAATGTAATACGTTAAGTTATGTTAAATAATACCCCCAAAAGAATGAGTATAGTGAAACAGGTTTTCATGACTATTTTTTGCAGTTTTCTGGAACTCCTATGGAATAAGATATCACGTTGGTGTTTTTACTAATTAGTTTCTTTAATAGTCCTCTATCATAACTAGAACCATAAGGTTTTGTGGTTCCGATGCTTTTTCATAAGCTGATAGATTTGCAAAATTTGTATTCACTGTCAATTCATTGCCTATCATGAAATATTTGTTCCATGGTATTTATTCATAAGTCACACCCACCATGCAGATCAATAAAGATGTTGACAACATTAGCATTTGCACAAAAATTAACAACATAATCAATAATAATAATAATAATAATAAAGTACTTATACAGCGCCATTACTAAAAAGATATTCTATCGCGCTTTCCAATCAAGATGTAGAATAATAAAACACACTGAGAAACTGCCAAAGGAACCAAAGAAGAATAAAATAAAAAAAATTAATTAAAGGCCAGCTTGAAAAGGTGAGTTTTTAGGTTACGTTTGAATGAGATAAATGATGAATTAGACTTTACTGAATCAGGCAGGTCATTCCATAGTTTGGGACCGATGGAACAAAATGCACGAGAACCGAACGGCGAATGAGTGCAGGGTAGAGAAAGAGGAGGATTACATGAGCTGCGTGTATTATATGTGGATTTACGGAACTGAATTAGCTGTTTGAGGTAGGCTGGTGCCTGATTATGAATACATTTAAAAACAAGACACAGAACTTTAAATTGGATACGTTTAACAATAGGAAGCCAATGCAGTTCTTTAAGGCAGCTTGAAGCACTATCGAATTTGCGTTTTTGCAAAACAACTTTAGCTGCCTGGTTCTGAATTGATTGCATTGGTAATACACTAGAAGTGGGCAGCCCAGCAAACACAGCATTGCAATAGTCGAGGTGTGAAATGACTAAGCTTTGAACCAGTAGCCTACAACTTTCAGTGGTCAAGTGGTCAACGCAAGTATGATGCAAAAACGATTGCTTATTTATCCTATTTCGAGAATTTGATAGACACTCATTAGCATTCATGACATCGCCACCACATCACTACTACAACATTAGAACATACATACAGACCATGACCCATCTGTGCACCACATATAGCATAAACTTGATATACCGTTTATGGTGTTTACATCATTTAGCACTTTCACATTGAGCCACGCCCACCAATTATTTTAATGACATCTGAAGATTGATAACATAAGCATGTACACAATAACCAACAAAATCATCATGCCCAATATAATGGACATACAGTTGCTCATTTATCACTTTTTCAAAATGTTCACTTTAGGCACGCCCACTTATCACCACCACAAACATTAGGTCACATCTGCAGACCATGAGCTATCTGTGTACCACACATGATGTGGATCCAGTTCATAGTTTTTGAGATATCATGTTTACTTGTGCTTTTTGTTTACAAAGTCATATTGAGCCCCGACCACTGTACATATTAATGAAATTCAACATTTTTATACCACAAAAACATACACACTAGCTAACATTATTATTATAACAAACATTAAACAAAACAGACTTGTGATTATCAAAATAAAAGCATTTCAAGATTTTAAATTAAGTCCTGCGTACTCATTAATATGCATGATATCACCACCAAAAATAATAGGACATATATACAGGCCATGGACAATCTGTGTACCACATAATACATTAATCCAGTTTACTGTTCTTGAAATACATTAGTTGTTGTGCTCCTTAAAATTTCAAACAGTCAGACCCGATCTGATATATAAGCAGGTCGGGTCAGACTTTTCCTCCTTATGTTCTTTATTCTGAAAACCACAAGCAATTAGGATCAAATTTCCCTTATCAATGGCTCCATTGTACTAGTTCTCCATTTCGTCCTGGGTTGTTGTGGAAGTTGGTGTTGAGTATCAAATTAGCAATAGATAGTCTTTATCGTGTGCTTGAGTGGTTATTTTAATTAATATAAGTAGTCTCATTATTTGCTACATTAAGTTTGTGGCTATAATTTGCTGGAACAATTTTTTAAGGAGAAGGACAAGTCATGTACCATGTTTACAAGCCTTTTCAGCAAAATCATATTAAGCCCCGCCCACTATGCATATTAATGAAATTCAATGTTTTATGTATAAACATGTACACACCAGCTAATATCATAATTCACCAAATATGAAACAAAACAGACATGTGGTTGTTAAAATATGAGCATTTCAAGATTTTTACATTAAGCCCTGCCTACTCAGTAATATGCATGACATCACCATTAAAAACAATAGGGCACATCTACAGACCATGGACTATCTGTGTACCAAATATGACATAAATCCAGTTTATTGTTCTTGAGATATCGCGTTTACGAGCTGGCCGTCACAAACATACACACACACACCCACACACACTCCATCATGACCACATAGGTTCCTGATGCTATCACATCAGAACCACAATTGAAAATGAAAATTCACAGGAATATTTCGTAAACAAAAAGTTTATTGAGATCAAAGTGATTATTACATTAGACAAAAAACTGTTGCTTGAGGGATATTTGTAAACTTTGAAAACCTAGCAATTTACGCCAGTTTTGCTCATACCACTGTAATTTTAAAGTATTTCTTTATAAATCAGAGAGAAAAGTATGCAAAATTTAGTCCAACATCTTCGGCGTAACATACATACAATGCAGACTGGCTTCTAGTAATTGTAACTCGATTGATTGATTCAATGTTCTATTGCACCAAAAGGTGAACTCCTATTCGGCAACAGACAGCTACGTTGGGACATGGTACAGATGTGAGGTCATATGCAATGGTGCAATGATTGAAATACACCACAGAAAGATAAACACACAGGAACATGGATACAGTAACTAATGGTATACTATTGTACTGTATAGGCATGGGCAACTCATTTGCTAATCTTTGAATTGTTCTTTTAATAAAGTTTACAAACACACTTGAATTTTTTAAATTAAAATGTTAATTTTTGCATTCCAGCCCTCCTCTCCACAATCATGTTTTGACACTACATTTATGATCTCTAACAGCCACCTGTGTAACTAACGGAAAGTATATATTTCCCCACAAACAAGAAGGTTTTAACAGTTTTGGAGCAGAAGTAGTCTCACCCTAACAGGGTTAGGTTGAGGGTTAGGGATCAGAACCACCTTGTATGTTGAGCAATATATCACTTTCTGTAACTAACATGTAAGAGGCTACAAAACTCTTCATACTCAAACTCCTTCACTCTGATTTAGAGTATGACAATTTTATACATAATCCATTTACACACTTAAGTCCATGGGCTTCAACGTGTTTTCAAAAAAAAATTGGCAAATTGATTTTCGATATGAAGATTCAAAATATTTTATCCTGAAAATCAGCACACTGAAACTTAATTTCTTTTTACACATAGTAGAAACGTAATAACTCAATTGCTATCCTTAAAGGGTACAAAGTTTTTAATACATTTAAAAAAAAAAAAAATTTAATACATTTTTTGCAAGCGTTTTGACAAAAATGTAGCACACACATAGGCCTAAGCATTTAATATCTCCAACCCATAAGAAGATAGACTGCTTGTGTAAAGAAATGCTTGACATATTTTGAGTGCGCATCTGCATCCCTGTGCAGCAACATTAGTTGCAACGCTAACCAGACGTTCACAAGACACAGAATTTAGTCCAGAAAATTGACAATTTTTACCCTTTTTCACAAAGAATTCGGGAAATCTACCAGAAGGTAAGTTGAAAAAGTTGTTTAACTTTATGCCTGAATGGTTACATTAGGCAAAAGTTAAGGGCGTCGGTGTTAATTTTCAAGCTCTTTTGTGACCACTGTACTGTAGAAAAAGGTTATGTAGGTAGGCATAGGCCTAAACGATTGTGTTACTGTTAGCCTAAGCCCTATTGTTAGGCCGTTTATGTTGTAAAAAAGATACCTCCTCTGACTGTGTAGTACCAGCCAAATACGTTAATAGCAAACAAATGCAAAATGTCAAAAAACGCAAAAATTGAATTAAAATGGATGCCTAGCCCACTGTCAGAAGAATCTCAGACTATTATCTCGCATTGCCAGTCTCAATCGATTTAGTCTCAATCTGCGAAATTATTGACTACTTTTAATATAGCAGTTCCAAGAAATTATTTTAATTACAACAAAAAAAGTCACCGTGACGTTGGTCTACAAATAAGGCATTAGAAAATGTCAAAAGAGTCGCAAAACCATAGGCTTACCATTCAACTCACTACAAGAACACTGGAAATTCATGAACCAAACTCGAAAAAAGACGACTGAAAACTCTGAGAATGTGCACTGTAAAGTATGTATACGTACGTAGCACTAACGGTAGCACATAACTAAATAAATATGAATGACGTCGACGTCCTGGCTAGCCCACGGTAATACACGGCAGAGAGGTAAAACTGTAAAATGTCCTTTTTAAATCAGTGATTTGTCGGAATCATGAGTAGCTAGTAAAAGGCGGGTTCTAGACCAAAATAAAAACCCTCCTTAATCCTTTGATTAAGCTGAATAAGCCTATGCTCGGGGAATTTCCCTAAAATTTAAAGATGACGTTACTAATTTAAAGAACTATTTTTAAATCTATGACGTCACAAATTAAAAATCGATTATTCAAAATTTATGACCATCATAAATTTATGGAGAAAAAAAACTTTAAAAATGGTTTAAAGGAATTAACATTTGTATATAATGAACAATGCCTATTCAAAAACATTTTTAAATGTACCAATTTCAAAAGTGACGACACCAAAGATGAGTATATCGAAAAAATTAACTATGAAGATTAACTTAGTAAATTACCATCGCGGGCAAGCGATCTTTTAGATTTTTTTTGCGCCAGTTCCACAACCGACGAGGTCGACGAGACCAAAGATGAGTATAATGGAAAACTTATCCAACAAAATTAAAAGTAAATTGCCAACGCGAATGAGCGAGCTTTTAGAGCGCAATATACCTAAAAGATTTGATTCTGCCATAGAATCGTTTAAAAAAAGATTAAAGATTTATATACTTAAAAAAATATTTTGGATGAGCCTATTCTGAATCTGAATCTGAATCGATTAAGTCGGCAAAAATCCTTCAAGAGGACATGAACGCCAACCGAGCGTAAATAGTATGAGTAAAAAATAATATAAAAAAAACTAGTTAGCAATACAGGTGTTAGTAAGTTTAGCTTTGAAACAGTTGAGACTTAGTGCATGAACAATGTCTGACGGTAAAGCATTCCAATCCTTTAGTGTGTGAGGGAAGAAAGAGTGTTTATATACATTCTTTTTAGCATAGGGAACCTGGAAATTAAGGTCATGATTATTTCTTGTATTAGTTCTAACGGTGGGGATAAGTCCACAAGTTTCTACGCCAATTTAACAACCAACTGGATCGACAAGACCAAAGATGCGTGCAATGAAAAAGAAAATCAAAACTAAATTACCAACATGGGCAAAGGAGCTTTTAGAGTATAATATACCTAGAGAAATTGATTCTACTATGGAGTCATTAAAAAGAAGGATTAAAGATTTATATATAAAAAAGAGGGATTTTCGATTAATTGAAAGCGAATCCGCGCTAAGTAGGTTTATCACCCAATACAGTATCGAGTGCCTACCAAATAACGATCCTGCAGCATTTTTTATTGAAGCAAAATCTTCCATTTTAGAATTACTCGATAATAATCCGCAAATAAAAGTCAAAATAATTTTAAAGTGTTATACTGTTATATGGAGAAACTTAATATTGGGGATGTGGAAAACATTGTAGTTTTAGCAGATTTTCATTCGTCCGTTAAGAATATTTTGACAGACACCAATACCAATGAAATATATCAAGAGATGGTGGATGAAATCTCGGAAAAGATTTCAATTTTTCAAAGACGAGGGAGTGGGTTTAGATTTAAATCTATAAGAAGTTTAGAAGTTAATTTAGTCAATTATCAACCAATTGCGGGTTCTTCTTTTATTCCTCTTCTGAGTTTTCTTTCTATGAAAAAGGCGATCATTAATCAAAAAAATAACGATTCCAGATGTTTCAAATGGTGCATTACCAGAGCTTTGAATCTAGATAAGGCTAATCCTCAACGAGTGACTGAGAAATTAAGATTACAAAGCGAAAGTTTTATTTGGGCCAACATTAAATTCCCCGTCGACTTAAAAACTATATCTAAATTTGAAAAGCAAACGAATTCATTTCGATAAACGTATACGGATATGGAAATGATGGAGTAGGCCTATACCCATTGAGAATAAGCGACTATTCATCGAGGGAGAACGTCGTAGATTTAATTTTAATTTCAGACAAAGACGTCCAGCACTATTGTCTTATCAAAAATATAAGTAGATTATTATCGGCCCAAGTAAGCAAAAAGAAATCTACAAGGCATTACTGTCGGAAATGTCTAAATTCTTTTCAACCGAAATAGCATTAAATAAG
This sequence comes from Chiridota heheva, assembly GCA_020152595.1. NCBI lineage: Eukaryota > Metazoa > Echinodermata > Holothuroidea > Apodida > Chiridotidae > Chiridota > Chiridota heheva. The sequence goes on along the minus strand of JAIGNY010002606.1, from coordinate 66,843 downwards.
CATCTCGAATATTGTACTTTAAAAGAAGCGGTTAAAACGATATTTCCGGGAAAAGGAACCATATAAATCCATGAAAGTCCCATTCGTAATTTACGCCGATGTTAAATCGTTCGTGGAAAAAATAGATTCCTGCGAACCAGATCCAAGAAATAATTATACAAAGCAATATCAAAAACATTCCCCGTCGGAAGTTTGTTTTTGTATTAAAAGTTTTAATGGTAAAGACGATAAACTGGTTAGATATACGAAGAAAAGAGAAGATGACGATATATCTCAAGCATTTATGGACAGAACATGAGGTATCTCAATTATACGAAAAATATAAAAAAAAATCAAAAGCGACGATTTTCGAGGGAAAAGATCAAACTAATTTTCGAGAATCGACCATTTGTTGGATTAGTAGAAATCAATTTACCTCGGGCGATCTTCTAGGAGAGTTGGTGATAAAAAAAAGAAGGTTAGAGACCACTGCCATTTTAGTTTCAAACTACATTTAGTGTGCGCAGGCACACTAAATGTAGTTTGAAAAATAGAAAAATACAATTCATTCCAATATTTTTTCATAATTTATCCGGATATGACGCCCACTTGTTTATAAAAAGTTTGGGGGTGAGAGAAGGAACCATAAGTTGTATAGCCGATAATGAGGAAAAATATACTAGTTTCTCTAAAAAGATATCCGTAGATTCTTACTTGGATAAGAACGGAGAATCAAATCTATAAAAATAGAGCTAAGATTTTTGGATAGTTTTATATTTATGCCTTCCGCCCTATCAAAATTGGCGGATAATCTCGGTGGAGATAAATGCTTAAACGTTAAAAAATATTTCAGGGGGGATATTTTAGATTTAGTATTAAGAAAAGGAGTTTATCCTTACGACTATGTCAATAAATTAGAAAAATTAGACGAGAATGAATTACCACCAAAAAGCGCCTTTTATTCGAAATTATACGATGAAGATATTACCGATAAAGATTACCGCCACGCCCAAAACGTATGGGACTGTCTTAAGTGTAAAAAAATGAAGACATATCACGACTTATGTCTTATGACCGACGTTTTATTACTAGCCGACATTTAAAAAAAAAAAAACGAGACTTTTGTGTAAAAAGTTACGAGTTGGATGCCACTCAGTATTGGCTTGGGACGCGGCATTGAAAAAAAACGGGCGTAGAATTAGAACTCCTTCACAATCCGAATATGTTATTGATGTTTGATTCGGGAACCAGAGGTGGTATTTCGATGATTTCAAACAGATACGGGAAAGCGGATAACTCGTATATGAACGAAAAATACGATAAAGACTCTCCGAGCAAGCACCTAATTTATCTAGACGCTAATAATTTAAACGGTTGAGCGATGAGTGAAAATCTCCCTACCGATGGATTCGAGTGGATGAAGAAAAAAGAATTGGATAAATGGCAAAAGTATCCGTGTATACTCAAAGTGGATCTCGAATATTCGCCCAACCTTCACGACGCCCATAATGATTATCCTTTAGCTCCAGAAGTAAACCGGGTTAATAAAGTCGATAATTTAATTTCAAATTTGGGGGTAAAATCAAATACGTCCTTTATCACGAGACTCTTAAAAACTACCTCCGCTTAGGATTAAAAATTTTGAAAATACACGAGGGAATTAAATCTAACGAAAGACCGTGGTTAAAAGAGTATATCGATTTAAATACTAATTTTAGGGCGCGATCCGAAAATGATTTCGAAAAAGATTTCTTCAAAAGGCATGAATAATTTCGTATTTGGTAAAACTATGGAAAATATTAGAAATTATAAAGATATTAGGTTAGTAAGTTTTGAGAAAGAAGCCGCAAAGCTCATCAAAAAAATAAATTATCAACATTGCACAATTTTTACCGAAAATCTGTGCGTCATCCACATAAAAAGAACGAAAGTAGTATTTAATAAGCCGGTTTATTTGGGAATGTCCATTTTAGACTTGAGTAAAAACTTTATTTACAATTTTCATTAGGACTATATCTTGAATAAATACGGCTCGAAAGCGGCGCTTTTAATGACGGACACGGATTCTCGATTTTACGAGATTGAAAGCAAAGATTTTCATAAAGACATATCTTCGGACGTGGAATAATTTTTTGATACGAGTAATTTTCCATCAAATCACCCCTCAGGCATAAAAGATAGAATAAATGAAAAAAGTATCCGGTCTTTTTAAAGACGAAGCGGGAGGAAAATACGTGGGTCTTCGTGGGAGTACGTGGGTCTTCGTCCAAAAGCGTACGATTATAAAATGCTCGAAGGAAAAGGAGAAAAGAAATGTAAAGGGATTAAAAATTCCGTATTAAAAAATTATACAGGTTTTCAAGATTATAAAAAATTGTTTATTTACGGGGAAATCTCAAATGAGAAAAATGAATACAATATTAAGTCATAAACACAATATTTTTACCAAGGAAGTTAATAAAGTAGCTGTTTCTTCGCACGATGATAAGAGAGTTATCAAGGAAGATAAAATACATACTCTCGCGTATGGATATTGGCGTTTATCGGAAGACTCGTAAATTGTTAAAAGGTATATCATACGTCGATTATGTAATGATTTTTATTACTTATTACGTTAGTCATGGTTATGATTCTTATTTTTTCTATCGAAATGATCAAGGTTTTAAAATCGTCAAAGAGACATTTAATTTTATTTTCATTTTCATTTCTCAAATTTACATATCCCCCGCCATTTTGAGTTAAAATTTCTATAGAATTTCCTTGTTTCGATCCGGAAATATTTCTACTAAAAGTTATATAATAATCTCTCGCTCCCGGGGAAATAATTTCTCTCGTTTTTTTCTTTAAGAAAATATTATTCGATATTAGAATCGCATTAGACGCGTCGTAAATAATAGGACCAAAAATATTAATATGACTTTTCGTATTGGGAACTATCGATGATATATTATAAATCGAATTAAATCCCGCAGTATTACCATCGCTTAAGATTACCTCAAAGAGGGAGGCTTGTCTCAGTAAAATACAGTAAAAATGGGGGATACCATATTTTGACGTCACTTCTGGTTGTGGAGGCAAGATCCGATCCTCTGTCTGTTTGTACCACACAGTACAGCCAGACACTAGCATGTACGTTGTGTGTGCAGAATAACATACACAGCGCATTACGATACTGCGACGAGAAACTCATTTGTTTTTTTCAATGCTTTTTTGTCAAGAAGCGAAAGTGAAATTTTAGTATTATAATACTACAATGATAGTCACCAAATGAAAATTACTGAGAGAAAAAAAGAAGAAGATGAAAGCAAAAAGTCAATATAAACGATTTTACCGGGGCTTGAACTCACGACATGATAAAAAAAAAAAAAAACGTTACTTGCGATGGCCACAACCATCTGGGCTATATGTATGATGGCCTTCAAAGCGTTTTAAATAAGTATATACCTTGCAATACGAGACGACGAATCGCGCAGCAAACTTTCAACCAATCAACAAATTTGAAAGGAATTCTAAATATTGTGCACATATGACGATATCGCCTCTTTAAGTTCATCGCCGTTTTCGCGACGCATCTTAACGCCATTTACCACAATTCTCGCGGCTCCATAATTTGGTGGAATGGATGTTTGAATGGTATCATGTTCGTCGAAAATTAGGTTTCGAGCCTCGACCGTTACGCTCCCATCGCTAGTTTCGCCCGTAAGGCGTATAATATTTTTATTATTATTAGATTTTCTAACTTCCAACTTAAACTCTTTGTTTAAAAATAGTTTGGGTTCATCCAAGAATAGGGGATTACTCGAACCTATTCCCAACGTTAAATAAAAACTATCCGATTCTACATTTACATCAAATTTCAAAACTATTGTAGCTCCGTGATTAAAAATATCATTCCACGCGCCTCTATAGGATTTTTTTTTAACGATTATACGCACAAATCCGAGAACAGTTGTCCATCCTTGGTTGGCTGCACTGCCCCTCTCCGAAAAAAATCTAAAATCGTCGTAGGTTAAAGTAATTAAATTACTTAAATGATCGACGTAATATTTACTCGCCGCGTCGGAAAATATTTTCGGATTCGAAATATTTGTTATTTTATGAGTATTTATATCGATATCACCGCGCATCGTCTCACCGGATAAAAATAATTTACTACTACAATCTTTTTTTTTTATAGATGCTATTTGACTTCCAAATTCATTCACTGGCATTCTTTTTATTTTGAGTATTTCTTAAATGTATAACGTATTTTAATGTCTTACGTATTTTAATACAACGAATTGATCACGCTTTGTAAATTTACGCCGTCGCTCACTCATTTCTTTCAATACGTATAAACATAAATGACCACAAAAAACTTAATTCCTAGGCTGAACTTTTTCAGTATTTTAAAAAATTTCACGTCCCAAATAATCGACAAGTTCCGTCCGTTGGTGGGGAAAGGCCAAAATTGTCGAAATGATATTTCCCCGAATCTCCAAACCAACAAACTCTATGAGTTCTTTCAACCCTAAAAGTGTCGTCTTAGATTTAATATTCCGCATTCGGGCGTATTACTTTTTTTCGGCAAGTCGTCGCGCAAAAATACTCCCCTAAAAAATGAAATCTTTAATTTCCTGACGGCGTCTAACAATTCGAAATTGTTCAGGGATTTATTGGGTAAAACCAGGTTTTTGTTTGATTTTAATTAGCTTCATATTTTCTTCTTTATACATTTAAAAAATACTCTAAATTAAAAAATAATGCCCGTGAACAATGTATTTTCTGTTAGTCCTATATAAGTCTCTTCATTAAGGCTATCTTGCCGTGTAACTGTGGCTTGGTAGATGGCCCCTGATGTGAGGCATTTGCCTTGAAGTGGGCATGGTTTGTCCTTTCTGCAGTTGCAATTGTTTTGTGGTGTTTCTTTGGTTGCACTTTTCTTGATTACTGTTTTGTTGTGAGTAGAGATGATCCGTTGGGTATTTGGCATACAGCTGTAACTTAATTTCACTGTGTTATGGTTTAGCAATTTGTTGAATTGGTGCCCGGGAGGAAAGCAGTGGTCCAGGAGCTTAAAGAATTTTCTGCCGATGTTGGTAGCTACGTTTGTGCTATATGCAGGGTTAAACCACGTGGTTTTTCTCTTTCTGTTAGGTTTTCTTCTCTGGTTTGCATCACTGTGTTGGGGTTTGGTTGTGGTTCATAGTTCAATGTGTAGTTGTAGCCGCTTTCCGTCAGGGCTTCTTGGTAACCGGGTATCGCCTCATTGAATGTTTTTTTGTTTGATGAAATGCTAGATAATCGCCTGTTGATGCTTTCTGGAATGTTCTTGATTATGGGGGTAGGTGGTTGCTCTGTTTATGTACACATAATGGGGTGTTGTTGAGTTTCATGAATGATTTGTAGGTGCTACTTCTTATGTTTAGGAAGTCAGCTGTTTTCATATTAGCTTCAATTGTGAATTTTAGCGTGTTGCTTGTGAATATTTTGCATATCTCTTTTTTGATTATTTCCGTTTGTCTTGGAGTTTTGCGGCAAACAGCCAATCCGTCGTCTCTATATAATCCAATGTTGATGTCAATATGCTAGAGCTGTGACAATGTATAGAGACCAATCACTTCACACGATTCCGCCCCATCATGCTAGGTATAAGGATCATGAAAAGTTCACAAAGGGTCTGATAAGAGATATGTGCTCTTTGAAAAACGTTTGTCCAAAGAGGTTAAGATTAATCCTTAGTTGTTTCATTCGTATGTTCGCTCAAAGCAAAACACCAAGGAGGTTGTTGGTCCCCTTAAGGGTAATGTTGGTGTTACTATCAATAGTGGTAAAGATATGGCTAAGGTTTTGAATGACTACTTTGTGTCTATTTTTTCTAAGGAGTCCCCTGCTGATGATGTTGTGGATTATCTTAGTGTGCACTCTCCAGTATCCATTAATAATGTTGATTTTTTAGTTGATGTTGTGTCAAAGAAGTTAAAGAGTTTGTATTTAAATAAAACACCTGGTCCAGATGGTATACATCATGCTGTCTTACGTGAATGTTCTTTCTGTTCCCCTGAGTATTGTCTTTGCAAAGCGCTTTGATGTTGGTGTTGTTGATTGGAGAATTGCTAATGTCACTCCCATTTAAAAAAAAGGGTGACCACAGTTTGCCTTGTAACTATAGGCCAGTGAGTCTAAATAGTCTTGTGTGCAAGGTCATGGAGTCCATTGTTAAGGATGTTGTACCAGATCATTTACTGGTCAATGATTTGTTAAATTTGTTCCAGCATGGGTTCTTACCTAAGAGGTCTTGTGTTTCTAATTTATTGGAGTTTCTTGATGATATTACTAAACAAGTTGATTCTGGTCATAATGTGGATGCTATCTATTTAGATTTCAAAAAAGCATTTATTAAGATTCCATTAGGCAGGCTCATGATGAAAACAAGAGCACTTGGTGTGGAGGGTAAGTGTGCCAGTTGGATATATTTGTGGCTAGTTGACAGGTTACAAAGAGTTGTTGTTAATCGTGAAGTATCTCCATGGAAGAATGTTATAAGTGGTGTTCCTCAGGGTTCTGTATTAAGTCCGCTTCTTTTTCTTAATTTTCATTAATAATATTGATGTTTTCATTGGCTCCAGGATTTTTAAATTTGCTGTTGACACTAAACTGTACAGGATTGTTAATAATGCTATAGGGATTCTTAACTTTTGCAAACTGATCTGGATAAGTTGGTTTCTTCGTCCTAAACATGGCAGATGTCATTCAATGTTGATAAATGCAAAGTGATTTATTTTGGTCAGAACAATTTGGCTTTTGATTACTGCAAGAATGGTTTAAATCTTGGTTGCGTTGATCAAGAAAGGGATCTAGGTGTTGTCATTACTAGCAATCTGATGCCTTCTAAACAGTGTACTTTAGCAGCTGCAAGGGCAAATAGGATGCTTGGTTTGATTAGAAGATTTTGTTGTTCTCTTGGTAGAGAGGTTGTTCTTAATTTGCATAAGCAGTTGGTCAGGCCTCACCTTGAGCATGCTATTTAGGCTTGGAGTCCCTTTTATGAGAAGGAGAAGTTCATTTTAGAGCAGGTTTAGCGAAGAGCCACTAGACTTATTCCCGAAGTAAGGAATCTCTCTTATGAATCTAGGTTGCGAATTCTTGGTTTGACCACGCTTGAGTTAAGAAGAGTACGTGGCGATATAATATTGGTTTTTAACTTCCTATCTGGTAGTGATGCTTTGACTTCCTGCTATTTTTTGCATGTTTCAGCTAATCATCATGTGGAGTTTACCAAAGAGTTCTCACTGATAGATATTCGGCGTTTTAGCTTTTCGCAAAGAGTTGTTAATGAGTGGAATGGTTTGCCTAAGTAGGAAGTTCCAATTCTGTTCACAATTTCAAGGTCAACATTGATAAATTTATTACTAATTCTGGGCGTCTTTGATTTTTTTGTGGTGGTGGTGGTGGTGTGTTAGTTTGGGCTTTTTATGGGGTCACTAACACTTCTTATCCCGTAATCTTTTATGTTATGTTATGTTATATATTCAGTATTTATCAATCTTAGTTGATTTTCTTCATATTAGTGCGTGATGTGTCTTTCATTATGGAACGCAGTCTGATTAGAGCCTATAAGTTTGTGTCAACACATTCATTAAGTTAGACCACGAATTTCAATGATTATCACAACCAAACACACAACAGCCTAAGAATATAACCTCAATGACCATAAAAAGAGAATCTCACAAAACTGTATTACATCCACCCCCACCCTCCCCTCTTCCCCCACCACGGTGGGGGAACTTCCACGATAAAGTGGTAGGTATGTGCCACCCATAATTTCAAAATTGAACTGCAGTATAATTTTTTTTTGGTAAGTGCAGTATGACAGGTTATGATTTTGATACCTGCAGTACGAAAATAAGTGATTTTTGATACCTGCAGTATGAAAACATATAAATATTTTTTGTTTGAGACGAGCAGTATGAGAGATGAAAAGGCAACTGCTCGGGCTGCACACACACACACACCCGCACACACACACTCACACACACACACAAACACACACATATATATCACATATATATTTATTCATATTTTTATATATATATATGTGTGTATATATAATACATATGTGTGTATATATAATATATATATATATATATATATATATATATATATATATATACATATATATATATATATATATGTATATATATATATATATATATATATATATATATATATATATATATATATATATATATATATATATATATATATATATATATATATATATGTATATATAAATGTGTATATATATATATATATATATATATATATATATATATATATATATATATACATATATACACATATATACATATACACGTGACAAATGGAATTGCCCCCTCCTTTTCTTGTATCCAAATATTAGCAATTTTAGTAAAGATTGTACGAAGGATGAGGGATGAGGGGATATGTATGGGTGTCGGGTGGGATAAGGGAAGGGAGAGGCTGAGGGTAATTTAATCTTGCAGGTTTATGTTAAGCCTTTTTGTATAATTCTGTATCATCGTATTTACAAAAATAACGTATCTTTTTTTAAATTTTATTAATTTTATCATCAGTCATTATCCTTCATAGATTGTTGCAAACTTATATACTGTATGTATTATATATGAAGAAAGTGGAAAAAATAAACAAACAAGAAGTCAACTTTTCACTAAGATGATGGCATATATTTTCATTAGGGTTTTACTGTAAAATTGAAGCATTTTACCTCTGCAACATCTAGGCCTACATTTTGTTCGCAGTTGCCTGTTGGAAAATGTCTCATCTTAAAAGATGAAAGTAAAAATAAAACAATAGACCAAATTTGAACAAAACTTGGAAACAACAAGCCCAGAAAAGGAAAAGCTAAAGTGATTTAAAATGGTGATATACATCCACAAAAGTATATATTTTTATTTTTTTATTTTTTATTTTCCACATAAAACATAACATATATAACAAAAGTAGAAGAATTTTATTAAATAATTTCATTGTATAAAATAACAGAATTTTTTTTTTTTTAAATTTATTATTTATTGATACCCTTTTGTTTCTTAAAAATATGTTATATAGTGAAAGAGGATTATTGATACAGTTGCTACACTAAAGCTGTATCTTGAAAACAATTGGGTTTTCAAAGCGGTAGATCCTAACAAAAAAAATATTTTTAGAGCAAATATTTAACTTATTTTAATCTAAATAATATGGAAAAGTATAACAGGGAATAAAATATTTAGTAAAAATTTCTTTGAAGAAAAAAATTCTGGCAATCCGAACGCAATTCTAATTTTTACACCTAATTAAAATCAAGACTTTACCAATTGCGAGAAGCTAAAAAGATCGCAGAACCGACTTACATAGCGACAAATTCATTACAACCTTGCTTGATGAGAAAGATTTAAGATATCTGGTCAGTTAACGTTGATACTTGAGTAGTGGTGAGACACTCTGAGAACGGTAAATTCGTTCGCATTTTCTAATTATATTGATGATAATTAGCATTATGATAAATTAGCCTATGCCAGTGCCACGGACTGTCGGCCGACAGTGTCCTAGCGTTATAAAGTTATGGCAGGCTACAGGCCTAGGCCCTAGGCCTATTAATTATGTCTGATGTCACCTGCTAGTGCTACCTAGTCCTACCGTGACTTTCGAACCGTAGGCCTCATATCATATATAAAAATTCCTTTTTTTGACCACTTGCGAATCTTAATTACATTTTTTTACTCAACTCTCATTTGCCAGAGACTCCCTTCATAAGCCACAGTATTTGTTTGAAGTGCTGCTTCTTCATGACATCATCACAACATTTCTTTGTTTTGCAGCAAATTGTCGGGCAAAACTGTCATGACTGTAGGCCCCCTAATGGTGGTAGAAAAGTTATCTTTTGTAGGCTAAGTCTTATCGAAAATAGAACAAAAAATACTGTGGCTTATAAACGAAGAAGGGAGTCTCCAGCAACTGTGAATGAGTTGAGTAAAAAATGTGATTTAGATCCGCGAGTGGTCAGAAAGAAATGAATTTTCATATAGGCTACGGTTCGAAAGTTGCGGTAGGAGGTGACCTACCTTTTAATAATATATATGTAAATTAGGCCGAATAAGTATATAGGTTGCCATAACGCTAGGAACACCTGTGAACAGGCCGACAGTGAGGACAGTTCTGCAGTGGACATGATGTCCTAGGCTAACTTGTGTCATGATTTACTGATGTAGGGCCTATGTCTAGTGCTGTAACGTTAGTGCAGAGTGAGGCTTACCAGGATTTACCAGGACAGCCACATCCACTCATTTATGGGCTTCTGCGGCTAAGGGTAAGGAAGCCTTCCTGCCCATATTATACCCTTTAACTTAAGAACATTGTTGGCGCCGTGTAAAAGTAAGAGTCTAATTTCATTTTAAAGTGCAAGAAAGATTTTGCTTTTACAACATAATCAGGTAGGCCTAGAGCATTCCAATTATTAACAACTCGCTGGCTGAAGAAGTGTTTACGTATGTCCAAGCGTGTGTGCTCTTTGTAAATTTTAAACGGAAAAATTGGTAAGTTACTATAGGCCTATAGGAATTGATTTCAACACTTTTATTACTTATTGGTGACCGAATTTCTTGTAACTTTCAAGATTTATAAAAGAAAAGATTCAGGAAAGATTATAATTTCTTAAAACATCAATTTTAGTCAACAATCTAGGAATTTTGAGGTAAAAAGACGTTGTTTTTTTTTATTTACAAATTTGAGGCTTCAAGAAAATCATGTTTATTAGTCATTTTAAAAGATTTACTTTTTTAGCAATTTTACTGTTTTTTATTTTCCCATATTCTAAAATACTTTCAAATTTATACCTTTTTGGAGCAAATTTTGTTAAAAAAGGATAATAAATCACGAGCTCACAAATTTTGCATTCTTGTCGGCCATTTTAACGGTGCAGAGGAATCTTAACAATGTCAAAATCCTGAAACCTAATTCTAAACCCTAATCCTAAACCCTAATTCTAAAACCTCATCCTAAACCTAAAACCTAATCCTAAAACCTAACCTGAATATGAGGATCTACATTAATTATGTGCATGTTTTTTTATTTTTTTCAATTTTACTTAAACGGTACCGCATTACAAAACAAGTACCGCATTATTACGGTAAAATTGGAATGCGCAGAAGTAATTTTGTCAATTGAGATTGCAGTTGATAGTCTCTTCCGCAGACGCATACTTTCAATCACTTACAATTATAAAAGAAAAATAGCAAATTGGTACTGATCTTGTCCTTAAACTGTTAATCCACTATTTACTTAGTAATTTGATACATGTGTGAAGCCACCAAGGTCTATTCAACTGATCATTACGTAATTGCATGTAATAGAAACGAATGTTCGATGTCTTACATCAAGTTATTTTGCTAGTTATCTTAAAGAGGACGTGGCAATATTCAAATTTTTCTTGGCAGAAAGTTTTGAATATCTATATTTTATCAGGAGCAAAACTTTTACTGTATTCAATTAAACTTTCAGCTATCAGCAGCAGAAAATATGTAAGTCCATTAGCCACAGTGTAGGTGCGAGTTAGTGCCCTGACATCAGCTGTAATTTTACCATATTTCTAGTGTATTTTAAAGTACCGTAATATTAGGGATGCTCCCGAATTGATGAAGCTCTAAACATAAATACAGCAGTTTTATGATCAACCATATCATTCAACTTTAAGGCATTCATATCAATGAAAAAAGTATTTATATGTACATTATACTTAGTCTTGTATACAGTTGTAATTGTTTTCTGAACAGTATGTATGTACTGAATAAGGGGATCAAATTTCCACAATAAAAGAAGGTAAGGTAGCAATCATACTGCCCAAG